>JAJTUV010001424.1:600000-937876 GCA_021653895.1 Mastomys natalensis
ACTTCTTAAGCCATCTGTTTTTAGCTACTTTCACCCACTGTTGTGATAAAAATACACTAGGGAAAAGCAACTTAAAGGAGAAAGTGTTTATTGTGGCTCACGATGTGCTTAAAGCATATCAGTCTACAAACATCATATGTAGAAGATCAAACAGAAAGCTGAAAGATAAGAAATGACAAGATCGAGAACACAAGACTTTACATAGAGCAGGCCTGAGGCTGAATCTTGGCTTTGTCACTTTGACTTTAAGGAAGTTATTTAACTTCTCGGACCTATTACGTCTTCTATATAATAAAAATAAGTTTCCCACCATGGATGCTGTGAGGATCAAATGAGCTATGTAGAAACTGCTCTATAATTGATAAAGGATAGTGACAGGCATGTGACAGACAATAAGTTAAAGGCAGAGACAGAACAAGACTCTGTCCCTTGACAATTTTCTCTCCCTCTAAACAAACACCACCATCATTCTTAAACTCATGCAAACTTGCCTGTGCAAGTCATCTCCTGTTCCTAACACCAACACCCTCCTCTAGCTCATCTCCTAGGTGCTCAGATCCTCTTCAGAATAGTCAAAATATTTTTTTTTTAACTGATAGGACACCCAGTTGCACCTGGATGATGCTCTCCGGGGCCAAGAGGACCTGAAGGAGCAGCTGGCGATCGTGGAGCGCAGAGCCAACCTGCTGCAGGCTGAGATTGAGGAGCTGAGGGCCACGCTGGAGCAGACTGAGAGGAGCAGGAAGATTGCAGAGCAGGAGCTGCTGGACGCCAGTGAGCGCGTGCAGCTCCTCCACACCCAGGTGAGCCAGAGGCTGGTGCACTGTGAAGTGAGGAATCTGGAGTGTAGGCATGTACATGTAACCGAAGATGGAGCTATCTCTCAACCACCATTGTAGCTATCAGAGGGCTCTGGGTCACCTTACTGTGCATTTCTATTTGTCTTTTCTAGATTTTTCTACCAAGAGGGTTTTTTAGATTTAGACATAAAGGTAGACTTCTGGGGTTAATAAAATCATGAAGAATAACCCGGGTAAGCAAGTCTTTGACTCCAAACTGAAACACATTTCATGCAACACTTATCAGGGGCACATCAGAGTTCAACTGATGCACCATGGTTACTGTTCTGGTGCCTCACAGAGCACTCAGCACCATCCCTTGCTTGCCCAGGCATTAAGTGCCGTAGTAGTCCCTCATAAGATCTCCATGACACCAAAATAAGCACACTCCAGCATTTCCAATACACAGCAAGGGAGCTTTCCTTCCCTGCAAGAATACTGTGTTAAACTTTTAAGAAAATGTTTTCTTAATACAAATTCAGAATCACCCCCCCCTCAAAAAAAACCACACACACACACACAATGGACAAGCCCTCCTCTCTCTCTCTACACCGCTGTGTACTTGCACATAGTTCTTTTGAGAGACTTCCTGTGTCATGCATGTACTCTCACACACATTAAAAACAAAACAAAAAACAAAAACCCTATTATTCTCAACCTTTTAAGCAAAGAACACTATAAATAAAACAAAAGAAAAGAACTATAATTGGCAGATGACTACCAACAATGGGCATTCATTGTTGTCTAGAGATAGGATCTTACCATGTAACACAGGCTGGCCCCAAAGTCATGATCCACCTGCCTTAGCCTCTGGACTGCTGGGATTATAAGCATGCACCCTCATACCCTGTCAATACAGGCACTCTTAAAATGTCAGAGTCCTCATATGTAAGTCAGATAGGCAGCAAAGAAGTGAGTATGAAGGAGGAGGTTCCAACCATGGAAATAATTGCAAATTTATGCCACATAGAATACTTCACATTAGTAAATTCTGGGGTTAGACTAAAATAGAACAATCATAAACCCCAAGTGGGAAACCTGAAAACATAAATTCCCACCATTTTTTTTTAACAGAACACAAGCCTCATCAACACCAAAAAGAAGTTGGAAAACGATGTTTCACAGCTACAGAGTGAAGTCGAGGAAGTGGTTCAAGAGTCCCGCAATGCAGAAGAGAAGGCTAAGAAAGCCATTACTGATGTGAGCACCACACACACTGTCCTCCCCACACCTGGGCTGCCTGCCACCACCGGGGCTCATCATTTTCTTGATTTATTGTCTCTCAGGCCTATGATGGCGGAGGAGCTGAAGAAGGAGCAGGACACCAGCGCCCACCTGGAGCGGATGAAGAAGAACCTGGAGCAGACGGTGAAGGACCTGCAGCACCGTCTGGATGAGGCTGAGCAGCTGGCGTGAAGGGCGGCAAGAAGCAGATCCAGAAACTGGAGGCAGGGTGGGTGCCTGCAATCCTAAATCTTGGAAGGGCAAGGGGGTACACACTTCTTGTTGTGGGATCAGGAACACCCTACTATACCTGTAGTTGACCCTAGGCTAACCCCCCAGGTTACCCCCCCAACACTGACTCAGATACATCTTTCTTTCTTGGTTATAGGTACGTGAACTTGAAGGAGAGGTTGAAAATGAACAGAAACGGAATGCTGAGGCTGTGAAAGGGTTAAGGAAGCATGAAAGACGAGTAAAGGAGCTTACCTACCAGGTAAGAGGAATAGCTTTCTAGAACGTACAGGTATCTTGCCCAAAGGGAAAGACAAACCCTCATGATTACTTAGGTGGCACTTGCCGATGTGCACATTAACTCCGTGTATATAAAGGATAAAAGACAGAGTGGCTGATCCGAGGCATATACCAGCTTAGGATGATTAGGGAAGCCTTTACAAAACAACACAGAACGGGCATGCAGGTCAGTGGGAGAGTGCATATTCCACATGAGCTTGATTCCCGCTAATAGGAAGAAAGGCGGAAAGAAGGAGGAAAGGGAAAGAGAAAAGAAAGAGAAGAAAGGGAAGGCAGCATTAGAGAGAAATGAATACAGGCATTAAAGAAAATTAAGCTAGATGTTAGTCTTAGTGTGGCCTCTCCCAGAATAGGAGGGTAAGAACTAGAGAAGATATATAGAATTCTTTAAATGCAGAAAGTGGACATAATACACATTTAACAAGCAAGACCACCATTCATAGTGTAGGTTGGTCAAGTTTACTCCAAGGTCCTTTTTCTGGCACACCGGCGACTGATTTTTGCACCAGACGTAGATACATTTCTTTGGATTGAATGCATATCTTTTTTAAATCAAACTTTCAGACCGAGGAGGACCGCAAGAACGTGCTCAGGCTGCAGGACCTGGTGGACAAATTACAGGCAAAGGTGAAATCCTACAAGAGACAAGCTGAGGAGGCTGTGAGTATCTGATGTTTCCTAGAAAGACGAATTCTAGAGAGAGAAAATGTGGGCTTTTTTTTTTTTTTTTTTTTTAAAGCCATGTATGGCGAGGAAGAAGGACACACAGTAAGAATCTACCATTCATGTATTTTACAAGGGTTGTGATCTTACAAATCATACAAAGTGTACACCCCAAGCTAATCTCTGAATAGGGCTCAAGGGGAGATAGTTAAATAATCATGCGGGCGGTGGTGGCGCACGCCTTTAATCCCAGCACTTGGGAGGCAGAGGCAGGCGGATTTCTGAGTTTGAGGCCAGCCTGGTCTACAGAGTGAGTTCCAGGACAGCCAGGGCTATACAGAGAAACCCTGTCTCGAAAAACCAAAAAAAAAAAAAAAAAAAAAAAAATTCATTAGGCAGGAAGGACCAGGTAAAAAGAAAGCTCCAAATACCTGGCCTTGATTGATAGCAACAAACACACAACAGAAACATTAATGCCAGGATGAACAATTCATGTCCCTCAACATTCACAAATCATGTGTTTCTAAAAGTCAATATTGGTTGCCCTCCTCCCTCAACTGACTTGCTGACTCACCCTATAGGTAAGGCTTTCCTCTCTGTATGGGTTGCTGCAACCAGAACGTGCAGGGATACTGTAGGCACAGCTAGTGGTGTGAGGCCCTGTGTTCTGGATACTGAACAACAAAGAAATGATGCTGGAAAGTTCTCCAGCTCTCCTTTCCCCTGCTGTGCCCACCCCCATTCTTGTAGATATACGTGATAGGAAGGAAGGCACAAATGGTAACAGAACACAAAGCAGGCAACTTTTATCTCAGTCCCATTCCTCCCTTCTCTGTATTAGTCTTAGATCACACAGGGAAACAACAGTTAGTAGCTTTTCCAAGCCATTTCAGTGGAAAAGTTTGCTTACTGAGGTCTCTGGGGGCACCTGGATCTCTTCTTCCTCTCCACCCAAGAGACACATCAAAAAAGTAAGCAATGCGATGGAGAGATGGCTCAGTAGTCAAAAGCACTGGCTGCTCTTCTGGAGAGTGCAGGTTCAATTCCCAGCAACCACATGGTGGCTCACGACCATATGTAACCACATTTCCAGGGGAAAGGAGTCTCTGCTTGGAGGACCTCCAAGATCCAGCTCTGGCCTCCTTTGGCACTGCCTGAATATGTTGCATAAACATATACATTTATACATATATATGTGTGCATGTGTGTATGTATGTATATATGTATGTATATGCAGGCTAAACACCTACACACATAAAATGAATCTTGAAAAAAGCAGGGAGGTGGTAAGAAGGTTTGATAAAAGGCTGGTCTCTTTCATTTGAAAACAATTCCTTCTTTCCTTTCTTTAAGTCAAAATTGTCACTAGGGTTACAAATTGGGTTGAGATTGGAGATCAGACATGACCAGTGCCACATGAGAAGGAAATACAATTGTAGAATAATCTGACCTGGTAACAAACAAAGTGAGGCCCACGGCATCTAACTGCCAGAACGCTTATCTGTTCTCAGGAGGAACAATCCAACGTCAACCTTGCCAAGTTCCGAAAGCTACAGCACGAGCTGGAGGAAGCCGAGGAGCGGGCTGACATCGCCGAGTCCCAGGTCAACAAGCTGCGGGTGAAGAGCCGGGAGGTTCACACCAAAATCAGTGCAGAGTAAACGCATCTTGCGAAGGCTGCCAAGTGGCTGAAGGAAAGCACAGAATGTGCTGCTTTGGGTCACTTGCTGGGTCACTTGCTTCTTTGTATTTACTTTCCTCCTACTGTTGACTGAATAAAAACTACAAGGCACTGATAAATTAAACCAGGCTCCCTGTTTTATTTGCAAGATTGTTGGCTGGCAAAGCCAGCTCTTGTCTAACTCTTTTTTTTTTATATTGTCATATATGGCTATGTAGTGTTATCTTAGCTCACTTCCTGTCGCCGCAATAAAACACTGACAACTTGGGGGAGGAAAGGGTTTGTTTAGCTTACAGTTTACAGTTCACCAGTGAGAGAAGTCAGGGTAGGAGCTCAAGGTAGGGATGCAGCAACTGAAGCAGAGACCATGGAGGAAAACTGCTTGTTCTCCATGGCTTACTCTATCTACTTTCTTAAACACCCCAGGACCACCCACATGGTCTTAAACAACCCAGAGTCACTCACAGACGTACCCTCAAGCCAATCAGATGGATTCCTCAATTGAGGTTCCCTCTTCCCAGATGACTTCCATTGGCGTCAAGTTGACCCAACACTAATGAAAATAAGAACATTCAATATGCTGAAACTCACTACCACCCAGAAGCCATTTTTCTACCTCAACTGTCAAGTTCCCTCTCACACAGTATGGTCCAATAGGGCTTTTTGTTTGAGATAGGGTCTTTCTATGCTGCCCAGGTTAGATTTGAACTTAAGACCCCCTTGCCTGAGCTTCCCAGCTGGGAGTTCTGGGAGTACAGGTATGTAGGGCCATTCTTGGCCAAATCCTGTTTTAATAAATATGTCTGGATTGCTACAAATTACTAAGGAAGTCCCTCTCTGAGGGAGCCTCTCTGAGGGTACATCTGTGAAAGTATCTTTCTGAGGGTGTCTCTCCAGAAAGACTCATTCATTTAGTGACTCTAAGTACCATCCATTTACCATGTGCCAGGTACCATTCTAAATTCTGTGGGTGTTATAGAGAATGAGCAGCCCTCAGAGAACTAATACTCTACAAGGAGAGAAAGGTAGCCAACACATGAGCAGCCATGCAGTGTGATGGGTCTGGTCCATGCAAGTGGGAAATCTAGAGGTTTACAGACACAGTTGCATTTTATTGAGAGTAGTCACAGAACAGCTCTCTAATGGGAACATATTCCAGCAGAGACCTGAAGGAAGCCAGAGAGCAAGCCAGACCAAGTATTTGGGGACTGAGTCCTTCAAGACAGAAAAAGCAGAAAATGCCAAGACTGAAGCTGGAGAACTGCAATTGCTCCAAGTGTGAGGAAGTTGGCTCGACTGTGGCTGCAGGAGAATGAGAGACAGAGTAGGAGAGGAACCAGGGGCTGATCATGCAATGGCCCCAGAGGCACTCAATGCCTTGCCTGTCTTCAGCACAGAGCCCGGTGGGAAAGCCTGAGAAGGATTTAAGTAGTATAGAGATATTGACATGCATTTTAAAGCAATCTCGTTGTCTGGTATGTTGAAAAAAACAACATGGAGGAGTCATGGGCAGACACCTGGAAAGAAGTGAGGAACCCAGTGAATGTAAGATTTTTAAATGTCAATGGATTAAACCAGAGAAAGAACATTGGGAGATAATTAAAAAGCTGTTTCTATATTTACTGAAGGGAGCACAGGGGGCTTTCAGATGGGCTAGATGAAAGAGGGAGGGAAACAGGGAAGAAGGAAGGGGGCAGGAGGTGAAACAGGAACAAGAAACTGAACTATGAAGAGTGACAAGGAAAAGTAGGGCTGGCGGAGTACAACTGTGGAGCAGTAGAGCAAAAACTGCATATATATAATCTAGACTTCAAATCACAATGTCTGTTTCTTAAAAGCCATTGTTAAAGAGAAGGAGAAGACAAGCCACACACTAAGACAATATTTACACAGACAAGCAAATAGGTGCCAGAAATAATTCATCACCGTGGGCCCTAGGAAAAGAATGAAGCACAGGGACACCTTACCACACAGATGTTATGACAGGAAGTGTGGTCTAGAGGTTGGGGCTGGACCTATCAGACCTGTTAGTGGGAAGTGACAACAGATTTTTTTTTTTTTAAAGTTAGGAAACAATCCTTGCAGTGCAGCCATTCTACTGTTGGTTGCTTTCTCCCGAGAGATGGAAGTATCAGCCACATGAACACTTGCACAGAAATGTTCACACATAAGTAGTAAAGTCTCCTAGCAGGAAAGAATTCAGATGTCCATCACCAGGTAAACAGGCAAACAAACTACAGTATTACCTGTAGTAGGTTGGCCTGATACTGCTTGTATTCTAATGCTAATAATATTGGGCCTCCAAGACTGGTTGCTGCAGAGGGGAGAGAGTCTGCTCCTAAGGTGCTAAGTGACCCTGCCCCCAAGTTATTTCTGATTGATAAATAAAGATGCCAACAGCCAATAGTGAGGCAGAAGAGACATAGGTAGGTTTTGGGTTTCAAGGGCTTGGGTCAGAGGAGGACCTCAAAGGGAAAAAGAAGCTACCATTGGGTTAGGTGAGCCATAAAAATACGTGGCCCTGAGGGCTGGCCAATTGGAGTTAAGAGCAGCCTTGATGAAACATAGTAAATAGGAAGTAATAATTCAGGGTTATCGATAGGAAAGTAGATTCTAATAGCATGGAGGTTGGATATTCCCCCAGCTCTTGTGCTGTTTATGGCTTATTGTAAATATAAAGACTGTGGTGTGTCTTTTATCCAGAAATTAAAGGGTCAAAGGCTGGGTAGAAACCCTGGGAAGGATTAAATATTTTTACAACAATTATCCACACAGCAAATTGTTTCCCACAGTAAAGGAAAAAGGGAAAGCACAAGGGGATGAGGCTCCAGACATGCATGCTCACTGAAGGAACCTTTACAACCCAAAGTATGATTGGGTTCATATGCATAAGTTCACATTGTAAATAGTTTCCTAGGAACCACATTAACAGAGACCAATGGTTACGGATCGGTGCAGAAACGGGGCTATGGAGTATACCGACACACTTGCAGATTACAAAAGAGCAAAAGGAAAACGTAGGAATTCATAACATGCTCATTATCTTAGTGGAGATGATGGTTTCATTTGTATAAGTTTCAAGTTACATGGAAAAGAGCAAGGTTTGGGGACCAGCAAGATAGGGCTGTGGAGTAAAGGTACTCACTGGTAAACCTGAAGACCTAAGTTCAATTCCTCAGATCCACACGATAGAAGGAGAGAAGGATTCCTGCAAGTTGTCCTCTGAATGCCAACAAACACATGTGGAAAATTAAAAATAAAACAAGGTACCCTCAAGAAAGGGTAATATTGGGTGTTGAGGAAGAATAAAATGCAAAAAGACACCAGTTGTGAAAGAAAATATAATGTCAATTGGTCTTCTAATGTCATCACTGTCATAGTTTTTTTTATTTTTCTGTGGCAAATAAGGTCACAAAAATATAACTGATAGTAAAGGTGTAGAACCCTCACTCTGTCTCTTCAGAATGGCTATTGGTACCACACAGACGTTCACTGAGATGTACACGCTTGAGACTGGGCAAGTGTTTGAGTGCCTCTATTAATTTAGCTGTGTGATGTTTTTAATTTGGGAGCTCAGGATAATATAGTGATTTTAAGAATAAATTGATTAGTAAAAATAAGTAAATGTCTCATTAGGGAAATGCTACATCTATATAGCACTCTGGGAAAATTCTTAACAGAATAATGTCCACTGAAGCAAGAGAATTTTTTTTTTGGTACAAATTGTAATAAACCCATCAACTGTGTTCCATCTCCCAATTCAAGACAACTGCCCATGTCTCTACTTATTTAGAGCTCTGATTTCCTCATTAGCATCCTATGGTTTTTAGTATACACATCTCCTTTATGTACACGCATGTTACTTAGAAACTATAGATGATACTGTAGAGATTTCCCTCCCTTTACAGTTAGACTATGTCTCAGGAAACCCCATTGCTAGCTGGAAATATTGTAAAAGAGAAACCCAGCCTAATGGAGAACTTCAGAGTACTGGTATTTCCCACTGAGATTTCTGGGTTGTTCAGGGGTCATGAGTGGGCAATGTTCCACAGCAGTCCAGGAAGAGATTAAGTTCAAAGTACATTTTCAACTATACATTCATTGCTTTCACACTAATGTAAATTAAACTCTTAAACGTAGGACCATCACATGTCTGTGAGACACCTGTGATTACTACCACAAGAAAGGTTCAAAACCTGTCAAAAATCAAAAGTATAAAACTATGTTTACAGATTCACATTCTAATTTCAGTGTTTAGGGTGCATGCAAACACGGGGAGAAGCTATAACAGAATTGGAACCAAGGTAAAGACTACTATGCGAAAATTTTAGTTGATTTTTGGGCAACTTTTAGTCAAAAGATACAAAATTAGAACCAAACAAGGGAAATAACCTGAACAGACTTAGCATAGAGCGTGAAGGTTAGATTTTTGTCAGCTTCACAAAAGCTAGTCATCTGGGAAGAGCAATCTCACTGAGAAACACCTCCAGAAACTGGCCTGTAGGCAAATCTGTAGGAGTGTTTTCTTAATTAATGATTGATGTGGAAAGGCTCATCCCATTGCAGGAAGTGCCACTCCTGGGCAGGAGGTTTAGGGTTGTACAGAGAAGCAAACTGGGCTAACTATGGAGAGCAAGCCACTAGTAAGCAGTGTTCCTCTGTGGTCCCTGCTCCAGGCGCACGCCTTGCTTAAGTTCCTGTCCTGGCTTCCCTCTGTGATGGACTGTAATAGGAATGTGTAAACAAGCCCTTTTCCTGCTTAAGTTGCTTTCAGTCATGATGTTTATAACGACAGAAAACAAAACAGAACACACAGCATAGTAAGTCTATCTCATGGTAACATCTAGTGTTCTTGGAAAATGAAGAATGGATATCAAGTTCTTACCACAAAATAACTATGGAAGTGGATGCATCTGTTAATTAGCTAAGTTTAAATATTCATGTATGCATATATGCATACATACATGTTCACATGTGAATAAATGTATACTCACATATATACATATACACAATTATGAATACATATATATTACATACATGCCTATGTATGTACATATATATGTGTGTGCTGGCTGGCTTTTATGTCAACTTGACATAAGCTAGAGTCATCAGAGATGGGAAGTCTCAATTGAGGAAATGCCTCCATAAGATCTGGCTGTAAAGGAGGCTGTTGGGTATTTTCTTAATTAGTGATTAATTTGGAAGGATTTAGCCCATTGTGGGCAGTGCTACCCCTAGGCTGGTGGTCCTAGGTGCTATAAGAAAGGAGGCTGAGCAAGCCATGAGGAGCAAGCTGAGAAGCAGCACCCCTTCATAGCCTCTGCATCAGCTCCTGCCTTCAGGTTCCTGCCAGTTTGAGTTCCTGCCTTGGTTTCCCCCAATGGACTGTGACTCAGGATATGGAAGCCAAGTGAACCTTTTGTTAGCATTCCTTCTAGCCTCCACAATGCTAACACCCTTTCCTCTCCTAGTTGCTTTTGGTTATGGTGTTTCATAGCAATGATAATCACCCTAAAGAATACATATGTAAATATATATGCATATACTTCAAAATGCATTGTTCTTGATTAAACACATACTCTTGTCAATTTTTAAATTAAATTTATTATTTTTTAATTAATAAGCTTTTGTGTAGAAGTGAGTATGGGGAGCCATCTGTCTAATGTTTGGAGAAAGCATCTCTCCCTGGCTTGGAGCTTCCTGACTAGTAGACAGGATACCCAGGGGAGCCTCTTTTTTCTACCTCCGCAGAACTGGAAGTAAAAGTAGGTGCCAGTACACCCAGATTTTTCACATGGATTTGTGGAACAACAGAACTCAGGTCCTCTGGATCATGCAGCAAGCCCTTTACCAAGCTATCTTCCCAACATAATAAAAAGGAAATTAATAAAATTTTCCTTTAGCATGCTTGATCCTACTTTTCCAAGTGTGTATTACTTTGGAATTTTTTTTCCAAGGCTCATATTATTAAAATAAATAAAAATAACCTGCCTCTTAAGATTTTATATCCACTTCTCATCAAAGAAAGGGGCATAGCTGACAACAGAAGTCTGAGGGGAGAGGGAGACTCATTTGCTGGATGAGACCATTAGCACAGCTGCTAAAAGCTGTAGCCTTTCATGCAAGCTTTTCAGTGGGGATCAACATTCCAGAGCTAAGACCCAGCAGCTGTCGCGGTAGAACTTACATTCCAACTCCTGGCTAAGGTAGAGCTTTGGGCACATGTTACCAGTCTCCGTGTCCCCAGGCACCCTCACCACAGATTTATCAGTCACTTTTTCCTAAGCGGGAAGCTGAAGAATCAGCCCCGGAGCAGATCCTTAAGCCCAGCTTAAGGGTGGAATTTACCAACTTGATTCCTTTCTCCAGGCTGCCAGAGTCCCTGAGATGCAGCTTCCTGAGACCACAAGGAAACCTGAAGGCCTCTGGTTCGTGAGGAAGGAGAAAAACACTCAGCCTTAGGGATCACACCCAAAACAGAGCTTATCTTAGATTCCCAAGGCTGACCTTCACAAGCACACGGGGCAGACTATTTTCTCAAGGTTGTCACAGAAGCTACAGCTCATGTCTTGGGGCACTCTTGGAGACTCAGCAGTGGTGGAGGTTCAAATTATGAGAAATTCTGCTCACAGCATGGATAAGGAGAACAGTACTCTAAGCAAGGATTACTGTGGAGGTTCTTCACCATGACAACGACAACCACCACCACCACCACCACCACCACCATGCAAATAACTTACAGATTTCAGTACCCAGCTCTAACTCACTGTGACATTAAATGGAGATCTTTATGTAAGTGAGCAATGTAAGGTGCCTGGCAACAATTTCCAAGACCTGCTGAATGGTATGGCTGTAATTCCAGAACTTAGGAGGCTGAGGCAAGAGGATGGCTTGGGTACAGCCTGGGCTAACACAGGGAAAACGCATCTGAAAGCAAAACATGAGACCAGAATTTCCAAAATATTCCTTCTGGCCAGTCAGGTCATCTGCCCTGTCCTCAGATTCTATTTCCACTCCAACGTTCACACACACTCACTCAGTCTGAAAACGCTCAGTGAGATCAATGACGTCTGCCCTGGTGCATGCTTACTGATCTCACATGCCAGAGGGCTGGTCTCAACCCTATAGACATCACTTCTAGCCCTTTCTTCCCTTCCTCTGACCCTCTTCCTAGATGTTTTGGGATACAAATAAAGTCACATCCCCCTGCCCTTTCTTCCCTCAGTCCGACCCCTTCCCTTCCAGGATGTTCTGGGATTCAGTAGTGACTCCTGCCACCTTTGGGCCAATGAAATATAGGTGTCTCTCTGGAGGTGCTGTGTGGCTCCCTCTAGTGCCATTCCCACCTTTCCAAGCGTTTTGAGACCTGTCATGGGCCAATTAAATCCTGAGGACTTCAAAGAACAACTTTTGATACCCAACTCCCAGAACAGTGCTTTGCTCATTTGCTGAACAAAACAGGAACATTCAATATAGTCTTTTTGTATGAAAAATGAAGCAACGTTGAGCACAAAATAAACATAACCACAGGATCCTGGTCCCAGATGGCGGTTTTTAAGACCTGGGTGTGGAACAGCCCTTTTCTAATATGCACAACACCTGATTGGACCTCAGTATACGAGTGGGCACATGCACACACACCTCAAAAAGTGTTATGCTCACAGTGGTAAGAGAGATGAGCAGTGTTTGCAAGGTGGAGAAACTAATGGTTACCAGAACTTGAGCGGAAGTGATGAGAAAGGAGGGACTGAGAGAAAAGAGGAAGAGTTGAAAGACAAGGGCAGATGGGAGAAGAGGGAAGTGCAGGAAAACTAACAGGTGCAAAGTTATAAAAGAAGAAATAAATTCTGATGTTTTATTTCACAACAGACTGTACTTAACCGTAAGACAGTGCGTATTTCAGAATAGCTAGAAGATTTCAAATGGTCTCATCACAAATAAATAATAAATGCTTGTGGTGATGAATATGCTGACTGCCCTGATTTCTCTACTATCCAATATATACATGTATCAAAACATCCAGCTATACACCATAAATATATACAACTCTAAGGGTTCCATAAAATAGATAAATAAAAGGAGAGCTGGTACTAGAACCAATTCTTGAGATAAATAAAAGTGGCTTTGTAATAATAACTGACATTTAAATCCAAGTCCTGCAACTAGTAGTCTCACTTAGTAGCAGAATGTGTGCCTAGCACACGCAAAACCCCAGGTTGGTCCATAGCACCACAAAAAGATAATTAAGTGATTAATTAATTTGTTCAGAGTTCTTATCTTCCTTTACAAGGGTATAGCCATTTGTCCCCTGTCCTTCCTCCCCTTCATTGGCTGGCTGTCTCTCTGTTCCACTAGCCTTCTCTCTGTTCCTGTGTAGGCACATTGGCTCCTCTAGTCTTTGCTCTTGTTTCTTTGGCCCGGAATACTTACCCTCACCCCCACCCTCCACTTAACACCAGGCGTCTGCTCAAATATTACCCCTTCAGAGATTTTTCCTGATCAGTCTGTTTAAACAGCACACACCCACTGTTTCTTCCTCCCTCTTTCTCCTCCCAAGAGTATTTATCACTAAGTGATAGATACTACTTGTCCGTTTGTAAGCTACCCCCTCGTATACATTGCTATAGTCATTTCCATGAGGACAGAGCCCTGCATATGAAAATCCCCTATCCTATAATAGGTCTTCAATAGGTGTTGGAAGACTAAATGGTGGAATGAGTGTATGCTCTTACTTTGTTGTTGGGTCTCTACTGAGCAGTGTAAATAGCTTTAAAATTTCTGTATTAAAGTGTTGGAACCAGGAGTTTCAGATGCAGTTTTTTTTTTTTTTTTTAAATCATCCTAGTGGGGATGGAGGGAATATCTAAACCTGACATAACCTGTACAGAACCTCAATTTCTGACTCCAAAAGTGAGAGACAGATGAGAAAATTTGCCAGATTCCCTTTACCATCCAATATTAACGTTCAATTCAATTGGGCAATTCAAATATGAATTAGTGTTGTTCGCACTGTACCTGTTCTAGGACATTCATCTAGAAACTTCTGCTCCTGTTCAGGAAACTCCTGGCTGCTTTTTGAAATGACATCTGTCACATTAGCTCTTAGATAGCCCAAGTGGTGAGGAGTGAGGCATGATCCTGCTATCAGCACAGTTAATTGCCCTTTCGTCTCAAGTACCCATGGAAGGGATGACCTTGCCCATGCTTTTTTCTAGTCTTCTCCATCTGGCCTTACTACAAGTCTCCTGTCCTTCCCCTTGCACTATCTGGATTTACAGTTTCCCCCAGATCCATCATCCACTGTGATTGGTGCCCAGACTCTCTTAGGAAAATCAGGGAAACTCTTCCTCCTCAACACCTGTTTTTGCCTCAATCCCTACCCTAAGCCGACACCCCCAGCATCCTGCTGATGTCCCTGTCAGGTCACCCTCCTCACTGATACAATGCCCCATTCCTGATCCTCTCATTTTCAGATCTTTGAATAGTCACTTCATATACTCCCTCTTGAATACATTACCACCCCTGACTTCTGTGTTGTCTCCAATAATAAAGTTACCTATACCATACAAAGAGAGAAGAGTATGTAAGTAGACGAGAGAAAATCTTCATTGCCAGAGCTCCTCTCAGATATGAGATAGAAGAACAGCATGATTCAAAGCTGTAAACTACAGACTATAATGGTGGATACAGAGAAGACTTCTGACCCAATGAGAAAGGTGATGGATTTTTATCGCCTAGATTGTACAATAGGATAGTAGCTGCATTTGCAGGGCCAACTCGTCTATCTGAGGGTAGACATTAAGTAAGTATGGGTTTTTATAAAGAATTTTATCAAATTCCAATAAAATTATGGAAGGAAAGAAAGGAAGGAGGGATAGAGTAAGAAAGAGTGGAAATACCTTTATGAACTAATACATTCATGTTGAGATCTAACTTACTTTGATAGACTAAATTAACCCCTTCACAAAGGAGGTTATGACCCAATTACTACCTAGTAGGCTCACCTCTTAAAGACCCCACCACCTTTCTTTACTGCTACACTGGGGACCATGCTTCCAACACATGAACCTTCAAGGCACAAACTATAGCAGATGAAGACCCACTTGGTTCTTCTAACTCCAACAAAGGGATATGGGCTTTTCATTTTGTTATTTGCTTCTTGGTAGAATGATTCTTTACTTGTATATCTTTTTCTCCTCTGTTTTATTTCTTCTTTTCACATCCTCAACACAGTCTTCCCATGAGTGTACATCTTCCTTAATAGCTTCAGCTACCACCACCATGTTAATGCTACATCCTGACACAGACTCTGCATCCCAGACTTGACTTCTTTAAATGTATGACCCAGTGTCCACCGCCAGCTATGTTTTCAATCTAAACTCATTTTTCATCCTACAGTTTCTCCTCTAGGCTCATTTTGGGGGCCTAAATTACTAAGCTGAAATGAGGACTGGATGAAAAGCAACAACATACTGTAATTCTTCCTCCTGCCTCCAATCCTTCAGTTATCAAAGTCCTGGGAGTCGTACCTTCAAGGTAGCCATCTGGTTATCTCTTTCCTTTTAAACCTCTTGATCAAGGCCCTCTTCATTTTACAGAATTATTTTTGTATCCAGTGCAAGTAGATTTTAATATCTTGTCATAATGAAGGTAAGACTTCAAAACATAAGCCTAAAGCTCATAAGGATCTTAATTATTACCAAACATACTTCATTCATCGCATGACTGCCTGTGGGGAATTAGTTCTCTTTTCTTATTGTATCTGAGTGGAATGCCATGGCAACCACAACCTATGATGACACACAGTGCTCTTCTCTTTGAATCTGCAGCTTCAAAGAGGCCACTAAGGCCACAAAGACTATGAAGGCCACCCTACTGATCTGGAAATGCTTAACACAGGTCTGAACTCCTTGGGGAATCGAGAACCCACAGATTCTTCTTTTACTTTTATAATCTATCACTAGTTCATATATATACATATGTATATACACACACACACACACATACACATTCATTTACATGCTCCCCTATAATCTCGTAACAATGCCATGGCTCCATTGCTGGGCATTAGACACCTATTGTAAACTAACACAGTTTTATGTCCAGCCTTCCCCTCCATGGTAACCTCATTAACTCCATCTTGCCCTTCATCCAGCCTCACTTAGTTGACCTGCTAAAATACATCCTGAAAAGTCCTGTTCCAAGCTGTGATTCTTCAGTTCCCAGAGCCTAACCTCACCCTCATTCTTCTAACCTGTATCAAAGTCTACCTCCTTTGGACTGGGGTGTGGTTTAATGATAGATCACTTGCCCAGAATGTATGAGGGCCTGAGTGTAACCCATGACATTGAGGGGGTAATAACGTTCACCTCCTTTGGAGAGTAAGGTAGAGTTTGAAATAAAAGTATCACTTTGGGATGAGAAACTCTGGATCACCACTGTCTATGACAATTATCCCTCCACCCTTTTGCCACCCTTTCTTCATTTGAACAAAGAAGTCAATAAGAATATAAATAAGAATATAAACAGTATAACTCTCTCATGAGAGCTAAACGTAACAAGACAGACAACATTTTATATGAACTGCAGAAAGATCATTATCCATAGTCACCACCCTACTCTAATTATACTTGTGTGTGTGCATGTGTGTGTATGTGCATGTCTGTGTCTATATAAGTCATGGGTTGATAATCAGGTATCTTGATCAATTGCTCTCTGAATTGTGTTGGTTGTTCTGTTGTTGTTTGAGCTAGTGTCTCTGCTGAGCTGATGCTTGCCGATTCAGCCAGGCTGTCCTTCTGGCAAGCTTCTAAGATCCCTTTGTCTCTGCTTCCCCAGCACTAGGACAACAAGAGTGTGCACTGTGCCCAGAGCCTCCCCCCTCCCTTTTTTTACATGTGTCCTCATGCTTGCACGCCAAACACTTTACTGACTGAGTTGCTTCTCCAGCCCCTTTAATAAGAATTATGATTTTATATATACATATATGTATAATGTATTTATGATATATGTGAATATGAGACACTTCATGATTTCCAGATGCTTACAAATAAATCTGATCCCCACTCTACATCTTGCTCATTGGTATTTACTCTTTGGAGAATGGCTTATGTCTGTGTACCCTGTTCCCATGTCCACTGACCCTATCTCATATCCCTCTTTCCAATCCCAGAGCCCTGTGATGATGTGCACTCAGCAGTGTCTAGCTTCCACATGGAAAGTTTAGAAGCATAGGTCCTAGATCCAGAGAGGATTCAAATATCATTCCTATTACTTACTAGTTGTATGGCCTTGGAAAAACTACATCTACTCTGAGAGACTAAGTTTCCTTTACTCTAAAATGGAAATGGCACAAGCACATACCTATCAGAACAGTTATGAAATTCCAAAGAGCCAGTGTGGATAAAGCCTGGAATGTGGTAGGTCCTTAACAACTATTAACGAATGAAGCTGATGATCTAACCTCTTTCTTTTCCTGCCTTATCACTTCCGGTCTCTGTCAGTCTAGATGGTCTTATCAATCACCTTGGCTGTTTATTCACAAGAATGTTCACTGAACATCTGCTACATTCAGAACACAGTAGCTTGAATGAAAGCAGCTGAGAATGTCAGTTAGTTCTCTACTGTTCGAGTATTTTCAATGCAGGCTGCATTCCTCAGCAGTCTTCTCTTGCTTCATAAAACAGGGCACAAATAAGATGCTGTTCTGACATTAAGTCACTGTAAGAAATGCCAAGTCCTTCATAAAGTTACTTAGGGCTGGTCTTACAGTTATCAGTAGAGTGTTTTCTAGTGGACACAAGGCCCTGGGCTTCTGGGCACAAGAAATCAAGATAAAATTCAAGGTTGTTTGTATTTCTTTACTGAAGGCCTTTTAGAATCCTGAATGGACTAGACCATGTGACTCTCTGACAGGAATGGGTGGAGTTTGCCACATATAAGTCATTTGCCCATGGAACCCTCTCCCAGTTCTCTCTCTTCACTCTGTCAGATCTTCTGTGGAGAATGTATGCTGGCACTCTTCCCTCCTAGTCCTCTTCTGCTCACAAACATGTTTTAGAATGTAACCTACTCTGTACCCTGACCTCTGGAAGTGGCTTACCTAAGCATCTGGAGGTGTTGATATGAATCTTCCATGCATTCAGTAAGCACTGGTTGTAACCACACTGTACCACTGTGAACGACTCTAACTTCTATACATACTCAAAATCACCTATGCTTCACCCCCACTACCTTCCAAAAATTCCCAAGTGGCCACAGGAGTTATCATATATTTTCACTGGAATCTACATCACTCAAAACCCACACTTATCCTTGTTTTAATTTGAGCTTTTAAATCCATTTCTCAATCTATAGGATACTTAAAAAACTAAAACAGAGATAAAAAGAGGTACACTTAAATCTATACATGAGAGGATGAGGGGCTGGTTGTGAAGGTCACCTCATATCGTAGAGAAGCGAGGTGTAGTTTCTACCCACGCTATTGATCATCCATCTATTGCATAACAAATGACCCCGAGCAGCTTTCTGCCCTTCCCTGACCTTCTTAGCACACTCTGCCCCAGTTCCACTCAGCCCCTACGACTCTCTAAGTCTCAAAGATCTGTGTCCAACGTCAAAATCCCTATGCAGCTGACTTGGCATTATAAAGCCTCCGCTGGTCATTTATCCAAGTAATTCAACAAGAGTGAGAGATCAGGACTACGACGCATTTACATCTAATGAGTAAATGGTGATCCCCAAATCGAGCCAAGTTAGAGTGCTGGGCTGGCAGAATTGGGAGTATAAAGAGAGCTGGGGGCCACACTCCTGAAATTGTTCCGGCCGCAGCATCTAAGGTAAGCACTCGCAAGTGCCCACTTTCTCTCCCCCAGATAATGATAATTAACCTGGTTGGGTGACCAGCCAAGGGCAATACAGTAGCCCTTAATAATGAGATCGGGCGACATGGCCAAAGTCCTTGCACCTCAAGAATATTTTACAAGGGGAAAAGAAATAAAAATTCATAGAGTTGGGAGACCAAAAGAAAAATACACCTGCAAAATGAAACCCACATTGATCAATTAACAGATTAATAACATGTCAATGTATGGTAACTTTTTGGTGATTATCTTAAACAATTTGAAGGGGGAAATTCCTATAGTACTTCTTGACTTTGATTCGTATTGAAATGCACCCTAACCTAATTATTGATGATGGCTTTCTACATTGGTCTTGCATCGAGAACCCTGTAGATTTTGCACTGGGTCTAGTCGCCAGTCATGTCAACTCCAGCTTTTGGAGCCTCACAGTACTTTGATTTCAGGCTATCATCGCTACCTGAGAACTCCATGTTTTGGACTCAGGGCTGAGAGGAATCTTGAAACTTTTCTGGTACATCTGTATCATTTTATAGAAAAGAGTGAAAAATCCAAAGAATTTTCAGTAGCTGCTTAAGAGAACCAGCTTGGTCTCCAAGATTTAGTTCTCTCAAAATCTCCGTGAGCTTCAGGATATAACTGATGCTTATTAAAGACTTGAAAGTAAAGGAGCAACCGGTGCCTCAAAACCTGACAGCTCCTGTCACAAGGCATCTCATGATATCATCCCTACCATTAAAGCAGTTTGTAGTAACTGGAAAGTTTGTTGGAATCAAGTTTGATATTTAACTTTTTGTGGAAAACTCCTTGAGATGGTAAAGTGTTTCATAAACACCCAGTTAAGGGTCAGGATTCTCTGGCTTTAGGTGACTTTTCAGATGTCTTGTCTTCACCTTCTCCAGGGACTTGAAAGAGTACACAAGTGGCTGCTGAGACAGGAACAAATCAGGATAAACAGGTTGTCTATATGTAAAAAAAATTTACAAACTTAGAGTCATAGTTTTTGATTTGTTTGCCTTTGCTCTTTCAAATCACCCCAAGAGGACACCCAGTTTCCCAAAGGACACCGACAGTCACACTGAGAACCAAGAAGGTAAGCTTTACTTTCAGTTTGATCATAATGCTGGTCACCTAATTTAGCAAACAGCTTTTTATAGATTTTTAACCTTGCCATGCATGTGAGAAGCTGAAATCAGTGAGCTGAGGCCGATCCCTGAAGTATTCTTAAAAGTGACATTACAAAAATCACAATTTTGATGGAAGGAAAAACTTCCCATATTTGCATTGTGCTCAGAAATGCAATGGATGCAGTATAGAGCTTCAGTGTATAAGTTCTAGGTCCATATACTTCATTTTTCCAGAACTCAACACCCTAGACACACCTTTACACACATGGTTAGTTGTGGCTGACCCTTGGGCACAGCCGAAACCCTTAAATCCATGAAGCTATGCCTCTGTAACAAACAATGAGGGAATAACAGGGAGAGGTCATCCAAGCCAATGCAAAGGTGGTACTGTAACTCTTCTCATTCCAAACTGTGTGCTTTAGAGATAATTCTAGATGCATTAGGAGCAAATAAACTAAGGATCACTGAGTCATGACAGTTCCACAGATGACAAGAAACTGGCTGGAGAGAGATAAATCAAGGGCAATGACAGGGTACAGCCAAAGCAAATAGGAGAATTTGAGGGTGGGGAGAGATTGGGTGGTAGGGCAAATATCTCAATTAGAAGGTCCTTGGAGACAGAAACAGAATGGGTGTCTGAAAGCTAACAGCTATGCAGTGTGGGAGCTGGTCAGTGTGGGAGCTGGTCATGCCAGCAGAACAGAAAGAGGATAATTAGGGGACCCAGTGAGGAGAAAGCTCCGGGGCCACTGTGAGTCATGTACCAAGAGAATTTGGTTGGATCTGAGGAGGTGAAGTTCATCAGCCAAGAGCGAATGTTTTTATACTTGGGTCTCAGCCCTCAGTTACATAAATATGGGGAGAAGATTTGACTTAGCAACCGCATGACCGGAGAGAATTGAGGGGCTTTGCTGGACAGAAAACGGTGAGTCAGCGGAATGACATGGCTGCCAAGGAACAGTCAGGGCCTCAGCCATTACACCTAGGTCAAGAGAGGTGAGAGTGTTCTAGAGGAGAAATAGGAGAAGGAGGAGGAAGAAGAAGAGGAGGAGGAGGAGGAGGAGGAGGAGGAGGAGGAGGAGGAGGAGGAGGAGGAGGACATGTGATTTGGATATGACACATGATGAGATTAACAGGGTTGCACTTGGGTACAGTGACTGAGACAGTAAAGAAGTTACAGTACCCATGGAAGAAGCAGATGAAGATGCAACTGGGGTCACTTAACATAGGGACAATAAAGTCTCGAAGACATAGAAGAGCAGCAGAGTATTCTTACAGAAGGACCTGGATGTGTCTGCCCTTTATCAAGAGCTAGGATGGTGATCGATCATCCTAAAGTTATAGACAGACTTTAGGTTAAAGCAACAAGTGCCTTTGTCTGTCAGAGCTGTCTGGAATGGGGAAAGTTGTATGTGAAGGCGTACAACTAAGTGAATAACGCCTACAAAGAATTTTTTAACTCAGATAATACAATGAGGAGACACTGGACTCAAGCTAGGCAGAAGGTGGGGAAAAGAATCTTTATCTGAAAGCTAGTAATGATTTAAGACCCTTGAGCTTCTAGAATTCTCTAGAAGAGAAAAAAAAATCTAATTTTTCTAGAAAGACTAAATGTAAAGCAACCATCATGTATTGTATAATTTTTCCACCTGCAGGATCTATTCATATATTACCACCTAGAGAGATTGCTTGGTGGTAATGCACTTACCACACAGGCATGAGGCTAGCCTGGGCTACTCCGTTTCAAAATAAAGTAAAATTAAATTAAAGTGCAAGCTAGACTGATGTGTTATAATGTAATCAAATAAAAATATTGATGTTTTCAGGTTCCACATTGCAAGCAGCCTTTGAAACTCTACCACTTGTCAGGTTTAAAACAGTAAGTATTTAAGAATGATAACTTACATTATTTGAATAGATAATTAAAAGATGGTTTGACAAGACCAAACCCTAGTTTTGAAAAGTAACGCTTCAAAACCATGTTACTTATAAGGAATTTGACAATAAGTTTTAGAGAATTCACACTTTTTCTCAGTTCTAATTTCTCGTCGGGTACACACTGGAAAAGCCACCTCCTTTCATTTTCATCTGAAGAGTGTGTAGAGGTCCAAAGCCTGCTGAACTGGAGAACTGCACCCCCCCCCCCACACACACACACACAGTCAGAACAGTGGAGGCTCCCTTCAGGGAGATGGAAGGGAAAATGATGATTCTTTTTATCTCCAGGAAATAACCAAGACATTTTAAAGCAGTGTGATGGCTGGGAGCCCTCTTTGAGGACACTATATTAAATTCCAGGGTTTTTTTTTTTTTTTCCATTATATCTTAACCACGATCCATAGCTCACTTACAGGAGCCACTGACCAAAATAAAACTGAAATGAAGCCATCAGAATAAGGCCCAGAGCTAAGGAAATCTGTCTCCCCATAGAAGACATCATCTACAGCATCGCAGAAAAGATATTTCAATGGTGACTAATGAACAGCAGTTCCCAAAAGGCCACATGGGAAGAGAGAATGAGAATGGGTTTGCCCTCGCTTTTAACGTACAGTTTAAGAGATATTAAAATATTAGCTGTTTAAGAGAATACATGAAGATGAATATGGAGGCTGTGTGTATGAGATTTAATTCCATTTTATTTTAATTATATTTTATTTCAGTTACAGGAGGAATGGGCAGGAAGGAAAAGAGGAGAGAAAGGAAAGGAAGGTTGACGTACAGGGAAAACACAAGGAGGAGATGGGGGAAAGATACAAAGAGGGAAGGAGGCAGACAGGAGGAAGGGGAAGTCACCAGTCCATAATACATGTAGATGTGGAAGGCAGGAGTTGCACCTTCATTTTAAAAAGGATGAGGCAGAGAAGTTAAGCGACTGAACAAGGTCACCACTGCAGGAAATTTGAGTATTCTAGCTTGTAAGCAGAGAAAATACACACATAAAGAGAAAGGTCAAAGAACTGAGATGACAGGGGGGTTGGAGGGGTTACCCACACATTATGCAGTGGGTTCCAAGACAAGTGTTCATTAAACACTGTCCCAACCTGATACTGCGATACCCAAGTAGACTTTGTAAATAGTTGTTCTAGGCCTAGTACTATTCTCTCTGTAAGCCCAGAACTCCCCCTGAGAATCCTGATATCATGCAGGTTCTGCATTAGTTGTCTCTTCAGTTCTGAGATTCCATATTTTCTTACACCCGCCCCCTGCCCCCCAGTGATAGCTTAAATCAAGATGAAGTGACAGTGTCTATCGGAGAGAGCACTCTGGACTAACAGCCGTCACATCACCTGGTATACTAGAAATACCAATTTCTAGCAGTCATCTTGCTAGAAATGCCAATTTTCAGCTCACTAAATCCTAAAGCAGTTAGTTGAGCCCCAGTTATCTATTTTAACTGGTCCTAGAGGGATCTGACACATGTTGAGATTTGGACTGCATGCACTGGGTCAGCATGCTTTCTGTTCATTACCTTGTTACTTAAACAAGTACAATGAATTTTTATGCTCCTAACAGTGTGCTAGCACCGAGCTGTGTGAGTTTTCTATTAGGTATCATTGGCATTCCAAACACTATTCCCAAGTTTACATAAAGGCTGGAGTGGCCCTGAAGTCACAGGGCTAGAGCAGGATGAATCATTTATGAGGTGCTTTGCCTTCTTTACTGAACATGTGCTTGCCTTAAACTGGCCAACTGATGCTCCCCTAGGCTGGCTGTAGATCTCTCAAAAGGTTTGTTCCAAGAGCTGCTGAGTCTGCCCCCCACCCCTATTGAATAGCAATAGGGGAGAACCAGATAAAGTACTTACCTGAGACCAAACCTCAGAAGTTCCCTGTCTTTTCAGCCCCAACACCCCCTGCAGTCATGAGTTCAGACGCAGAGATGGCCATATTTGGAGAAGCTGCTCCCTACCTCCGAAAACCAGAGAAGGAGAGAATCGAGGCTCAGAACCGCCCATTTGACTCTAAGAAAGCATGCTTTGCTGTGGATGATAAAGAAATGTATGTGAAAGGCATGATCCAAAGCAGGGAAAATGACAAAGTCATCGTCAAGACCCTAGATGACCGGGTGAGTGCTGATCTTTAATAATGTAGGCATCATAGCTTTCCTTTGGAATGAACTGCTAGGCTTGCACACGGGCCAGAACCATCTGGAGACAGAATACAACTTATGCTTTTCCATTCTGTGGTGGAAGCACTAGAGCAGGCTGCCATTGCCGTGCCTTTCCTTCTACCTCTTCCCCTTGAGGATTTGGGCTGTGAGGGTTTGGTGGTGTTGGCTTTGGCGGAATAGGGAGAGTAACAGTAAAAGAGATTGGTCTACTTAGAAGAAAAAGTGATGCTGGTTGATGCCTCCTGGGCCCACTCAATACAAGCTCTGGGCTATAGACGGAGTCTTACAGGGCAAGCTCAGAGGAGTGGATAATCACAGCACACTCTTTGGTTCAATCCTTATTGGACAGCCACCAGATCTCAGCTGTGGTGTCAGTCACTCTGTGAATCTATGCCAGTTATGAACCTGATTCCCCCAAGTTTACAGTCTAGTGTAAGAGATGTGTGTCGGGAACAAACACCAGTTTGAATCCAGGCACAGCAAACAGATTTTGTTTACAGGTTTGATCATTGACATAACCTCTGATTCTAGCTCTTCTCACTCAACTAGGAGCAAAAAAACGTATCTTCAAGTCATTCGTGGGCCCTCCCCTGCCTCAGAGCTGTGCTCCATTTTCATAACCTTACAGAGAGTTACCCTGGATCCTCTGCTTTTCTGATAGATCACTCAGAAATGAGTGTTAGTCTCTACACTCTCGAGATAGAGAGGCCTTCTTTCTCTCCACTGTGGGCCACTTAGGTGTCTCTCTGTAGGCTCAAATATTGGAATAGAAGGGCCTTCCTTCCTCGTGAACTTTAACCTATACCAGCCATTCTCCTTCCATTAACCTCAACGCCCTTCTAAGAGCTTCAGTTTTAGGAGAATAAAAGCCAGAAAGCCTTCTTGGCTCTCTCTTCTGCCCTACTTTCTGTCTCCTGAGAATGAAGCGCGGAGCCAATTATATGCTTCAGTAGGAAGGGAAGGTGGGAGAAACGCGGAGAGATGAAATTCAATAATTGTCTCCAAATACTCTTCAGCCACGAACCATCACACCTGTCCAAATGTTTAACGATGACAGCAGAGATACAAGCAATTATCAGAGCTTTGAAGAAACAGGTGAAAGGAAATGGGGCATGAGATTGGGCACCTGAGCGGAGCTCTGGGGGTTTCTTTCTAAAGAAAACTTTAATGAAGATATTCTAAAGAAGCCTATATGAGCAGGGTATAGAGGCCAGAAAGCCCAGAACATGTGAGAAAGAAACGTTTCTTAACATTTGTCTTGTCACAGCACTCAGAGCAACAGGTTACACTAAGGCAACTTCCCTTGACTTTGACTATTCTAAGCTCTATCTGGCAATTCCAAGGGCTGACTACATTTTAGCTTTACACACCTGATGCTCCTTCTGGGCATACACAATGCCAGGCTGCCTGGGGGCACTGGACTAGAGTCAGGTTAACCAAGGAGAGTTATTGCTAGGTCATCTCTGGGCATGGAAATGATCCATGACGTTATTATGACAATGCCCTAACTATGCTGCAGTATCTCACTATGTCTCCTGACCCAGGAGATAACAGGACAGTGACACTCCACCCACCACTTGGCTTTCCTTGTTCTACCCAGGAGCTCACTCTGAACAGTGACCAGGTATTTCCCATGAACCCCCTAAGTTTGACAAGATCGAGGACATGGCCATGATGACCCACCTCCATGAACCCGCTGTGCTGTACAACCTCAAGGAGCGTTACGCAGCCTGGATGATTTACGTGAGAGCCTTTTGACCTCTTTCTATTTTGCTGCCTCTCTGAGGAAAAACAAGATCCATAATCTTTGGAATTTCCCCAGACTTATTCAGGCCTCTTCTGTGTCACCGTCAACCCCTACAAGTGGCTGCCAGTATACAACCCTGAGGTGGTGGCGGCCTACCGAGGCAAAAAGCGCCAGGAGGCCCCGCCCCACATCTTCTCCATCTCCGACAATGCCTACCAGTTCATGCTGACGGGTGAGTAAAGTCTTTGACTCATATGATTGTAAGGCATGACTGGCTTAGTACTTGGGCCCTTATAGACCCCACCCGCTCATCTAAATAATACAGTAGCCAGTGTGAACTTGGGAGCCTCAAATGACTTGGGGATGTACAACTAAAGTCACGCATCTTTCATTACAGTAGTCATGGTGAAGTGTGAAGCCAGGGGTTCTATCTGAAGCACTCTAAACCCGTGCTCATTTTGGGGGACATTGTGGAACACAAGGACTCTGCTCTTCCATATTCCCAACTCACCCTGCTATGGGTACACTTAAACAAGACACACCAACCCCTAGGGAATGCAAAGTTGGAGAGATGGGTAGAGCAGACTTCTCTGAGCTTCCCAGGAAGTAGATACATGGTGACATTGCCACACCACTAGGCTCACTGCCACTTGTCTGCTCAACTTGACTTGCTACAAACAGAGCAAGTGAGCTGTTACAATCAGAAGAGCCTTAAGAAGCAAATGGTGCTGCCTTTACAGTCCTCACCATCTCTCCAGTATCTTTCCTCTACATGAACTGAATTTTACACTTTTAAAGGGAAGAATCATATCACTGTTTGTATCAGCTTTCTATGGCCACTGGGACACAATGCCACAGGCTGGGCATCTTGATGACAAGTACATTCTGCCTCACTGTTGCAGAAGCTAGTGGTCTGAGATCAAAGATGTCATTGGGGTTGAGTCTTTATAAAGATCATGAGAGAAGACATGTTTGACTTGCTCACCTTGCTTCTGTGCTTTGTGAGCCACCTTTGGTGTTGCTTGGCTTGTAGAGATGTCATGTTCCTCTCTGCCTTCCCTTCCCCTGGTGTGGTGTTCTCTCCATGTCCATATGTCTTCATTTTTGTCTTCTACTGCAGGGACACAGTGATGTGCTATTTTCTTTATGGGCACATGTCTTCATTTGTTCCTGTGCTACAAGGACACAGTGATGTGGATCAGGCCTCAGCCTGTCCCAGTCTGACCTCATCTTTAATAAAATCTGAGTCTCATTTACATTTTATTTCCAAATGAGGTCACCTTCTGAGGTCCTGAGGGTTAAAACTTCAATATATGAATTTTCGAGTGCCACAATTTGGTTCACACGCTCTCATAAATGAAAAAATCAGTCTTACTTTATGCAGTAGAAAACCAAGACCAAAAAATTGAAATGACGTTCAATCAGCTAAAGTTTGTGGCCTCTCAATAGCTCAGGATCCAAGGCTTTGCTTCCCTTGTTAAAAGCAATATGAGAACATTCCAGCAAAGTGTTCAGATCTAGAAACATAAATATCCTTTACACTGTGGGGCTCTATATGCATTTCCAGGCTCCTGCCCATGTCCAGTATCCCACTTTCCAGGAATCTGCATAAACTCTCCCATGATGGTTAGACATGCCTATGCCTCACCCCTAGCAGACAGCAAAGCCAGAGCTTGTGTTCTGGGAGTCCTGGCAGGGTTCTTGTTTTTAAATCTACCTGTTTGTTACTTATGTGATTGCTTGACTTCTTTCTGTTTTTTCTAGATCGAGACAATCAGTCCATCCTAATCACGTGAGTAGCACACGTTCACACCACAATGGTTTTGGAGCCCGACAGCCTCTTCTGCTTTCTTTTATCCCACTTATTTTTAATTGACAGTGGAGAATCTGGGGCTGGGAAGACCGTGAATACCAAACGTGTCATCCAGTACTTTGCAACAATTGCAGTCACCGGGGACAAGAAGAAAGAGCAGCAGCCGGGCAAAATGCAAGTAAGGAGTATTATGCACCAAAGGCTTGTTAGAATAAATATACCTGAAATATTAGGTGAATGCCAAGGTCTGAAGGATGCACACTCAGAAGAGATAGCCCAGTAGGACCAGATTTATTTTGGTCTCTTTGTGTTTTTATATAGAAAAATTCTCATACTAATATGTACACATTTTTCTATGATTGAAGTATCCTCCAGTTCTCTGAAAATGCCAACTAGGATCCTGCAACTCAATTTAATTCTGACACTACTTCGGGGACATAACATCACATCCCACAAGTTAAGGGCTCAGGCTCACAAGCCCAGTGCATACCACCTGTACATCTAGCCAATTTAGAAGTCAAGAGTTCCTGCATCTCCTCTGTGACTGGAGTGGCTCACACAACCTGGGAGATATGTCCCTTGAATGTATTGATTTATCATAAAGGATAAAAACTCAGAAATACTCAGAATACCATATTGGAAGAGAAGTCTGGAGTTTCAATACCCTCTGTAGTCCTGCCAACTCCCAGCCCTTCCCTGGCTTCACCAGTCTAGAATCTTTCTAAACCCTTCTGGTTAAGGATCCTCACAAGGGTTCCATTAGTCAGCCATCAGTGACCAGCTCAGACTTCACTCTCCCCATAAATCCCCAACCCTCTAAATCATGTGAAACCCATCTTAGGTTTCAGCTCCTAGCCACAACACATATAACACCACATCAAACCATAGCACACATCAGACCACAGCATACCACACCGCACCACACCATACATCACTTTAGAAACCCCAAGAGTTTTAGGTTTGTGCCAGGAACCTGAATGAAGACCAAGGTACACATCTCTGTCTAAATCAGTCACACATGAGATGGTGCTGTCTGTGTAGACCTGAGGTCTACCTAACACCAACTCTGTCAGCAACAGTTGAGTAATCTTGACCAACTTCACAGTTCCCTTTAGAGAACAATTAGGAGTACCATGGGCTTTCAAAAGGAAACACACTTTCGAATCACTAAGAGAACTTCTTAACAAGATTCATGAGATTCTAGGCTTAGAATTCCTAGGTGACTAGGTCTCGGGTGCAGCTCCCCCTGTTTTACTGAAGTGCATGAGTGCATGTTCAAAAAAATCCCCATGATTTATAATGAAGCATCAGTAGAAAAGGAAGAACATTAAAACGGAGGGAACTATGTTCCAGTCTGGAATCTGCCACAGCCAGACGTCACTCCAAGTCACTCCAATGCTACCTTAACAAAAGACTCTTCAGGTGGGGACCCTGAAACTCCTTAGGAGGACTATCTACACATCAGCTCTGACAACTAGTCAAGGGTGACATCTCTCCTAGGACTCTGCCCAGAGACCCACAGTTTCCATTCACTAAATACCATCCCAGAAGATAGCCCAGGTCCTCCCCATTCCTGTCTTTGCTTGTTACTAGGGAACACTGGAGGATCAGATCATCCAAGCCAATCCCCTGCTGGAGGCCTTTGGAAACGCCAAGACCGTGAGGAACGACAACTCCTCCAGATTTGTAAGACTCAGATTGGTTTACAACTCCTCACCCAATTACACGAATCTGCTAAATTCTAGATATGAAAATTTGCTACAGATACTAAGATACACTGAGCCTTGGCCTACCCTTACAAAATTCACATCAATTGATTCGAGTGGAGTTAGGAAGGTGTTGGCTTATTCCTGGCCAAAAAAAAAAGGGAACTTTAACTGTCTGTCCTTAACTAGTCAACACTCCTTCATAGCATGCTGAAGTCACTGAGACCTAGGCTGCATGAGTAAGGAGAAATCATTTTATCAAATTGGCCTCTATAGGTGGAAAAATGTATTTTTTAAAAATTCCTCTGCGAGTGTCTGTATGCACATTTGAGGAGGCTACAGTAAGATATTGTCTTTATCACTTTCTATTTCCCTCAAGATAGTGTTTCTCACTATCTTTCCACTTCAGCCATGGTCCTAGCTAGCAACCTCTCAGGGTCATATTGTCTGTGTTATATGTATTGCCCATGATGCTGGGGTAATAGCCAATTGAAGTCATGCTTTGTGATTTGAAGCATTTTTAAAATGACAAAGTTGGTTGACATAGCCACAGAAAAACCTCAGCATGACTTAAATTAGCAAACTTGGCCTCCTCCAAGTCAGGAGGCCTTGTGAAGGCAGGAAAGGAGACTAAAAACTGAGAATGTCTTGGTATTGGCAATGCTGAAAGATATAGTCCACAGCCCAGAATTTCATTTAAGATTAGCTCAGCTTATTTACTCTCATGCTTGCACATTTGTTGAAGTAACTATTTAAAAACAGCCACTCGTCAAGCGGACTATCTAAGCTGCAGTGGCTCTGCCTAGCTCAGCCGCCATGTTTCTCTGCCAGAGGCCATGTGCGTGCTGCAGCTAGAAACAGCCAGCCAGAAACACCAGCCCTGCCACCCATGAGACGCCAGCGTGGGAGATGGCTCTGCCAATCTTCCAAGCTGTCTCCGCAAGGCTGAGTACTGCCCAGACCATCCTGCCATCCACATGGGCCCAGTAGAAAAATGAGACTCTAATGCTTAAAGATTAATCAAAGGCTTATATATTTGGTAATGATCAATAACAATATGCCCATACAAAGAGAGTTGTTTCCCAATTAGCTAACCTAAACAAAAGTTGTTACCTGTGACTGTTCTCCATACCTGTTGTTCTCCATCCTCCTACATCTCTGTTCTCCTAACTCCTCCTCTTCCTTTTCCTCTTCCTCTCCCTACTCCTCCTCTTCCTCTCCTGACTCCTCCCACCTTAGGTCCTCCTACACACATTAATAAACATTCATTCCTCTATTTAACTTTCTTGACCAAAGGAACAAGCACTCAGAGGCAAAGCCCCAATTGTGAAAGCGAATAAGAATTCCCCACACTTCACTAGCTGGGGAACCTCAAGCTTGCATCCCATAACCTTCTTAGAAAGACCAAATGAGTACTGATTAGAAAGTGGATGCATCACTCAGAGACTGTGGCTCTGAACCCTGACTATTCCTTCCTTGGCTACACCCCTTGCACTCAGCTCACTGCCCCATGCACATCTGTCTTCATGGATATACAGCTAAGTCCTGCCTCTTTGGTGGGGGATGAAGGTGTCTGCGATACACACCCAGATCAGGTTGCTTATTGTGTTGACCTTTAGTGGAGACAATGCCTTTGGAAACTTTGCATTAGTACACTCTTAGTCATGAAGCCTCTTCACTTAGCCCTGATTTAGAGTCGCAATCACATCTGTCTACTCCACCATCCATCCATTTCCAGGCTAATGGGTGACATCCATTGTCTTTTATTAAGTTACTAAATGTGCTACTGAATTCTGAAGATGTCTCTAACGTTTCATAGATTATTCATGAAACTCTGAGAAACTTTTGAGAATTGAACACATTGCAGACTATATAAGGAAATAAATAAGGCAAGACTTTTGCCCTCAGATGAATTCATAGTGTAGTAAAGGACCAGTTAGGTGCACAGTATAAGAAGTACGTACATTGTGCATGCTACATATTGTTTATTTTATATTTGGTATATAGTAGTGTGTGTGTTAGAGAGGGGGGGTAGGGGGAGAGAGGGAGAGAGAGAAAGAGAGCAAAAAGGGATAACACAGACCCTGAGTTGTTTATTTGGGAGCCAGGGAAACTGGTCTGGGGCTGAGCCTGGAAGATAGATTTGCCATTAGGAAATAGCATGCAAAACAGAGGTGGGAAATTTAGAAGTAGCCTCCAGAGACAAAAAAGAAACCAGAAAGACAGCTATGGATTCTAAGGTGTTAGGAAGAGTGTGAGAACCCAGGGATAAGGCAATTAAAATAGACACAGTTCCAAGCAGAGAGCTGGAAAGTGAAGGAGGCAATCAATCAATACTGATATGATCCAAGCAGAGGAGTCAGAAAATGAGCGCGCAGGCTTCCCCAGAGTTGCAGGAACAGGGCCAGCATTTTGGATAGAATGCTCATAGCCTTGGAGGACCCAGTCTGGCAACATGGGTGTCAGGGAACCAGAGAGGAAGAAAGTATCTGTGCTTCTGCGTCTCTCCCAGCCACACCCCTCTACCCACTTCCTATTCATTGATGGTGGTAGCACCTCTCAGAGAATCAGAGACAGCATAAATAAAGTAACTTATATGTCAACCTGATGTTGGACAGGGGAAGTTCATTCGGATTCACTTTGGAGCCACAGGGAAGCTGGCTTCAGCGGACATTGAAACCTGTGAGTCTACACAGCATGTATAAAAATGATGCTTGGCTAAACACATCTCTCAAGAATTTGCAATCATGTGATTGTTTTTGCTACCTTAGATCTCCTGGAAAAATCCAGAGTGACATTCCAGTTATCCAGTGAAAGAAGTTATCACATTTTTTATCAGATCATGTCAAACAAGAAACCAGAACTAATTGGTAAGCTCCAGAGACGTTCTTAGCTTCTTGACCCATAGTGAGAACGGTATCTAAACTGAGTGCTGCCTGAGGTGTTAAAGGCTCTCTATCTTTTACAGACTTGCTTCTGATTTCAACCAATCCCTTCGACTTCCCTTTCGTGAGCCAAGGAGAGGTCACAGTAGCTAGCATCGATGACAGTGAGGAATTGTTGGCAACTGATGTAAGCATGTATTTATTTGTTTTCGTAGAGTATCACAGAGTTGTGAGCTGAGGGGCATCTTAGTGAACTCATGGAAAAATGGGGAATCCAAAAACACTAGCTAATTAGATTCATACATGGCCCCACCACCACATCACAATGGTTCAAAATGGGATCCACCAAGTTCTACAATGCAGGCTACCAGTTTTACTCTCTGCCATTTTGATACAAATCTCTTTTGCATTTTTAATGTGTGAACATCTGTTGGAAGTCTTCATATTGCAAAAAAGTACAAAACAGGAAAAGAGACCCTCCACTCTGCAGTGGCCTCTTCATTTTCCTTTCTACCTTCATCCTAGACTCATCCCAGGCACCTACATCCTGAGCATATGGGGCAGACATGCAACCTTTATCTGTGGGGATGCCCTGCTGATCTAATCACCATAACAGTAATAACTAAATGTGTTGAGCATGGACACATCACAGAGACAATTAACTTTACTTTCATTATTCAGTTGAGTCCTAAAAGCATCTTTGATGTGTACCACCATTACTTCATTTATGGATGTGGAAAGCTGACTCTTAGAATCATAAAAGAAAATACACAACTCGCCTGAAGGTCTGTGCATAAATGTAAAATGTCTAAAACCAAGGGTACACAACCAGGAGTGGAGTTCATCCCCATTCTTCCTGGCTCCACCTTCACAGAAGCTTCAAAGGCTACAGAAATGAATCTTATCCTTTATCAGGGCACATCCAGCACCCATCATCTCATCCTTAGCTTTATTCTGTGATGTTTCCAGGTAAAACTAACCGTCTAAAGCAAGTAGAAATTTTCATAATCAAGTAAACCAAAGGCAATGGTTTCCCCAGTCTTCTTGTGAGCACTAAGAAGAGTGCAGTTAATAACTGGTGCTTCAGCCCCAGAGGAAGGATCTACTACAGTGACTATGGCAAAGTAGTTTTCTGGCAATCCTTGCATCTTGATCCTTGAATACTCACATCCTTTCTATGGAGTGTCATATTCTTTGTCCTTGCTCACTTGTGTGCTTTAAGGACTCTATAGACTACACTGCCTAAGTCAGTGTAAATGATGGACAGTTGTATTTATAGGCATGGGTGTAGATCATGAATGTGGCCAAAGGCAGCTATGAGTGTGACAATGTCACATCCAACATCAACATATACCTGGAAAGTAGAAAAGCCTGTATAATATGTTTAGTACAGTGAACTTTCCCCTCAAATATTTTCAGTTGTTGGTGGTTGAATCCACAGATGAGGGCCCATCACACCAAAGGTTTCTCATGTCTATATTTTTGCTCTCCCACTGTTCTCTCTACTGGTGGCATTTCTCTTGAGTGGCAGTTAATAGCCTAACAGAAGAATGCTTTTGGGGGATTGTGTTCCGAAGAGGTTCTCCAAAAAGTAACACTTTCTATTCGTCCCTTCTAGAAATTAATGAACGGGTCTCTCAGTCTCCAGCAACCCCTCACTAAAACTAGCTATGGACCGCTGAGATAAGATATGAATTCTAGGATGACTACCATGGCCCCATGACCCTTGATCTTTTCCTAAATCCTTGCATGGGCTCTTCATCCCCACAGCAGAGGTCATCCTAGAAGTGCCTCACTTCTTCAGTAGCATCATCCTCCTGGCTCACTGGGTCTATCCTACCAATTCAGACATATCCAGATGTGTTTCAGCCCTATCAAAGGACTGAAAACCTGCTACATAATTAATGTGCACACCCCAGAGAGAACATTGTTTTTTAAAATCATTTATCACTTATCATTTTATTAGGCTTTATGGTAAGAAGATGGGCAAAATAGTTTTGAAAACAAATCAGCAAACATTGGATCCAAACTAGCTCTAGCCCTCATCCTCTAACATCCTCTTTGTAGGACCCAGGGGAGGTTCTCACCCTCAGAGAACCCTATTTCTTCACCCTTAACTCTGTATATCTACAAAGTATGTGGACATGAAGTGTGTACATACACATATATAGGTATATTTACATATATACATACTATAAACCTACAAGATAGTCATGCAGCATTAAAATAACATATGGATAGCACCTCATCCAATATCTTATATAAAAAAGAGTTTCTGCAAAATATGTCCTTTGATCATCTAAAAATTGGTAATATCTCTGCTGACCTTCCCTCCCGGGTCTAATATTCTGTAGTGAATTTACTACATGACAGACCACACTGTGTTCCCATGTTACTGAAACTTTTGGACACTATTCCTCTATCTCTGTCCATGCAGTTTTCTTCCTCCAGTATGATACGGTGGTTTTAATACCCTCATAGAGAAAGAACTTCATTTATATGTAGTGGGAGAGGTTACAGCTAGTTCCTATCTAATAAAAGAAAATAAATACTCTATTTTTCCTCATAACCTCCACTCATCTAAACGAACATATTTATAAAACCAGACTTTAGCACTTAAGTTGACACATCACAAATTCACCCACTTGTGTGAGAAGATGCTGTCTCATCCGATACACAATAAGGATCCCTGAGTCCCTTTTCTTCCTTTTAGAACGCCATTGACATACTGGGCTTCAGCCCAGAGGAGAAAGTTGGGATCTACAAGCTGACGGGGGCTGTGATGCATTATGGGAACATGAAGTTCAAACAGAAGCAGAGAGAGGAGCAGGCAGAGCCAGATGGCACTGAAGGTAACTGCATCTGAGCAGAGTGAGGGGGGATTTGATTCCTCACCCATGTTCATGTGTGTCCCAAGCCCAGGCTATGTGAGATACACTTTGCTGCTCTTCCAAAATTATATGCCCTGCATTTGAGTTTTCCAAGGTTTGTTGTGAATTCACATCTTAAACCAGTCCACTCATTTCATTAAGACTTACAGTGTCAAATCATCATCTACTCTCATCATCAAGATATGCCTGATCTTTGAGGTGGACTTGAGTGGAAGACTACGGCTAAGTGAACGTTACTTTCTGTCACTTTGTACTAACATTAATGTCCAGGATACTGTCCTGATAATGTGAGCTTAAAATGAAATACTCTGCTAAAAAGTCAAGTTTTCGTCCTCCTATCTCTCCCACCCTGACATGTATTGAACTTGGCCCTGAAGCAAAAAAAAAACTAGTGATCAAATCTCCCCCTTAGTAATTCTCAGCTGGTTGATGAAAGCCACGCTCTTCCTTACACATAAAGCTACACCCTGCCTTACCCACAGAAATCCTAGAAGTAAAACTGAGAAGTAGGAAGAGAGGAAAGGCAACAGAACTCACACCACCCTGTGTAGCCTATTCTTTGGACCTCTCTTCTCTCACATGCATCCTAAAATATTCCTTAAATAAAAGGGTGAATAATTGTGAATCACCCCTAAAAGTCATTCCTATTGACTCTATCCCCACAGTGTATCAATCAGAGTTGATTAAGACTGGAGGCATCAAGAAAGCTCTCTAGGCATGGGTTAAACGTTAGGAAGATCTAAATGATCTTATGGGCATGCTGTTGAGGCTCACCTTACTGGTTTCTGTCTGGATTAATCTCCTTTTTGTCAACTTAAAGCCATCTGATGAACAGCACTACCATGGATATAATAGCCCACCATATTCATGGATCCCACCGACACTCAAGAGGAAGATTATACAAGATGTGCTCCAGGAGCATGTGCCGTGGGAGCCATCTTAGAAGCCTGTCTACCTCAGTGGTACATGGTGGGAAAAGATACTGAATTCAGAACAGGAATCATGCTGGCCCAGGATAACAGTGAAAGGCTTTTGGGAGTGGGGGACAGTGAATTGGACTGTGAAGGATGGGTAGGATTCTGAAAGATGTGGGAAGAGAGAGAGAGACACACCGAGGTAAGTAAGGAGACAAGAGAAATAACATGGTGGGAACTGAGGAAGAGAGCTGGTCTACTCTGACTTCAGGGGCAAAAAAACGGATGTGGTAGATTTGCATTTAGAAAACTATATAAGCCACTGACACTCCTCATCAATTTGTAATCCAGCAAATGCCCCATCCCATGAACAATCTGACAAAAGCAATCCCTCATTGAAGGTAACTGCTTCCAAGGAGTCTTTAGTTTGTGTCAAGCTGACAGAAACTAACCTGCAGTACTAAAGCCATCTGCAGATGAACTCCTGTATAAATTGCGGTAGTATCTAGGTACTGATGTATACTCTCCAATGTACTGTAAATTATCTGCAGATCACTTTAACATCTACTACAATGTAAATAGTCATGCTATATTGCTCAGTACAGATGCAAGTTTGTTGTTGTTGTTTTGAGACCAGGGGGGGCCTAAAATTAACAGAGCTCCACCTATATCTGCCTCCTAGGTGCTAGAATTAAAGGTGTGAGCCACTGTCACTGACAATGCATTTTTTTAAGTATTACATTTATTTTTGGGGTGTGAGGAAGTTGTAAACCAGGGTCCATGTGGTGAGGTCTGAGAACAACTTCCAGAATTCAGTTTTCTCGTTTCATTGTGTGAGTCCTAGGGCTGAAAGTCAGGTTATCAGGCCTAGAGCAAATACCCTTACCTGCTAAGCCATCCAACAAGCTCAGACTTAATTCTTTCTCTTAGCATTTTCAACTCATGGTTGGTAGGACCCACAGGTGTTACGATATAACTAATATGCTTTTTGGGTTGGGTTTGTTGTTGTTGTTTGTTGTTGTTGTTTTGAGACAGAATCTCTTTATGTAGTCCTGACAGTCCTGGTACTTGCTATATAGATGGGGCTGGCCTCAAGCTCACAGAGGTTTGCCTGTCTCTGACTCCCAAGTGCTGGGTTTAAAGGAGTGCATCACCATGCCCAGCTGACTAATGTGTTTATGAAGTTGAAACATTAGTAGGTCAAAAATAGTCGAGATGCATATTGTCTGGGCATGTAGCTCAATAGTAGAACATTCAGTAGTAGACATTCCCAACACTATAGGAAATAGAAAAAGGAAGGAAAAAAAGCCAAGGTTACTATTTACAAAGCTTGCATCTAGATTGGAAGCTCTTGATAACAAAAGGCTCCTGGGTGATAGGTTGAGACTTTATAGACAAGTCCATGCCTGTTACAGATAGAATACAGAAACATCTTAGGAGGATTAAGAAACATATTTCTGGGAGGAGCCTGGGCTAACTGGATAGCTCAATGGCTTCTGTTTTCTATAACAGCATGTCTCCTCTCCCTTCAGTGGCTGACAAAGCTGGATATCTGATGGGACTGAATTCTGCAGAGATGCTGAAAGGCCTGTGCTGTCCAAGAGTGAAGGTTGGAAATGAGTATGTCACCAAAGGACAGAACGTCCAGCAGGTAACAGATTCTCAGAATCCAGTTGACGTGGACGGCCTGCTATTCTAACCATGTCTGCAGCAGTCTTCTGGTTACATTCAGAAAGCTGTGTGAAACTGACTTCAGCATCAAGGTGGAAATTATCCTTAGATCTCAGGGGTGTCCCAAGGAATGCAAATGCAGGCCCGCCCACTCCTGCTATGAGGGCAGGTAACTAGGAAATGAACTCATCTAGGAAGGCAGCCTATCTCTGATTCCTTTGTAGCTACAAGTGCTATTATCTCTCTCCTCTGTTGAGTCTTTGCTAAATAAGGTTCCTTTGCCTCTTCTGCCTGAGATCTCCCTCAGATCTCTTAAACTTACACCTCCATATTTCTACTTTCAACCTGAGATTCAGACCAGTGGCTTTTGATTCCAATTCTAAATTCTATAAAGGGATGCTAATTCATCCAATCTGCATCAAGGCTTCTCCTCTGACTAGAACAGGACAATGGCTGAAGTCATATGCCATGACCATGACTGTTAAGAAACTATGTTTTTAGTGGAATTGTTATCAAAGAAAGGAGAATGTCATGATCTAGGCAGATGTCTTTAATAAGACGCTGAATGATGTCAAATTGTCAATATTCAATTACTTTTGACCATCGTGATATCAATTTTATGCTTCAACTTAATGCAACCAGTGAGTATGGACCAATGATTTAATATGAATGTTAAGTGGATGGTCCTTTCTCAAGGTAACCAACTCAGTGGGAGCTCTGGCCAAAGCTGTCTATGAGAAGATGTTTCTGTGGATGGTCACCCGCATCAACCAGCAGCTGGACACCAAACAGCCCAGACAGTACTTCATTGGGGTCTTGGACATCGCTGGCTTTGAGATCTTTGATGTGAGCTGTTTGGGCAACATGACTGACTTATCCTCTTTGCTTAGCTCTGGTCCCAAATTCATTAGCATAGATTTTTCACACTTAAACTCTTTCATATTTGCACCCAGTTTAACAGCCTGGAGCAACTGTGCATCAACTTCACCAACGAGAAACTGCAACAGTTTTTCAACCACCACATGTTCGTGCTGGAGCAGGAGGAGTACAAGAAGGAAGGCATCGAGTGGGAGTTCATCGACTTTGGGATGGACCTGGCGGCCTGCATCGAGCTCATCGAGAAGGTAGGGATGCTTCCTCCGTGGTTGGTACCCTCACATTGCCCTCCGCCTCTTCTCTGCTCATAGATGGACAGCTCTAATCCCTCTCCCTTTCAGACAGCTGAATCCTCTTTGCAGAGAGAGTAGGCTTGGAAGTGGGAAACTCAGAAAGCACTTAGAACTGTTTTCACACCTAAGGAGGTGCCTGAGCAGTTAAAATATAAGACCACAAGCATGTCAGTGGATTCTGCACTTGCATTGTGGCATCTCTTACCCACTGACATGCCCCAAAATCAAAGAGCAGAGACCAGGGGTGTTGGAATTCTTAGTGGAAAGTTACTGTGAAAACAAGGAATGATGTTAACTTTTAATAAGGACTTCGATGCTGGGCAGGGGATGCATTCCTGTAATCCCAGTGGATGGGGATCTAAAACAGAAGGATTATTAGTTTCAGATTACTCTACCCAGCAAGAACTCGTTCTTTGTATCTACCACTGTTCTGTCACTACATCCCACACACTGGAACTTGTTCTCATGGATCACAATCCAGTGCTATCAGCAGCACAGTGATGGCACCAAAGGATTTCTCTTTGCTTTCTCCATCTGTGGAACCACTAGCATGTCTTCTCAACTATAAAGATGCCATCTCTGTCATCCTCCTTCTAGCCAATGGGCATCTTCTCCATCCTGGAAGAGGAGTGCATGTTCCCCAAGGCAACAGACACCTCCTTCAAGAACAAGCTGTATGACCAGCACCTGGGAAAATCCAACAACTTCCAGAAGCCCAAACCCGCCAAAGGCAAGGCCGAGGCCCACTTCTCCCTGGTGCACTATGCGGGCACCGTGGACTACAACATGCTGGCTGGCTGGACAAGAACAAGGACCCCCTGAATGAGACTGTGGTGGGGCTGTACCAGAAGTCCTCCCTGAAGCTGTTGTCCTTCCTCTTTTCCAACTATGCAGGAGCAGAAGCAGGTAAGGTTCTTTTTCCTCATGGAAGCTCTGTGCATCACTCACACCCTAAAGCTGCTCACGTATCAGACAGCCCAACATGAGCTTCAGGCTCTCGCCACCATTTCTCTTCCTCCTACTCCTGGTGTTCCTCTTAAAACACAAAATGCTGTGGAGGTAAAATGGATCCTAAGAGGACAAGGTAGTCAGTAATTCATTGTTCAATGATTTTCTTTAAATTAAGATGTAATTGAAATACAATAAAATTAATACTTAAAAATTTAGTGGGTATGTATGTTTGTAATGCTGGGCAATCATCACTACTATCTAATTTAAGAACATCTTATCACTCCTGTAAGCTATAAGCAGTCTCTCACCATTCCTGTCCCCAGAGCCTGGCAACCTCTGCTCTACCTTCCATCTCTATGGACTATTTTCTTAAAGCTGACCAGGGTTTCTGTAACCTCACTTAGGGGTAATACCAAGACTTTACCACAAGGACATATGTGGCTATGGACTTGAGAACTCCTGTAGAGCTGAGACTAGCTTGAGGGTGTGTTTGGCCTTTTCTGAAAATTTCATAGAAATGGAATCAGACACGAGAGAGTCTTTCACTCAGGCTTGATATTTTCAAGGTTTGTACATGATGTGGCAGTATTAGTTCTCGATTCCTTTCTAGAGACAAAAATATCTCACTGCATGGGTCGTCTTCACTTTATCTCTGCTGCCACCAGTCTGTGGGTAATTGGACCGTCTCCACTTCTGGCTACTGTGATACAGCCTGCCTCTATGTCTAATCATTTGGGAAACTACAGAAGTTGTTCCCAAAGTGGATACAGAGTAGCTTGCACCAACTTCCAAGGTCCCTAGTCCATTCATGATCTCTTTACTAATAGATGTCATGCATTAAACAATTGCCCAAGATATAGTTTTAAAATATTGACCATTTAAATGCATGCATTTATTAATTAATTTCTTTAATTTAAAATGAGTGCAAGATAATCATTCAGTAGATAATGACATAACATTATAAGAGTGAATGTCTAGTTATACTTTGGGCTGAGAACTGTAATAAATGAGCACAATTTAAAGTTGAATGACAAAAATGATTTTTCTTTGAGTCAGACCAGGGTACCTCTAACTGTCTCTTAGGAACAATGTAACTTAGCAACAATGTCAGGACATTATTAGAAGAACCCGTGGATGGATATGGATCTGAAAAAAAAAAGACTTTCTGGCTTTCCCTCCCTGACCCAAATATACACTTCTGCTAGCCTCATAGAGAGAGGCTAAGTGACAGAGTATAAAAAAAGAGAGGGAATATTTTCCCCCAAGTTGAATCAAGATTAAGTTTCAGAAGCTAAATATGAAAGACAGCTATTCAGTAAACTTAGACCAAACATCTCTGACTTCAAACTGAGAAAAGGAAGTAGATGGTTTTTCCCAGAAAAGAAGGGGGGAGGGAATATAGACTATAGAATATTCATGAAAAAATATAGCTTTATTCTTTTCAGTTTCTTCCTCATGAAGGCAGATTCCAGGATACTGAGGCCCATTCCTATGATCCAGCACTGGGGTAGTAGAGGCAGAAGGATTGCTGCAAGTTCAAAGCCAGCCTGGGATACCTGGCAAGACCTGGTCTCAAAAATAAAAAAATAAAATTATGAATAATAAAAGGGGTAAACAGCTGGGCAGTGGTGGCACATGTTTTCAATCCCAGTACTTGGGAGGCAGAGGCAGGTGGATTTCTGAGTTCGAGGCCAGCCTGGTCTACAGAGTGAGTTCCAGGATAGGCAGGGCTACACAGAGAAACCCTGTCTTGAAAAACCAAAATAAATATAATAAATAAATAAATAAATAAATAAATAAATAAATAAATAAAAGGGGTAAACACACAAAAGAGATTTCAATCATGGAGAAGAAGTCTCAACCCATTTGACTAAATGTCAGATTCCCCAAGAAAAGGACTGTCTCCCTACACCAAAAATGTGTATTATGCTCTCAGCTAAATGTCACTACATCTCACCCCAGCCCAGTAGCACAGTAATAAAAGTTGAGTGTCCCCAAATCTGAGCAGTTTAGGTGTGTGCTGAGAACAACCCAACAAAACTTGGGCCAACGCAGCCAACTCTCTTGTCACTGGGCTCAGAAGAGGTCATGTACAGATCTTTCCCCTAGTCCACCTGACCCCAGCTCTGTGTGTCCCCCTGCAGGTGACTCCGCAGGAGCCAAGAAGGGTGGAAAGAAGAAGGGCTCCTCTTTCCAGACAGTGTCTGCTGTGTTCAGGGTACGTGGTGGTTTCTCTTTTGGTACCTTCCTCTTTCACTTGTTTCCCTGCCAGTGAAATGGCATGGACTAACAGAAATGTGTTTGTTTTCATCTGTGTCCCAGGAAAACTTAAACAAACTGATGACCAACCTAAGGAGCACCCATCCTCACTTTGTGCGATGCCTGATTCCCAATGAGACCAAGACTCCTGGTGAGTGACTGGCTCTCCAGGCTAGCTGTTATTTGAAGAGAACAGGACTCACTAAAATGTATGCAAATTCCTAAGGATGGGCTGAAGAGACAGTAGGTGATGGTTCAGGAAACCATTTAAAGTTCAGAACAAGGGGCACAGAGATGCACGCTGCCAATCTAGTCCCTGAGGCTAAGGCAAAAGGCTATAGTTGGATGTCAGCCACAGCAGCATGACAAGACTCTGTTTGAAAAAACCAAAAGGTAAAAAGAAAAAAGAAAAATGGGTTTGACATATTCATCAAAGGCAATACAGAACTATCCATGGACCATCTGGAGAGCATGTCTATAGGGCTGGAAGCCAAAACAGCGAGATTTCTGGTAGAGCTCATCTCAGAATTCCTAGTTCAGCTTCAGTGAAAGGGACCTAGGAAGACAGAGTCTAACCTCTGTTCTGTCATTGCCTTGCAAAGTCTCCTGCAGTATCCTGTCACACCATAAGATTCTTCTGTGGAGTTTTGCATGGCCTCCACCCCAATGGGACCATCACCAGAAGATGGTCTTTATGTTTTCTTCCAGCTGTTCTATAATTCTGCCTTTCTCCCTACCCTTGACTCTCCCATAGCTATGGCCTTGACCTTGTCTGCTTGCTTCAGGCCACAGCAATGACGAGCCCACAGGGCTCCTTTCCACAAGCTTTCTGTTACTCACTTCAACTCAAACCTATACCTTAGGAGGTAGAAGCTACTATTCTCCATATTTTACGAATGAAGAAATCAAGACATGTTAAATTTCAAGAAATTCCTTTTCCCAAAGTCCAGCATTTAAGCAAAAGCCCTGGCTTTTAAGAAGATCGTTTCTGCTTATTAAAAAGGAGTCATTCTCCTATCTCTGGCAAAAGAGCCAGGTGCCTATTTAACATATCAAAATAATTGCTGCAGGTCAGTCTCTTCCAGCACTGTCCATACTGTTACAGAGTTCTGGCTCCTCTCCGCATTTCTCCCCACCACCCCTACCCTCAACCTCTAAGCCCCAGAGCCTCGCTTCCCTTCTCCTAGCTTCTTGGACTCCTCTACAACCCAGCCATTTTGACTAGTGTTCTCTTGGTCTTTTGGCCTCTTGGTGTCTGGGTTTCCAGGAACTCTCTTTGCCCCCCTCTCTCTTCTCTTCCTCTCTTGCTCCCCCAACTCCACTGCCTGGTGCAGTCTGCTGGCCAAGTTCAGTCTGGACCATTCCAGTTGTCTGTGTCTCTGCTCTCCCTCCTATCTACAATAAGTGGTCTCTCAACGCACACCTGAGAGCATCATGTCCTCATTTTTTTTTCAAGACACAGAAGGTCCCCTCTCATGCAGTTGGTAAACAGCACAGTTGGGATTTGAACCAGTAGGAATCACATTCATGCATTGAAATACACTGTGACTCATTAATATGCATAATCATAAAGTTTTGTGCATCTGTTAAAATTAAAAATCAGTGGGTACCAAGAGGAGATGTGAAAAGTGAAAAATATAAAATGCAAATATTGTATGCTATAAAATCAAGAGAAATGAATACCAATGTGTTATTAAAGCAATAAGAAAGTTTATTTATATATTTAAAACTTTAATATAACCATGAAGTAGAAATGTTGGAAATTTGCCAACAAGAATAATTCATTTTTTTGATAAATCTGGAAGAGAAATTTTACAGTACCCTACAACCATGAGAATCTTAAGGTCCCTTAATGGATTTTCTTATTCAAGATGAAATGAGGCTATTACCATCAAAAGGGAAAAGAACCAAAACCTGGAGGAAACGAGGGAGGGGGAGGAACCAACTGGAAAATGTCTACAGTTCCTGCATAAATCCTTCTGGAATTCTGATAGAGATATTTCCTCCTCAGTCTTTACCAGTCTTTCTTCAGGAATTCCCACCCAGTGGACCTTTGGGCAGTGATGGCAGTATTCTACCTTTGCACAGTATGGTGTCATTGTCACCAGCTGCAATAAGTTTGGCTTAAGTCAACTGAGAGAAATCCTTGTTGTTATGACTTTAAGTGTATAAGGTCACACATAGATGATAATTACTGCACTAGGAGAGGCTATATCTCTAGTCAAGCTGTGAAAACTGTTATAAAGATCTCTCTTCAGAGTAAGCAGGAAAGCCTATAGACATTCTAGAAATTTCTATCAGGTGATGTCAAAGCCAGAATTAGCTGTGCACCTCCCCAGCAACTTAGAAAGCTTACAGTGAGAAACCACCACAGCCACAGTCTCTCTCCTCTAACCCTCTGGCCAGGCTGGTTACCAAACTTTGGCTTCTGAGCCATAGGCTTCTCTGGTCCCTCTGGCCCCAACTATTGCACTCAACTCCTGCTCCCTGAGGCAGGTACTGAGCAGATGGCCACCAGTCCTCGACACTCAGCCTCCAACTCCTACCTTCCTTTCTGTCCGATTTTGTTTCACATCTGGCTTTGCAGGTTCTGCACATTAGACATTTTCACTCCTGAGCAGAGGCAGGAAGACTCTTCAGGTTGTCTAACATGAAGTCCCAGGCCCTTTCACATACTCCTGCTTTCCTCAGAGCATAGTTACTGAAGCTTCTGGCAGGATACATCTCTGATTCTCATAGCCATAGGGTGCTAGACTCTCCCAGGAACTGGGGTGATTTCCTCTGTGAGACTTGTTAGAAAAGTTGCAGTCACTCCTAGACTCTCACTTAGTACTAATATCGACATACTCAAGTGCTGCTGATACTGAAGACTTTCATGGTGTCTCAGATCATCAAGACAGAGAAAAGCCACCAATGTCCCATGTCCCACACCCCGTGCTTTCCCCAGGTGTGATGGACCACTACTTGGTCATGCATCAACTGCGCTGTAATGGGGTCCTGGAGGGCATCCGGATCTGCAGGAAAGGGTTCCCCAGCCGAATCCTCTATGCCGACTTCAAACAACGGTAGGTTACCATTTCCGTGTATCTATCTCCTTTGGGGACAGCTTTTATAGAAACACCTCCATACAAAGTACCCTTGCCTGGCAGTTGGTAAATTAACATGCTTCTCAGGGTTTTCAATAAATATCATTTTTGCCACAAGGATAAGCCCATGTCCAATGTGAGTCTTGGATGTCCCTAAGTGGTCTATCAGTCACTTAAAGAAGGACGTCTCATCACAGTACTGATGGACATTTGGGACTCCATATCCTTTATATAGAGGAGTTCTTGTACATTAGAGCATCCTAGCAGCATCTCTGTCCTCTACCTTAAGATGCTGGGCACAAACCACACGCTGAATTCCTATGCTGTAACCATTAAAGGTACCAGATGTTGCCAGGTGTTCCCTGGGATTCAAATTTTCCAGTTGAAACCCACTGCTCCAGAACATTTCCTTCCAGAAGTCTAGACCCCTTGAGGGGTAGGAGGGCTGAGGTCTCCCAGCCACAGTTTAATTCAAAGCTCTTCCAGGTCAGAGAAGAGCCATTTCCCCTGAAGGAAAATTTTCTGAGCTAGGTTCTCAGCCCATCTTCCTCCTTCCTTCATGCTTCTTTCCCCCACCACATCCTAGAACTCACCCCTGGACTCTACCCTCTCCCAGGCTAGCAGAACAGTATTTACCTTCTTAAGAGTGGAGCAGAAGGTTCTAGAAAGTCTGGTCTCAGGTACAAGACCATGCTGAGTGGTCAGAACCATTGTCTCTTCTCCTCAGGTACCGTATCCTTAATGCCAGTGCCATCCCAGAAGGGCAGTTCATTGATAGCAAGAACGCCTCCGAGAAGCTCCTGAACTCCATTGATGTGGACCGAGAGCAGTTCCGATTCGGCCATACCAAGGTGAGGACAGGTAGCATGGAGAATCCTGCAACCCTGCCTTGTCTACTGCTCAGAAGGAAGGGTCTTTCTTCTTCTAGTCAACTTTACCAGCCTTGTCTTAAAGCCCAGGCAGAGGAGCCCTGGACAGTAACTGGGGGCTTTGGCTCTGTGCTGATCTTTAAGAGACAAGAAACTTAAGCTAGAAAATGCAGCAGCAAGCAGGGGAACCCTGGTGTCCTGGAGAGAGGCAGGAGAGAGACTCTCAAAGGAGAAGAAAGAGTCTCAGCATGCATAGAACATAGGACAGATCCCAGGGTAGATGGCTTCAGAAAGGTAATTATTAAAACCGTGGAAGAACTTCTGGTCACTGTGTGCATGTATGTGCCCTGTGCATAGCCACCTAGACATATATCACTGACTCGCTCCTATACTGGGCAAAATTTTGCCCTATGATTACTTTCTGGGTTTGTCTTGATTGCCTTCATATGGGCTCTGCAGAACCAGCCCAGGAGGTTGATGGGCCTGGAAGCTTCTTTAGAGCACACTACCTTACCAGCAGCCCAAGAGGTACAAAACCAAAGACCAGACCCACTGGACATGAAGCCTGGACGCACTTTGGGTGACAAAGATGGAATTGGGAAGAAACAGGTTCCATCATGAGGCTGACTGAACACCTGCTGAGGATATAGCTGGACTCATCTCCTTTTTTAATGCAGGTGTTTTTCAAAGCTGGGCTCCTGGGACTTCTGGAAGAGATGAGAGATGAAAAGCTGGTGACCCTAATGACACGCACGCAGGCAGTGTGCAGGGGCTACCTGATGAGGGTGGAGTTCAAGAAAATGATGGAGAGGAGGTAAAGTATCTCTCTTACCCACCCTTCCTACTCAGCAACTGGAAATCACTTCCTATTTTGGGTCTTTGAATATTCATTCATTCATTCATTCATTCATTCATTCATTCAATAATTTGGCCAGTAGTGACTGAGCAGCCATCTGGTGTACTTGGAGATATGGAAATGAACCTTGCCTTCCAACAGTTCACAGTTCCATGAAAAGCAGACACATGCAGAGAGAGAGCTTCAGTACAATGGCATTTTTATAGTTAGGCAAAGGAGGACCTGGAAATAAATAGCCTGGCTCACATATTAGAGTTGACATGAAGGGCTCAGCCTTCCTTCTTCCTAATCTTTTCCTGCTGCATCCTGTGCCCTGATTCACATAGACTCATAGGCTCTGCAAAGCTTGGGTGTACCCCCTTCTACCCAGCTGAGTTTTGATGAAGATTCTGAGACTCGTCAGGGAGGGGTTCAAATGGAAGATGAGCTAGTAAGTACTGTAATTAATCTAAGTCCTGTGGGTGCACAGGGAATCCATCTTCTGCATCCAGTACAATGTCCGTTCCTTCATGAACGTCAAGCACTGGCCATGGATGAACCTGTTCTTCAAGATCAAGCCCCTGCTGAAGAGTGCAGAGGCGGAGAAGGAGATGGCCACCATGAAGGAGGACTTCGAACGAGCCAAGGAAGAACTGGCTAGATCTGAGGCTCGTCGGAAGGAGCTGGAAGAGAAAATGGTCTCCCTGCTGCAGGAGAAAAATGACCTCCAGTTGCAAGTCCAGTCTGTAAGTTTTTTTCTACCCGAGAGTGTAAAACACAGATTCCCAGGATGAGGAAGGGGCACGGAGGGTCCCTTAGCTGTCTATTTAAGAGGCAGTGGTGCCACCTAGTGGTCAGACTAAGTATTGCATCACGACCCGGTCTGTAGGAGCAGGGCTGGCCTTGGTTTTCCCAGAAAACATGTTGGCAGAGTAATTTTATGCTCTCTCTGGTCTTTTCTCTGTCTTCCACAACAAGCAAAACACCCACTCATACATATAAAATAAAAACACTTTTTAAATGTTTAAATGCACATATTTTTAAATGTATCAATAAAATAAATCGTTAAAATTAAATACCCAACTGAAAACAGAAATTAATTTTCCACACATGATTTTCAATATATGATTATTCTCTGAAAAGTTCTTTAGAGAATTCATTTTTACCAAAGAAATGGGGTCAGGGTAATGGAGCCACATTTGCAGGCTTTCATATTCTGGTAGCATAATTGTCTCCTCTCCAAGAAATGTATTTTTTCTCTTAATAAAGCCCTTAGAGACTTTCCTTATATCTCCCCTTATGTACAGTTATGTGCTCTCCCTTACTCTCTCCCTGGGGGGTAGAATGCTCTCCATGGGAGCACCATCTTCTAAGGTTCAGAGGACAGGAATCCGAGAGTCAGCTGGGTTAACCTCCCAGACTCCCCACTTGTTAGCGGTGTGACTTCAGCCCGGTTAGTTCTCTTGTCTGCCTTCATGTTCTTCTTGTCTTCCCATCTGAAAATGAGCATCATAGCAGTACATAATGAACATCATAACAGTACTCACAGTGGATGGTTGTCAAGGAACCAGAGGCCTTGATGTGTGTCAAGTGCTCAGCATGTGCTGGGGCGTCTAGAGGTTCAGAGAGCGTAACCAAGGAATCTTCCCAGGCTTATTCCATCCATTTCCCTGCATGGTGTGTCTAGTGCTTCAAATATTTACAATGGGAAGGTGTAGCCTGATTTAGCTTAAGAAAATAATTAGCCAGTCTCAGTCCTATCCACAAAACTCACTACAGTCTTCTGGACATGGGCCTATTCAGTCACCTAGTCCTGTGTGGTTTTTACTCTCTTATTCTGTTGCTAGAAGAAGCACAGCCAGGGACACATGCACAGCCCCCTTCTGTTGAATGTTAACAGGTAGTAAGTAGACTTTTGAAAACACCAATCCACTTTGTATAGCATGGAGTATATGGATCACGTGACTTTTTGACTGGCGGGACAGGCCTTATTGTTTCTTGTTTACAATGAACCTGCAACTCCACGAGTGCCTTCATGTGAGATTCCTCTGAGTGATTGGCTGTCAATGATGGTGTCCTCAGTGGTTAAGAGAACAAATAGGTGACATTTTGTAAATGCCTGCATACATGTACACCTAGCCTACTCCTCAGCTCGGTTTAGGTGCTGGCTTTTAGAGGGCCAGGCCCTTTCTTCCCAGGGTATACAAATAACTGACCAGAACTCACAGTGACCCGGCTCTTTCAGGAAACAGAGAATCTAATGGATGCAGAGGAACGGTGTGAGGGTCTCATCAAAAGCAAGATCCAACTGGAGGCAAAGGTCAAGGAGCTGAATGAGAGGCTGGAGGAGGAGGAAGAGATGAATTCTGAGCTGGTTGCCAAGAAGAGGAATCTGGAAGACAAGTGCTCTTCTCTCAAAAGAGACATCGATGACCTGGAGTTGACCCTAACTAAGGTTGAGAAGGAAAAGCACGCCACGGAGAACAAGGTAGGTGCACTGAAGGCTTCTCACAGGCTTTTCCCTAATCCTCACTCATCACCTAGAAGTGGGAGGCAGGAATTGGAGACAGCCTGGTCTACATTACAAGCAGCTGCCAGGTATGATCCCTCATTCTTGAGCTCCACTCCACAAGCTCCTTTCAACTCTTCCTGGGGGTGGGAATGTTGCTAACTTGTGCATTTCCTTGACACCAAGGACTGGATACAGGTACCCTCAGGCTTTATTAGAGGGATGAAGAGAAAGCCAGTTGGCGTTACTTAGTCCAATTGGGAATCTAGTGGCTAGAGAGACAGCTCAGCAGTCAAGAGCACTGGCTGCTCTTCCAAAAGCAGTTTACAACAGTCTGTGACTCCCATCACCAGGAATTTGATGTCTTCCTCTGGACTTTATGGGCACTACAGTCCCATGGTATACCTAGTCCTTACATGCAGACAAAACATCCATACACTTCAAATAAATTTCCAGCAGTAGCTGTGCATGCCTTTAATCCTAGCATTCAGAATGCAGACGCGGGTAGATCTCTGTGAGCCTGGGGCTAGCCTGGTCTATATAACAAGTTCTAGGAGAGCCAGAGCCACATAAGAACCTTGTATAAAAAGGAAGAAAGGAAAGATGGAAAGAGAGAAAGAGAAACAAACAAAGAATCTATATACCCTATGATCCCAACAATTTTTTTATGGTGTAGACTAAGGAGGTTTCCCACCAGGGTTTGGGGAACACATCTAAAGGTGTTTGCATATATAGGGGTGCTTTCAGTAGCTTTGCTTGGATAGAACAGGGACCATGTCATAGGATGTGGTAGAGTCACACAGAGAGCACAGCACTCCATTGGGGCATCAGGCAAGGTGAATCAGGTAACAGAGCCGAATATGAAGCACCTGGTACTCGGTGGGGAGAAGTGCAAGTGACATGAACAGGAAGAGCGCATGCACACAGCACAAAAGTGTGAGCTTGACAAGGATGCTTATACACGGCACGGTTCACCCAATAAGGGCTACCCACGAGCAGGACAAAGGACAATGGCAGATGACACTCAGAGTCAGTGATGGATAAATGATAGCGAGTAATGGGAAATGGACAATAGGGAGAATGGAGACTGCGGCTAACACTGTCGCCAGCTGCCCATCTCACCATGGCAACTATGACACAGTCCCATGAAATGATGGACTGTGAAGCCAACACTGCTGTGGGGTTAGACTTCCCCGGGGAGCCAAACATCAGGATATGGGGTAGACTCATTTTTCCAATGTTGATAGCATTTCAAAAAACATTATAGATTATATGTCTGGTTGAATTCAGGTCACAGGTGGGAATTACCAACCTCTACCTGGAAGTTTCTGTTTAATGCCTGAAAGCTCCATGTGTGGTGACCCCAGGCCCCTTCCTATCAGCACATTTCTGGATCTCCATGCCTCACACCTCAGGCCTCTCCCTCCCCTACCTGCTTTATTAAGAACCCCCTTCAGCTGCCTGGCAAATGTTTGGAGGTGTATGAGGAGAGACTGCTGTGCTGTCCTTCACACTTGGTGCATTTGTATCATAATAGAGTCCTTCCCAGTGAAATATAATACATTCTGAAAAGATTGGTCCTGATGGAGGGACGTGACAAACCAGGATAGACCAGGGAAGAAGACAGCAGAGTGTTTGCCTAGCATTGATGAAGCCCTGAGTTTGATCCCAGAACCACGTGAAACTGAACATGGGTGGCCCCCAAGATATACACACCCTAAGGTACATGCTGCATCTCAGCAGTACGGAAAGTAGAGGCAGGAAGGTTGGAAGTTCAAGATTTTCCTTGGCTATGCATCAAGTTTGATGTCAATTTAGGCCACAGGAGATCCTGTCTTACAAAACCCTGCAAGGCTGGCTAGTGCAGTGATCTGCGCCTGTCTTGGCTACTTGGGAGGCTGAAGCAGAAAAATCTCTTAAGCCTAGGAATTTGGAGCCAGCCTGGGAACTATCTGAAGACCTCTCTTAAAAATAAGATTAAATATAATTAAAATAATAAACAAAGAAATAATATAATATATATATATATATATATAATATATACATACATAATACATACATACATACTACATACATACATACTTAGAAACAACCTGTCCCAGAATGCTAAGAAGCTAGAGACACAGGAAGGCAGCCATAGGTTTTGTTGCTGGAGCTGCTGGGTTCATTGCTTCACTATTAAACGGGTTACGATTTTCTCCTAGGTGAAGAATCTCTCTGAAGAAATGACAGCACTTGAAGAAACCATTTCCAAACTGACAAAAGAAAAGAAGTCTCTGCAGGAAGCCCACCAGCAGACACTGGATGACCTACAAGTTGAAGAAGATAAAGTCAACGGTCTCATCAAGATCAATGTCAAGCTGGAACAGCAGACAGATGACGTGAGGACACGTGACTTCCGAGCTTGCAAAGATGGGGCTGAGTAGGGATCAGTCTAGAGAGCTCAGATTCAGACAGAGCCTGAGTCCAGATTCCAGATGTGCCCTGGCCCCAAACACAAGGTCACATGACCTTGGGAGCCATCAGTTCCCACTGATAAATTAGGGGTAATACAAATAGCTAGACTCTATAGGATGTCTAAGGAAAGGGTTCAACACATAACATTTTCAGTAAAGCATAAACCGCTGCTATCCTTAGCATCTACTTATTGGCATTCCAGGTTCAGAAACCTCTAGTTCTTCTCCGCAGTGTTTAGAGCCTCATGCTAGGCAAGAGTATAACTCAGTGGCACAGCATTCGTGAAACCCTGACTTCCACCTGCAACACCTCAAAAATGGAACAGAAGAACAGGCCAAGAAAAGGAACCTTTTCCTCCTTCATAATGATTTCCTGTTCATGACATGAGAGTCAGGTTTCAAGTTAGCCTGAATATATTCACTCTTATGGCTAGACTTTTCCTATGTTTCTACTTTAATAAGGCCAGGGTAGGTGTGTTCCCTGATACACTTCTTTTCCTGTGCCTTACACACATACTTGAGTTTCTTGCCTGACTCCCCTTAGGGCTGGGTGACACGGGTGAGGGAGGGGGTGATGGACCCCCACTTATCCCTATGGGAAATTATGGCTGTGACAGGCCAGGTGGGAATGATCTGAAAAGAGGTACCAGGAAGCCCCCAAGATATCCACCCCCTAAGATACAGAACACAGAAGTGGAGGATGGAAGACTGGCTTCTTTACTTCTAGCCACAGGGTGTGGGTGTGACTGCTATCTGATGTAAGTAAGCCTGTTTCTCCACTTGTCTTCCCAGCTCGAGGGCAGCTTGGAGCAGGAGAAGAAACTGCGGGCTGACCTGGAGAGAGTGAAGAGGAAGCTGGAAGGAGACTTGAAAATGTCCCAGGAATCCATCATGGATCTAGAGAATGACACGCAACAGTTGGAGGAGAAACTGAAGAAGTAGATGATTGGTGTTCTATCCCCTCCATTTGAGCCTGAAAGCCAAGCTTGCCTCCCTGAAAAGGTCTGTGTCTCATGCTCTTTTATTTGTTCAATCTGCTTGCAGAAAGGAGTTTGAAATGAGTCAGTTACAAACCAGAATTGATGATGAGCAAGTCCTCAGTCTGCAGCTGCAGAAGAAGATTAAAGAATTACAGGTGAAGACGCAGGTCCTTCCTCAACACAGAGCTGCCTGCAAATGCCAGCTTGCTCTCCCCATTCTTTCTTTTCTTCTTGTGTCATTATATGTGGGTCTTTCCTTTTCTTCTTTCTCTTCTCTGCTTCAGCAGCACATCAGTTTTTGGAATAAATAGTTTAAATTTCTAAGTGGCACATAAGTAAATATATCTTTGAAAAGAATCAGAATGTGACCTACATGGCCAATCATTGCCACTAAAGGAGCACTGGCCACTATCCCTAAGCCCAAGGCCTGCCAGTCTTCTGAGAAGGAACTGCCAATTTCTGGTAGATATAATTTTCGAGCATCCTTTTGCTATGTGTTTATGTATATATTGAGGACCTAGAGAAAACATATGGTATATATGCGAAAACTCATAATTCACATTCCTTCAGATTTTCAGCACGAATCTCTTCATCCTAAGCACAGTATGCAACTTACCTCTTTTCACATATTGGCATGTTCTGTAGGGCTTTCCGCAGTAGACTTGCTGCAGCATTGAGTTGCTGCTTGGCGTTATGACATCATGAACGATTGATCATTCCTCTACTGATGGACACATAGGCTGTTTCCAAACAACTGCCATTGGCCTTTCATTCCCTACTAAATCGTAACATGTTCTCAACTTCAGGCTGCTTTTCTCCATCCCCTTAGCACCTACTTGCTCCTGAAATGATTGCTCTCCACCCTGACTTCTAACGCATGTCCTACAGGCCCGCACAGAAGAGCTAGAGGAAGAAATTGAAGCAGAGCACACAGTCAGAGCCAAAATTGAGAAGCAGCGTTCAGACCTGGCCAGGGAACTGGAGGAGATCAGCGAGAGGCTAGAAGAAGCTAGTGGGGCTACTTCAGCCCAGATAGAGATGAACAAGAAGAGAGAGGCTGAGTTCCAGAAACTTCGCAGGGACCTGGAGGAGGCCACCCTGCAGCATGAAGCCACAGCGCCACTCTGAGGAAGAAGCACGCGGACACTGTGGCGGAGCTCGGGGAGCAGATTGACAACCTGCAGCGGGTGAAGCAGAAGCTGGAGAAGGAGAAGAGTGAGCTGAAGATGGAGATAGATGACATGGCCAGCAACATTGAAACAGTCTCCAAGTCAAAGGTACCTGACTGACTCTCTGGTCTTGGCAGCCATGTCTTCCCACCCCATGAGCAAGTGGGATTTGATGCCCCAAACTCACTGTATGTCATAAATTATTACCAGTTTTCCTAACTTTGATTTTCCTAACTCTTTACATTCTTTCAAGTCACAGCCCTAAATAACTGAGGTTACTATAACAAAACACCTTACACCAGGCAACTTTATAAATAACAGAAGTGCTGCTTAAGTTGGGAACTGGGAAGCCTGAGATCAAGCAACTGGTAGGCTCAGTGTCTGGCCAGAGCGCTCTCTCTCTCTCTCTCTCTCTCTCTCTCTCTCTCTCTCTCTCTCTCTTCAAAGATGGTTCCTTCTTCCCCATGTCCTCCAATGTCAGAAAGAACAAGGGAGCTGGCTCTTACCTATTTGTTTGTTTGTTGTTTTTGAGGAAGGTTCTTCCTGGCTGGCCTTAGAACCCTATGTAAACCCGCTAGTCTCAAAACCTACAGAGATCTGCCTGCCTATGCTTCCAGACTGTTGGGATTAAAGATGTGTGCAAAACATCCATCTTCCAGCCTCTTTTATAGAGACTCTTATTCCCTATAAAGGAAGATTCCTCATAGCCTAATTACTACCCACACCCTCTCATTTAAATCTTCTACAACTCACACCTCTGAGGATAATGTAAATGCTGTGAAAGTCATTATGCCCTGTTATTCAGGAAATAACTACCAGTAAGGAAAAGTCTGGGGTGTGGTCACCTGTGACCCCACCACTTGAGAGACAGAGAAAGTGGACTACCATAGTTTGAAGCCAGCCTGCTTCATAGTGAGTTCTAGGCCAGTTAGATCTACACATGGAGGCCCTGCCTCAAAAAAACCCTAAAACTGAACTAAACTTAAGCTAAAATCATTTTCACATGCTGAGCACAGATCAGGTTGTTTTAGTATTTTCAATTCTCTGGGGTGCTTTGTTTTGTTCTTTTTTGTTGTTGTTGTTGTTGTTTGTTTTTTTTAATGAGGTTTCCCTGTGCAGCCTGGGCTGGCCCCTGCCCTCCTGGCAGTCTCCTTCCTCAGCTCCCAATTGTAAGTGCTAGGATTTGCAGATGTGCACCACCACCCATAGCTGTTTCCATTGGATGTGCTATGAGTTACAGTCTAAGGACTGTGCCTGTGAACCCTGAGGATTATATGTAGATGCAAAATTAGGGAAACGAAGCATAAAATGAGCATTTATTTAGTTGCTTTTTTTTTTCTTGCTTTGAATGATGGAGATTGAGCCTAGGACCTCACACATGCTGGGCAATCATTCTGCTATTTGGTCAGACCCCAGACAGCACGTTAATACAGGTGTAAAAATAAGCAAGAAAAGGTACAGGTTAGCTGAGACACTGAAGACACGGCTTCCTTTCCTTTGAGAATATTTGGGAATAATTCTGTCTCCCCTCCCTACATGGAACTTCCCAGGGCTCCACACTCTCCATGGGGCTCATGCAAATGAAGATTCTGACACTTAAACCCAACCACCCTCACAGCAAAGCTGCCTCTCTGTGACTTCACAAAAAATTCCCTCAGAGAGCAACCATAGCCTCCTTGATTTAAGAGCTGTTCTCATCCTAGGATGCCCCAGGATGCACTTGGAACTGTTTGGCTGGGCTGGGAGAAATACCACTGACCCCAGTGGGGATGTGAGTCTCTCAGAGAGGATCCCAGAAGCCAGGGAGTAAACCAGAAGAGGAGGAGTAGGAGGTGAAGTCAGAAAAAAAAAATAGGCTTGTGGAATCTCTCTCTCTCTCTCTCTCTCTCTCTTCTCTGCTCTCTTGTCTCTCTCTGTCTCTCTGTGATCGTCTGTGTGTCTCTCTGTCTCTCTGTGATCTCTGTATTCTCTCTCTCTCTCTCTCTGTGGTTGTGTTTGTGTGTGTGTGTGTGTGTGTGTGTGTGTGATGTGTGTTATGGTGTGTTTTACTTGAATTGAACACACAGGGCCTTGCACATGGTCTAGGCAAGTGCTCTACCCCTGAGCTATCACCACAGTCCCTTTGCTATCTATTTTTAGATTCTGTTTTATATAATATTGCTTTCTTCTTTTTTAAGATTTATTTTATTTGGGGGTGGGAGAGCATGCATGTGCAGGTGCCCACAGAGACCAGAAGAAAGCATTGGATCCCCTGGAGCTGTACTTACAAATAGGTGGGAGCTGCCTGACAGGGGTGCTGGGAATCTAATTCTAGTCACTCCCTGTCTTAGTTCATTTTCTATTGCTCTAGTAAAGTACCCGAGGCTCTGTACTTTATAAAGAAGATAGCTTTATTGAGCCATAGTTGAGAAAATGTGCCAGCATTTATTTAGCTCAAGGAAGGACAGCAGATGACAACACATTGGTGGGAGCATTTGTTAGAGGAACAAAGATGTCAGTCAGTTTTACATCAGCTTGTTCTCATGCCTACTAATCCAGTGTTAAGAGACCAGCATTAATCCCTTCAGTGAATGGTACCCAAATGACCTAATTACCTCTCACCGAAGCCCCGCCTTTTAAAAGTCCCGCCTTCCCTTGATACCTCCACACCAGAGGCCAAGTTTCATCTCACAGCATCCTACTTCTGGAATGGCTTATTTTACTCTGTTCTCACAGCTTTAAAGCCCAGCATTTCTTGTTCTACATTTTTAAAGTCACTGTATCCTTTGCGTTTTCTTTTTGGGAGTTATCGTTCCTTTCAGACCCCGCCCTGCTGGAGGTCTTCCACATGTGTCATCCTTAAAAAAGGTCCTGAACTCCTTGAGGACCATCTTTGAGTTAATAGCCCTTCTTCTGCTGCACCTGTCTCACACTTCCCAGTCTAAAGGAAAGCATATGCTCACTTTATTCTATATTTAATGGGGAGGGAAGAGAAGCAACGTCTGAAACATGCACAGGAGGTTTGAATGAACCTCATACAACTACAGGCAGATGGAAGGCAGGGGTAGTGACATCTTCATTCTATAACCTACCCCCAGGAACTGCTGTAGTGGTGCAGAAAGAAATACTGCACCACGTAGGCAGGATTTGCAGATAGTATCCATCTATCAATAGACTTGCTTATTATCCAGCATGAATTAGCCAGCATGATCCCAGGGTTCCTGTGAGTGGCATCGTATTAGAAACTGGTTTACTAATCACTGGGTGCATACCAACCAAAGCTGAAGAGCAATCACACACAAAATTAAAGTAAATCCAAAAATGAAAATGATTCTTAAAACCAACTTTCATATGCTTCATAATTTCGTTTAGTCCAACAAGAAGCCTGACTATCAAAGTGCCCAGTCTGGCAGTGAGCACCAGAACCCACTTCCCCATTCCCACTGGCCTTTTTGGCTTTTCAGAGTAACATGGAAAGAATGTGCCGGTCTGTGGAGGACCAATTTAATGAAATCAAAGCCAAGGATGACCAACAGACCCAGTTAATCCACGATCTGAACATGCAGAAGGCAAGGCTGCAGACCCAGAACGGTGAGGATGACCAGCCTCCAGGGCCCAGTGGGGACATGGTGGTTGGCAGTCAGCCATGCTCAAGTGGAGCCACATCTGTTTGGCAGGCGAGCTGAACCACCAAGTAGAAGAGAAGGAGTCTCTGTTTCACAGCTAACCAAAAGCAAGCAGGCCCTCACCCAGCAGCTAGGAGAGCTTAAGAGGCACTGGAGGAAGAAACCAAGGTAAGGTTGCCTCTTTAGGTGAACAACTGTCAGATAAGCCTGAGCAGCCAAATAATGCAATCCTGGAGGGAGGCTGATGGGAAGTGGGTGGCTTAGAGGGAAGACTAGTTAGATGCAGTATGGTATCCATGATGTCTCACCTCTCTCTGCTTCAGTGTCATAATACCTGTTCCTGAATGGCAGGACCTCTCCTCAGGGCTGGAAAACCCTAACAAGGCACCCCATCTCCTTTACACCTCCATCTCCCATCGGGTGCCTGATAAACAACCCTTCCAGTCAAGAGCATCCCTTCCACTACTGCACTAGTTAGACTATCTCATGCAGAAATTCACCCCAGCAGCTTAGAATGCCATCCTCTTTGTAGGCTACCTCCTGTAAGATCAGTTCTTAAATACCCTTTCTCCCCAAAGACTACATGACTTGGGGGAAAGCCTTTGGGTATTAACATAAAAGTAACATGATAGTAATGGCAACTTCAGCATCTAGATACAGTCTATAATACATGTGTACCACTGATCTGTAAATGGATAAGAGTGATCTCCTCTCTCCTCTCCCCATCCCCACTGTATTGGTGGACAGTAAATAAATTCTCACGAGAGCAGTGTATACAGTAAGTGCTACTGATGCTAGTGTTTCAGCATTAAAACAGGAATTTAGACATTCAAAATCCCGCATGAAGGAATTTGCTTTGATCTGGTTGAGACTGCTGTGGTGTGGGAGAGAATTACAAGGCAGCCTTTGAAATTCCCTTTATCTTTCATTTCTGGCAAAGAACAGTACTGCATTTATTCTCTTGCCTTTCTACTCTAAAGGAAGATTTTTGGTGGACTAGGGCCCAAGGAGGAGTGGTGAGAACCAGAGACAGAACAAGTAGTGCAGGTCACTGGAGGCAAGAGGCCACCCTTCCCTGCCTCTCACTGCAGCTGTAAGGCTCCTTCCTTAGGCAAAGTTCCTGATTGATTGTCTTCTAAAACTGATGAAAATGTAGAAATCATTGTCCTGGGTCAATAGAACTCTTCTCTTTGGTGGTGGCATTGCAACATTAAAGCTAGAGAGAGAAACATTTGCCCTGTCCCAGAGAGTAATGAGTGCAGAAGGGGGCTCTGGGCATCAGGTCACACCAGCGGTCCCCAGTGTGGGGATGCTGGCCTCTGGAGACCCAGAGGATGCTGTAGCTGCTTTGTGGTCACACTGCTTGAAGTAGCAAGATGATTAACTTTTCAACTGTTTTTAAATTCTTGCCATTTACAGCCATTGAAAGGCTTCAGTGTAGACAGTAGGTTTTTAGCAGTTACTTAAATTAAGAAACACAGGGCAGGCTTCAAGCACAGATCTACAACATGCAAACTGGCCACTATCCCTAAGCCAAGGCCTGCCAGTCTTCTGAGAAGGAACTGCCAAGTTCTGGTAGATACAAATTTCGAGCATCCTTTTGCTATGTGTTTATGTATATATTGAGGACCTAGAGAAAACATATGGTATATATGCGAAAACTCATAATTCACATTCCTCAGATTTTCAGCACGAATCTCTTCATCCTAAGCACAGTATGCAACTTACCTCTTTTCACATATTGGCATGTTCTGTAGGGCTTTCCGCAGTAGACTTGCTGCAGCATTGAGTTGCTGCTTGGCGTTATGACATCATGAACGATTGATCATTCCTCTACTGATGGACACATAGGCTGTTTCCAAACAACTGCCATTGGCCTTTCATTCCCTACTAAATCGTAACATGTTCTCAACTTCAGGCTGCTTTTCTCCATCCCCTTAGCACCTACTTGCTCCTGAAATGATTGCTCTCCACCCTGACAACCTTCTACAGGCCCGCACAGAAGAGCTAGAGGAAGAAATTGAAGCAGAGCACACAGTCAGAGCCAAAATTGAGAAGCAGCGTTCAGACCTGGCCAGGGAACTGGAGGAGATCAGCGAGAGGCTAGAAGAAGCTAGTGGGCTACTTCAGCCCAGATAGAGATGAACAAGAAGAGAGAGGCTGAGTTCCAGAAACTTCGCAGGGACCTGGAGGAGGCCACCCTGCAGCATGAAGCCACAGCGCCACTCTGAGGAAGAAGCACGCGGACACTGTGGCGGAGCTCGGGGAGCAGATTGACAACCTGCAGCGGGTGAAGCAGAAGCTGGAGAAGGAGAAGAGTGAGCTGAAGATGGAGATAGATGACATGGCCAGCAACATTGAAACAGTCTCCAAGTCAAAGGTACCTGACTGACTCTCTGGTCTTGGCAGCCATGTCTTCCCACCCCATGAGCAAGTGGGATTTGATGCCCAAACTCACTGTATGTCATAAATTATTACCATTTTCCTAACTTTGATTTTCCTAACTCTTTACATTCTTTCAAGTCACAGCCCTAAATAACTGAGGTTACTATAACAAAACACCTTACACCAGGCAACTTTATAAATAACAGAAGTGCTGCTTAAGTTTGGGAACTGGGAAGCCTGAGATCAAGCAACTGGTAGGCTCAGTGTCTGGCCAGAGCGCTCTCTCTCTCTCTCTCTCTCTCTCTCTCTCTCTCTCTCTCTCTCTCTCTTCAAAGATGGTTCCTTCTTCCCATGTCCTCCAATGTCAGAAAGAACAAGGGAGCTGGCTCTTACCTATTTGTTTGTTTGTTGTTTTGAGGAAGGTTCTTCCTGGCTGGCCTTAGAACCCTATGTAAACCCGCTAGTCTCAAAACCTACAGAGATCTGCCTGCCTATGCTTCCAGACTGTTGGGATTAAAGATGTGTGCAAAGACATCCATCTTCCAGCCTCTTTTATAGAGACTCTTATTCCCTATAAAGGAAGATTCCTCATAGCCTAATTACTACCCACACCCTCTCATTTAAATCTTCTACAACTCACACCTCTGAGGATAATGTAAATGCTGTGAAAGTCATTATGCCCTGTTATTCAGGAAATAACTACCAGAAGGAAAAGTCTGGGGTGTGGTCACCTGTGACCCCACCACTTGAGAGACAGAGAAAGTGGACTACCATAAGTTTGAAGCCAGCCTGCTTCATAGTGAGTTCTAGGCCAGTTAGATCTACACATGGAGGCCTGCCTCAAAAAAACCCCTAAAACTGAACTAAACTTAAGCTAAAATCATTTTCACATGCTGAGCACAGATCAGGTTGTTTTAGTATTTTCAATTCTCTGGGGTGCTTTGTTTTGTTCTTTTTTGTTGTTGTTGTTGTTGTTTGTTTGTTTTTTAATGAGGTTTCCCTGTGCAGCCTGGGCTGGCCCCTGCCCTCCTGGCAGTCTCCTTCCTCAGCTCCCAATTGTAAGTGCTAGGATTTGCAGATGTGCACCACCACCCATAGCTGTTTCCATTGGATGTGCTATGAGTCAGTCTAAGGACTGTGCCTGTGAACCCTGAGATTATATGTAGATGCAAAATTAGGGAAACGAAGCATAAAATGAGCATTTATTTAGTTGCTTTTTTTTTTCTTGCTTTGAGATGATGGAGATTGAGCCTAGGACCTCACACATGCTGGGCAATCATTCTGCTATTTGGTCAGACCCCAGACAGCACGTTAATACAGGTGTAAAAATAAGCAAGAAAAGGTACAGGTTGCTGAGACACTGAAGACACGGCTTCCTTTCCTTTGAGAATATTTGGGAATATATTCTGTCTCCCCTCCCTACATGGAACTTCCCAGGGCTCCACACTCTCCATGGGGCTCATGCAAATGAAGATTCTGACACTTAAACCCAACCACCCTCACAGCAAAGCTGCCTCTCTGTGACTTCACAAAAAATTCCCCTCAGAGAGCAACCATAGCCTCCTTGATTTAAGAGCTGTTCTCATCCTAGGATGCCCAGGATGCACTTGGAACTGTTTGGCTGGGCTGGGAGAAATACCACTGACCCCAGTGGGGATGTGAGTCTCTCAGAGAGGATCCCAGAAGCCAGGGAGTAAACCAGAAGAGGAGGAGTAGGAGGTCGAAGTCAGAAAAAAAAATAGGCTTGTGGAATCTCTCTCTCTCTCTCTCTCTCTTGCTTCTCTGTCTCTGTTCTCTCTCTTCTCTCTGTGAGTCTCTGTTGTCTCTCTGTCTCTCTTCTCTCTGTCTTCTCTCTCTCTCTCTCTCTCTGTGTGTGTTGTTGTGTGTGTGTGTGTGTGTGTGTGTGTGTGTGTGTGTATGGGTGATGTTTGTATTGTATGATTGAATAACACACAGGGCCTTGCACATGGTCTAGGCAGGTGCTCTACCCTGAGCTATCACCACAGTCCCTTTGCTATCTATTTTTAGATTCTGTTTTATATAATATTGCTTTCTTCTTTTTTAAGATTTATTTTATTTGGGGGTGGGAGAGCATGCATGTGCAGGTGCCCACAGAGACCAGAAGAAAGCATTGGATCCCCTGGAGCTGTACTTACAAATAGGTGGGAGCTGCCTGACAGGGGTGCTGGGAATCTAATTCTAGTCACTCCCTGTCTTAGTTCATTTCTATTGCTCTAGTAAAGTACCGAGGCTCTGTACTTTATAAAGAAGATAGCTTTATTGAGCCATAGTTGAGAAAATGTGCCAGCATTTATTTAGCTCAAGGAAGGACAGCAGATGACAACACATTGGTGGGAGCATTTGTTAGAGGAACAAAGATGTCAGTCAGTTTTACATCAGCTTGTTCTCATGCCTACTAATCCAGTGTTAAGAGACCAGCATTAATCCCTTCAGTGAATGGTACCCAAATGACCTAATTACCTCTCACCGAAGCCCCGCCTTTTAAAAGTCCCGCCTTCCCTTGATACCGCCACACCAGAGGCCAAGTTTCATCTCACAGCATCCTACTTCTGGAATGGCTTATTTTACTCTGTTCTCACAGCTTTAAAGCCCAGCATTTCTTGTTCTACATTTTTAAAGTCACTGTATCCTTTGCGTTTTCTTTTTGGGAGTTATCGTTCCTTTCAGACCCCGCCCCTGCTGGAGGTCTTCCACATGTGTCATCCTTAAACAGGTCCTGAACTCCTTGAGGACCATCTTTGAGTTAATAGCCCTTCTTCTGCTGCACCTGTCTCACACTTCCCAGTCTAAAGGAAAGCATATGCTCACTTTATTCTATATTTAATGGGGAGGGAAGAGAAGCAACGTCTGAAACATGCACAGGAGGTTTGAATGAACCTCATACAACTACAGGCAGATGGAAGGCGGAGGTAGTGACATCTTCATTTCTATAACCTACCCCCAGGAACTGCTGTAGTGGTGCAGAAAGAAATACTGCACCACGTAGGCAGGATTTGCAGATAGTATCCATCTATCAATAGACTTGCTTATTATCCAGCATGATATAGCCAGCATGATCCAGGTTCCTGTGAGTGGCATCGTATTAGAAACTGGTTTACTAATCACTGGGTGCATACCAACCAAAGCTGAAGAGCAATCACACACAAAATTAAAGTAAATCCAAAAATGAAAATGATTCTTAAAACCAACTTTCATATGCTTCATAATTTCGTTTAGTCCAACAAGAAGCCTGACTATCAAAGTGCCCAGTCTGGCAGTGAGCACCAGAACCCACTTCCCCATTCCCACTGGCCTTTTTGGCTTTTCAGAGTAACATGGAAAGAATGTGCCGGTCTGTGGAGGACCAATTTAATGAAATCAAAGCCAAGGATGACCAACAGACCCAGTTAATCCACGATCTGAACATGCAGAAGGCAAGGCTGCAGACCCAGAACGGTGAGGATGACCAGCCTCCAGGGCCCAGTGGGGACATGGTGGTTGGCAGTCAGCCATGCTCAAGTGGAGCCACATCTGTTTGGCAGGCGAGCTGAACCACCAAGTAGAAGAGAAGGAGTCTCTGGTTTCACAGCTAACCAAAAGCAAGCAGGCCCTCACCCAGCAGCTAGAAGAGCTTAAGAGGCAACTGGAGGAAGAAACCAAGGTAAGGTTGCCTCTTTAGGTGAACAACTGTCAGATAAGCCTGAGCAGCCAAATAATGCAATCCTGGAGGGAGGCTGATGGGAGTGGGTGGCTTAGAGGGAAGACTAGTTAGATGCAGTATGGTATCCATGATATCTCACCTCTCTCTGCTTCAGTGTCATAATAACCTGTTCCTGAATGACAGGACCTCTCCTCAGGGCTGGAAAACCTAACAAGGCACCCCATCTCCTTTACACCTCCATCTCCCATCGGGTGCCTGATAAACAAACCCTTCCAGTCAAGAGCATCCCTTCCACTACTGCACTAGTTAGACTATCTCATGCAGAAATTCACCCCAGCAGCTTAGAATGCCATCCTCTTTGTAGGCTACCTCCTGTAAGATCAGTTCTTAAATACCCTTTCTCCCCAAAGACTACATGACTTGGGGGAAAGCCTTTGGGTATTAACATAAAAGTAACATGATAGTAATGGCAACTTCAGCATCTAGATACAGTCTATAATACATGTGTACCCACTGATCTGTAAATGGATAAGAGTGATCTCCTCTCTCCTCTCCCCATCCCCACTGTATTGGTGGACAGTAAATAAATTCTCACTGAGAGCAGTGTATACAGTAAGTGCTACTGATGCTAGTGTTTCAGCATTAAAACAGGAATTTAGACATTCAAAATCCCGCATGAAGGAAGTTTGCTTTGATCTGGTTGAGACTGCTGTGGTGTGGGAGAGAATTACAAGGCAGCCTTTGAAATTCCCTTTATCTTTCATTTCTGGCAAAGAACAGTACTGCATTTATCTCTTGCCTTTCTACTCTAAAGGAAGATTTTGGTGGACTAGGGCCCAAGGAGGAGTGGTGAGAACCAGAGACAGAACAAGTAGTGCAGGTCACTGGAGGCAAGAGGCCACCCTTCCCTGCCTCTCACTGCAGCTGTAAGGCTCCTTCCTTAGGCAAAGTTCCTGATTGATTGTCTTCTAAAACTGATGAAAATGTAGAAATCATTGTCCTGGGTCAATAGAACTCTTCTCTTTGGTGGTGGCATTGCAACATTAAAGCTAGAGAGAAACATTTGCCCTGCCCAGAGAGTAATGAGTGCAGAAGGGGGCTCTGGGCATCAGGTCACACCAGCGGTCCCCAGTGTGGGGATGCTGGCCTCTGGAGACCCCAGAGGATGCTGTAGCTGCTTTGTGGTCACACTGCTTGAAGTAGCAAGATGATTAACTTTTCAACTGTTTTAATTCTTGCCATTACAGCCATTGAAAGGCTTCAGTGTAGACAGTAGGTTTTTAGCAGTTACTAAATTAAGAAACACAGGGCAGGCTTCAAGCACAGATCTACAACATGCAAACCATCTAAATAGGTGCTGCTGATGTTGCTTTATGTCTGTTGTATAAATTTCTAATGGTAACTTGGGAGGGCATTAAGGGAGGATTTTCCTATGACTTAGACCTCACCATATGGCTCAGACTGCCCTTGAATTCACCATCCTCCTGCCTCAGCTTCCTAAGTACTGAGATTAGAGATATGTGGTATCATAGCTGGCTAAATAGTAATAGCTTTCTCTTTACTGTGGTGTAATAATTTCTTATAAAAGTAAATATAATCATGGAGAGAATTCTTAGAAATCAAATATTAGGTATGCTGATAGGACAAAATCTGTGAACCAACATGGAAATGTTTCAAATTGGGAAAAATGATTCATATCTTCACTAGGAAGAGGCCCATATGGATTTGCAATTGGTTACCATTATAATCCCCAGGCCAAGAAGCGCTGGCCCACGCCCTGCAGTCCTCCCGCCATGACTGTGACCTGCTGCGGGAACAGTACGAGGAGGAGCAGGAAGCCAAGGCTGAGCTGCAGAGGGCGCTGTCCAAGGCCAACAGTGAGGTGGCCCAGTGGAGGACGAAATATGAGACGGATGCCATCCAGCGCACGGAGGAGCTGGAGGAGGCCAAGTATGACCCAAGTTCCCCATGGGAGAAAAGGCCCTAGAAAAAGGTTCAGGAGGGCATTCCCTGCCTGCTACCTGGAGAGAATCTCTCTCTTTCCTCTATAGTTTTTAAAGATTTCAGAGAGTATCCCCACTTCTACTTGGATCAACTGGTGGACTGATTAAAGACCAACTTTGCCACTAAGCATTTCAGGCTTATTCTAGTAATATAGATATGCAGCGAGACAATGGGGTATGTTCTGAGAAATGTGTCATTAGAGATTTTATCATGGGAATCTTTAAGAGTGAGTTCGCAAATCTCGACAGTATGAAAGCCAGTCCTCCATATGGTCTCTTGATGTAATCAGGAGACTCAGTATTCCTGACTTATGTGAACTGCTACTGGCCTAACAAAGCACGACACTTTATAGTAAACTTCTTTTTCATAAGTAGAACAAAAAGTGTAGCACAGACAATACATAGCCCCGTGACACCCTGTTTGAAGTATGAAGTACTTAGCACCTATACAGTGTTGCCTGTGCTAGACTTTCCAATGATCAGCTGAACAGTAGCCTTGCTACAATAGTTACAGTGTTGCTAGGTGACAAGGTTTTTTTTTTTTTTTTTTTTTTTGATTCTCTCATAGTCTTATTGGACCACCATTTTGGTTATGTTGTTCACGGCACAATATTATGTGCACATGACTGCATAGGATCCTCCCCACTCACATGTCAGATCTCAGTAGCCTCTTCTAGACTGTCCATTCTCCTTGAATGTGATAATTACTTGCTAAAATATCCCACTCTGCTGTGACAATAACAACATCTGGTTCTCCTAGGAAAAAGCTGGCCCAGAGGCTCCAGGAAGCAGAGGAAAACACTGAGGCATCCAACTCGAAGTGTGCCTCTCTGGAGAAAACCAAGCAGAGGCTTCAGGGAGAAGTGGATGACCTGATGCTGGACTTGGAGAGGGCTAACACAGCTTGCACCACCCTGGACAAGAAGCAAAGAAATTTCGACAAGGTCTTTCCCCAACTGCTTCATGGACATGGTGATCTCAGCAGTAGTCTTTCACACATGCATTCTAAGATGCACACAACCAGATCCTCCATTCCTGCCTGGAAGATTCAGGGAGTTTCTTTACTTCTCTAATGGTTTCTCCAAGGGAAATTTTAATCAAAGCTAATTCAAAGTCTGATGAGCTTGTCATGTAGACTGAATATCTTTAACCTATACTCCAAGTCTAAAATTTTTGAGCACCATGACACTACAAAGGGAAAAACATTCCATGTCCAATTTCATGTAACGAGGGGTAGTTAAGGCATGGGCATGCCTAGCTGTGGAAATGGCTCCATGGGTAAAAACAAACTCAAGCATGAGAACCTGAGTTCAGATTCTCAGCCGAATACACAGCGTGAGCATCTGTGATCACAGCATTCCTACCAGAGGATGGGAGGCAAAGACAGGGAAATCCTGCAGGCCAGCTAGTCTGGCAGACTCAGTGTCTCCCCTCAAGGTGGAAGGTGAAGACTGACATCAGGTTTGTCCTCTGACCTTTGCACGCACATCATGGCATGCTTGCACCTACATGCAGATACAAACTCCCCTCATAAACATATTGTACATGTAAACACACACATGCATATCATATACTGACATACAGCTCCACACACACAAGCACGCTCAAAGCACTACATAACATTTCTTATGACCATAATGTAGGAAATGAAACAGAAGAACATTTTGTACGGACCTTGGGACCCATCTCTAAGGTCTCCCATGTCTACACAAATTCTCCAGATATTCTGAAATCTGAGAAAATTACCTGTCAGATCAGTAATACTCAGCCTGTATTATATTTAAGAACTCAGCAGAGCACTGGTAGGGACATCTGGTTTGGAGTCCCTGGTCTGGAGTAGAGCCAGCCTTCTTCTGTTGGTCCTCAAGGATGAGAGGGTGAAGCCTTGGCACTGCTCACAGCCTGTGTTCGAATGGTCTCTCCCACATCCCCCCAGGATCTTCTGTTTCCCAGGTTCCCCATCCTCCCATTGCAGGTCCTTGCAGAGTGGAAGCAAAAACTGGATGAAAGCCAAGCGGAGCTGGAAGCTGCCCAGAAGGAGTCCAGGTCTCTCAGTACTGAAATCTTCAAGATGAGGAATGCCTACGAGGAGGTGGTAGATCAGTTAGAGACACTGAGACGGGAGAATAAAAACCTGCAAGGTGAGCTCCCTCGGAGCACAGCTGGGTTATACTGCCCTCCCTTCGGCCAACTCCAGCCCCTACTAGGCACAGCTTCCTCCTTCCCATGACCTTAGAGCATCTTCATCCATCAAACCTCAAATGTCCTAGTGTTCCCTAAGGCTTAGATCCTCTCCATGAAAGGTGCAATGACCCATTATTCTTATTTTGAGGATTGGAGTTACCTAGTGAACTGCCAAGCATGCTGCTCTTACAATAGAAGAGACTTCAGGGATTCTAGTCTTCAAGTGTCCTTGCATCCTTGAGCCTGTTACTAAAGCTTTTTAATAACTTCGGACTTCTGACTGATAAAATTAGATAGCATCCAGGTTTCCCTAAGTCTTAGCTGATTCTGAAAGGCTTAGAGTCTGAGTTTTCTGGTTCTTCATGATGTGTATACTTAGGGTCATAAAGAATTCTCTTCTTGTTCATTCTCTACATAGTTCAGGTGAGGCAAGACTTCTGTGTCTGTGTCTCCACTTCATCAGAACAGCTTCCTCTATTCTTTCCTCGGCAAATGCCATGAATGAACTGCCATCCTGTAACTTGTCTGGCAAATGCCTATGCTGTGAGCTAGAGCCTCTTGAAATCCTAAATCAAGCCTGTCTTTTGCAGAGGAGATTTCTGACTTAACTGAGCAGATTGCAGAAACAGGCAAAAACCTCCAGGAAGTGGAAAAGACAAAGAAGCAAGTGGAGCAGGAGAAGTCTGATCTCCAGGCTGCCTTAGAAGAGGTGGAGGCAAGTGGCTTGTCTGGAATCAGACAGGAACTGGAAAGAGCACCCATCCACCCACATGGAGCCTTTCCAGCCAGAGGCTTGGAGTCCCACTGGGAAGAGCAGCCAATCAGCCCTGGGTCATTTATCCCCTGGTGTCATTTATCCTATGTTCCCCTTTGAGAATAAATGTGTTCATAATGTCCTCAATATGTCCCTCTCAAGAAAGAAATTGTCAGTCACCAAGCATCCTGAGAGCCAGCTGAGTTTCATACAGAGTCATACAGAATCTTTGGCTACCAGGAATCCTGTGTCATCAAAATAGACCCAGAGTCTCCTGGTGTCATAATCAGTAGGGGTCTGTACAGAGTAACCAGGCAGCTGAGATGTTTCTGGAATTTGGTTCATGTAGGATAACAAGAGAGCAGTTGTCCTAAACCTACAGAGACTAGATCAGCTCCTGAATTATAGTCTCTATTAAATACACCATTTATAAAAAAAAAATATTTACCAGATCAAATGATGCTCTGATGCTTTTAAGACATAAGATTATTTAATAGCAGATACAAAGTTTTAGTCTGACTTTCTCTACTCTTGCGGACATTCACTAACCCATCAAGTGCTCAAAGGTCAGAGTACCGTTCTCTATGTGAGCATCACAATGCCATATTAGCATAGTTTGAAAGAGAATGCTCATTGAAGGTGATGCCCAGGCATAATGGCCCACACCTGTAATTCCAGCATCCAGAAGGAGCTTGAGTTTAAGAACAGCTTGTGTTGGATGTGAGGGCAATCTGACTGCGACATCTGTCACCCATTGAATACTAGGGTTGATTCCAGCTGATCTGGCTGGCTAGACAGGTATCCCCTTCTTCTCTCATGGCTCCATCATCCATTCCAAAGCTGCCTGCTCAGTCCAAGAGGACAGCTTCCCCAAAAGAGGACTGGTCTTCGGTCAAGGGTATATAATAGCTGCTTTCCCCTGCTAGAACCTCCAAACAAGCTGTCAAGAACAGCCTGGGTTACATAGTGGGTTTTAGGCTAGCCTGGACCACATGACCCTATCTCAAAAGAAAGAGAGGAGAGGAGGGAGGAAGGAAGGAAGGAAGGAAGGAAGGAAGGAAGGAAGGAAGGAGGAAACAGTGTTACTCACAAAATCCCTGTTGCTCCTTTGTTCTTAGGGTTCCCTGGAACACGAGGAGAGCAAGATCTTGCGAGTCCAGCTAGAGTTAAGCCAGGTAAAATCTGAGCTTGACCGCAAGGTCACAGAAAAGGATGAGGAAATCGAACAAATAAAAAGAAACAGTCAGCGTGCGGTGGAGGCCATGCAAAGTGTGTTAGATGCAGAAATCCGAAGCCGCAATGATGCCCTGAGGCTGAAGAAGAAGATGGAGGGCGATCTCAATGAGATGGAGATTCAGCTGAGCCATGCCAACCGCCAGGTGGCAGAGACTCAGAAACACTTGCGAACGGTCCAAGGCCAGCTTAAGGTGAGCACCAACCAGTTTGGCAGACCTATGGGCTCATGGTTCACCCTGAAGCTCTGCCATCCCTCTTGGTTTTCCTTGAAGGATTCCCAGCTGCACCTGGACGATGCCCAGAGAAGCAACGAGGACCTCAAGGAGCAGCTGGCCATTGTGGAGCGCAGGAATGGCCTCCTGCAGGAGGAGTTGGAGGAAATGAAGGTGGCCTTGGAGCAGACAGAGCGGACCCGACGGCTGTCAGAGCAGGAGCTGCTGGACTCTAGTGACCGTGTCCAGCTGCTCCATTCCCAGGTACGCTTAGATCCACCCAGGGACAGGTAGAGCAGTGGCTCAGCCAGATGCTTCCTCTCCCAGATAACTCCTCCACTACACTACACACCCCCACCTCATCATCCGCGAGGGCGGGGGCGGGGACATCAAAGTGTGGTGTGGCACAGATAGAACCCAGGTGCCTTGGTAAGGAGTCTCCCACTCCTCCTAGACTAGCAGTCGAGACCAAGCCAGGAAAACTTTGACTCTTAATTGATAGAGCTCTGAGCTCTGTTTGATCAGAAGGAAAGATGAAAGATCTTGCAGGCTGTATGTTGTGGAATTGGAACAAGGAAGCAGAAAAGGATTCATAGAAGAGATGCAGCTTTAAAAACCCTTATCCGAAATACACATGGCAGGTTTACTAAGGGGGAGGGGGCAAAAGTGTTTCCGATTTAGGATGATTTGCATGTGTGAATATTTGCATAGGCATAATGAGAGATAGTGGAGATTGAGGACAAGCCTAAACCTGAAGCTCATTTCTTTATACACACACCCTGAAGATGATTTTAACTGTGGCCCATCGCATGAGGTTGGATGTAGAAGTTTGCGCTTCGATATCACTGTTGCTGCTACTCAAGGTTTTAGATTTTGGATCTTATCTGAATTTCAGGAGTTCAAATGAGAATGAATGCTCAACCCATAATTTAAGCTGAAATCTTAGGACACTATTTTTATTAATTTCATAAAAAATTAAAGATACTTGATCTAAAACATATAAAGCATAAACAAACAGAAGGAAAATCAACTGCTCAATGCACTAGGATCTCTCATTCTTAGACCTTTGTGAATTACATCAATGTTATGCTTTTTGTAAAACTTACCTTTTGCAACTTCTTCGTTTCATTTAACAATGTGTCCAGAATATATTTCTAATTCTTAAATTAGTTTCCAATGCTGTGGGTTTCAACAGTTAAAAAAAAAAAGCAGGCTATGAAAGTTGACTATATGACTGTAATCAGTCCTCTGTGGCTGGCTATTTCAAACTGTTACCAATAAAATTCTTTACTCTTATAAAGACTAATTAACATTGTCTTTAATGACTAAATTTTTGCATTCATTTGTGTTAACTATTGTCAATATTTCTGGAAGAAAATAAATTTCAGGGCTAAAACAGTAAAGACATTTATATATAACCTTTATATATAACCCATGTAAATTACTTCTTAACAATTCTTTCCCAAATTTATTCCCATCTATTGTCATGTGAGAATTTTCTACAAATTCTAAAAGCCCCTACCTGTTAAATCTTCAACAACTTGATTGCTGAAGCAGACATCATTGGTTTATTATTATTATTATCATATCATTATTTTTTTACTAACGATGAGGTAGATCATTTCATCACTTGAGTGTCTGTTATATTTCTTATGCATTTCCACTTTATTCTCTTGCCACCTTCCCTTACTAATACATCTTATTTATATAAGGACAAGACTGTTTTTCATAGATAGATAATGTTTTCTAGTTTGTCATCACTGTTCCCGTTTCAATTCCATGCATGGCCTATTTTAATCAGTAGAAATATTTTTCATTTTGCATAGATGTGTCTATCAATCATGTTCTTGTTCCCATGCCTTTTACCGAATAATCTATCCATCCTCAAATGTTTGAAATTCTCCCTTTATCACTTACCCAATTTTCTGATGGACAGCTCTTGGCTCCGTTTCAGAACTTTCTGTTCAGTCAGGAATGATATTGTCCCCACCAGTGCACTCGTGTGGAAGATAAGAAGTGATCATGACTGTGATTCAGTTCTCTCCCCACCCACTGCCCTCCCTCCTCATTGTTTTAAGTGCCCATATGAAACCTTCACCCTCAGATCTAATTTTTTCTCATAGAACACTAGCCTGATAAATACCAAGAAAAAACTAGAGGCAGACTTGGCTCAGTGCCAGGCGGAGGTAGAGAACTCCATCCAGGAGTCCAGAAATGCAGAGGAGAAGGCCAAGAAGGCCATCACCGACGTAAGTATCACTCTCTGCAGAGATGGCAGTAGGAGATGAGGAAAGGGGACTTCAGACCCAGGGCATGGCAGGGGGATTTCATCTCTTCTGAGCACACCCAGTGGCTTTCTGGAAAGATGTCCGGAGAAATAGGATCACTAGAGAAGCAAAGTGGGACATGATGACTGGGAGGGGAGGCTCACCACTATGCTCAAGATTACAGCATTGTCTGAGGGCTCTGGGTGGCGTTGGGTGGATATCCTACTGATGTGTCCTGTGAACTGACCCAGGCTGCCATGATGGCAGAGGAGCTGAAGAAGGAGCAGGACACCAGCGCCCATCTGGAGCGGATGAAGAAGAACCTGGAGCAGACGGTGAAGGACCTGCAGCACCGTCTGGATGAGGCTGAGCAGCTGGCGCTGAAGGGCGGCAAGAAGCAGATCCAGAAACTGGAGGCTAGGGTGGGTGATTTGAGAAGGCACTGGCTTTCCATGTGGCCTTGTTTCAGCCATCTTGGGTAGAGCCATGAATCAGAAATTTAGATTTAAGCAGTGGGAAAGTCTCCCCTCCTCAGGATTTTATTGTATAGAACTCACAATGTAGATCAGGCTGGCCTCTAACTCATGGAGATCTACCTACCTCTATCAACCCATTAACACACTCAGCAAAGAGAACATCTTTGGATGCTCACTTCTTGCTCATGTAGATTCATGGCTATACACATACATAGGGAAGATGCTGTATGACCATGAAATTCCCCACGCAGGCGTGGTTTCTAACTCTGATCAAGCTTCATTTGCAGAGCTCCTGCTGCTCTCTGTCTCTTCATCCAGATTATTCTTTTTCCAGCTTTTCTAATCTCTATATGCAACTGCAGTTATGGGGTACATCCCACTCTGTCTGCAAAGGAGTTTGATGGGTGTATCTTCGCCTCCTCAATGCCAGAAGTCCTGCGCTCGCTTTCTGAGTGTATTTCACAGTTACTCATTTACATTCCTGATCACTGTTTTGTTCCTCGGCCTCCTGATTTTTCCCTTCAGATCTTTGTTGGATTATTTCAATCATTTTTTAAATGGGCTGCATAAACAATTGACATTTCAGAGAAGGGCTGCTTGGAGGTGGTTATTAGAATATCTCTTTTGTCCCAAGAAAGGAGAAAATGGAAGAGTGGGCAGGGATGAGGAGGAGGAAAGAGGAGAGAATTTTCCCAACAGGAAGTCCCTGGTACAATTGTTCTTTATCTGAGCCTCCCTAGAACATGGCTGCTAGGCACATAGTTCCTTTTAAATATGCAAAGGTTTTTATTTTTTTGCCCCTCTGCTCCAAATAAAAAATACTTCCCTTCCTTTTCCATGAGGAGGAGCTTAAGCCCATCCTTCTCTTGGAGCCCTTCCTGAAGGGAAGGATTAAGTCCCATGATACCTTATGGGTTTTCCTAGCTGGGCCAGGAGCCTGCAGTCATCTTACCCTAAGATAGACACTTTGAGTGTCCTCCAATCCCAGCTGTTCAGGCTCACAAGTCTAATAAAATTTACAGAGGTCTGGAGAGCAAGCCTGGAAGTTATAAGACCTGATAAAAGAAGAAGGGGTTTTGTTTGACATAGAGCCCTAAGGAAGCCTGTTCCCCCTGTGAGCTTTCAAAGTTGATCTAATGAGTCTTGAGGTCACCTTAGGATGACTAGCATGTGAGTCTGTGAGGGAAAGCTAGGAGCCTTGACCTCACTTCTGGGGTATACTCTTTACCCCACACAGGTGCGGGAGTTGGAAAGCGAGCTGGATGCTGAGCAGAAGAGAGGAGCTGAAGCTCTGAAGGGGGCCCACAAATATGAGCGCAAAGTCAAAGAGATGACTTACCAGGTAGCAAGCTCCAGACTCTCAGGCATCACTATGTGGAGCACATCCCAGTACAGGGAGCCAGGGCTGTAGGTCTCTGATGTTGGTGCTCTATTTATAGGCCGAGGAGGACCGCAAGAACATCCTCCGGCTCCAGGACCTGGTAGACAAGCTGCAGGCCAAAGTGAAGTCCTACAAGAGGCAGGCAGAGGAGGCTGTGAGTACAAGAGTCCCCGTGCACCTTGTCACCCAACGGGGTGTTCTCATAAAGCTGGGTAGGAGCCACTGATTAGAATTACTCAGAGAGCCCCAGGTCTGACTTGGCACCTGCAGATTGCACACGAAACATCTGTCCTTCCTGTTCCCTTGGTCTATGGTTTGGAATCTTCTCTACCTCCAAATTTTCTGTACCCTCATAACTCCCCAACTTCTACCAACCACCTCCTTCCCCAAGCTAAATCTTTATCCAACCTAATCCTGGTTCATTCTATCTACCACAAAGCATCTTAGCTCACTCTGATGACCTTGCAGCATCCAACTCTCCCTAACTGGACCAGACTAGATAGACCACCTATTGGCACTGGCTCCTGTCTTCCTGCTCTGAAACCCTTCATCTTATCATCCCACCATACTTTACTTTCCTGGTCCCCCACCCTACCCCCAGCTTTCCTCAGTAACACCCTCACACTCCTTTTCCATCCCTGTTTAACTGCCTCCTGATCAAACAAGTAAAATCAACAGAAAAACACAGGAGATGGGACAAAACCAGTGCTTTGAAAGATGTCTCCCAGGGCATTGGGTCTAAGGGCTACAAATAGCAAAATTCCAAGGCCAAGATGAGAAGTAGCTTCTTTCTTTACAGAAAATAAATTGTGCAGGCTGGTGACACTAGCCTGTGATCTCCAGCACTCCAAAAACAGAGGCAATCTGAGACCACCTGCACTGCATGGAGATAACTTGTCTTTAAAAATTAAATGAAAAGAAAAATATCAGCCTAATAAGGTTAACCTAGTTGTCTTCAAGGATTTCTCCAATTTTATAGCTAATATATTAATTAAGTCTCAAAAGTAAAAGAGCCCTCTAGAACAGACCATTTCTGCACTCTCTTGGCTTTGGGGCTGTAGTACTGCCTCAAGACCAGTGTTTGAAGGAAGAAATGACTGGTGTATGCCCTCTCCCTTTGCCCTCTTCCTTCCCTTCTCAGGAGTCTGGTCAGCTACCTCAAATAAGAACACCAGAACCAGTTAAGAGGAGGGGGATTGCGCACATCAGATTAGTAGGGTTCCATCAGGACAATACAGAATCATAAGATAATCTGTCCCAGATACATGGCAATTATCACAAACATAAAACAGAATGGACTTGGACCAATGATCTGATGCTTTCAGGTGCCTTGAGAGTATTCTGGACCTGGGTCATCTCTGGGTTGTATGGGTTACATGAGAGAGCTATTGCAGAGAGGGAGTTCAGGGGGCCATGTGATGATCCTTGGGAGAAGAACAAGAAGAGCTTGCAAAGATCCCCTAGTTAGCATAACACCCCAGCTGTGAGCAGGACACTTTCATCATTCTCAAGAGAACTCAGCTCATCTTCCCTTACCACTGTCAGTGGAGCCTCAGCTCGCACTTTCCTGTTCCCCCGATTCCTCAGAACCCCAGAGTCACAGAGAGGTTCCACAACTGTGTAGCCTCCATCTTCTTTCCATGCAGGAGGAGCAAGCCAACACACAGCTGTCCAGGTGCCGGAGGGTTCAGCATGAGCTAGAAGAGGCTGAGGAGAGGGCAGACATCGCTGAATCTCAAGTTAACAAGCTAAGAGCCAAGAGCCGAGATGTGGGAGGCCAGGTAAAAGCAGACGCTTGAGAAACTGTGTCTTCCTAACAGGTCATCATACTAAGAACAAACAGACCAACTAAAGAGAGCTTGGAGGATGGTTTTTGGTGCCTTCATCCTTGCCACTGCTCAAACACCCACTTATGCCATTTTAGCATAGACTCTCGTGTACCAGGCTCTTGCAAGAAGCACAGGGGGTCAGGCATGTTATCCCCCTGTCTCCCTGTTGGTAGTGATGCAGTCCAGGAAGCCCTTGCTTTTCAGATTGACTTGTCCTGTCTCTAGCAGCTTAACTGGTGCCTTTATCAATGCAAAGGAGACAAAGCCATTCCTTAATGCTATTTTTCTGAAGTTCCAGACTTTGCATCTGCTCTTCTTGAAGGGAATACTGGGCTTCCCATGGAGTTTGACTCATTTCCTGTGTACAATTTCTTTTCTCCCACAGAAAATGGAAGAATGAGTCTCTCCTGAGGCTCGTTGCCATGGGCCACCTCCGGGAGAACAGAGGAGACTGGGAAAAATAAACCCTCCTGCATCCTCAGCATCCAAGCTCCACTGTGTTTGTTGTTGTGGGGTTGAGTTTCAGATTCTTGCCTGCTTTGTTGTAAATGGCAAGAAAGTTAGAAATGGGGAAACGTTTGCTCCTTGTCTCAAGTAGAGAAGGTGAAAACCCAGCCTGTTGCCAGGTGAACTTCCAGTTTCTACAAACACTTCAAAATAAAGACTAGGCTGGGGGTGTGGCTCAGTGGGAGAGTGTTTGCCTGATATATACGAGACTCTAGTTTCCATCCTCAGCACCACACACAAAAGAAGTTAACTCAAACCAAAGACCCTGTGTCAGCCTATACCTGAGGCCTGTTAAAATAGCTCTTCCCCAGAAAGATGAAAGCTAACAAGGGTCGGTGACAAGAGAGAGATACAGAAACCCTAGTGCACTGTTGCTGAGAAAGTGAGTAGGTCCGGCCACCGTGGAAAGCAGCGTGAAGGTTCCACAGCAAACCAAAGCAGTGCCGTGGCATTGCCCTACAGTCTTCTGAGATCAGGAGCTTGACAATGAAATTGCACTTCTGTTTCCCCTAGACTTAGTCACAATATCCAAGATATGGAGACATCCCTTGTCTGAATGTCTGTGCTGGATGAATGCATTTTAGAAACTGTTGTTTAAAATAATGGTGGCCAGGGCTGGGGAGACAGCTTAGTGGGCAACGTGCTTGCTGAGCAAGGCTGATGACCGAGTTCAGATTCAGCACTCATATACAAGCCTGAGAGGAGTAGCATGTTCCTGTAACCCAGTGCTGAGAGGCAGAGACAGAAGGGTCCCTGGAGCTTATTAGTCACTTTGTCTACCCCTAGCCAACTGGTGTCCTCCACATTCAATGAAAGACCTTGTCTCAAAAGATATGATGAAGAACAGTAAAAGAGGATGCCATATCTGGCCTCCACATGCTCACATATAGAGAAAGACTCATACACATATCACACAAAACATATAAAAATTGTGCCTTGATATGCAACAGACTATTCTTCAGCCTTTAGGAAGAAGGAAACCCTGTTGTTTGTGGTAATATGAATGAATGCAGAGGACACTAGGGTAGGCGAAACAAGCCAGACACAGAGAGACAACCCATAAATGATGTCACATTCATGTGTGCACTATTGAAACAATCACACATAGAAGCAGAGTGGTAGTTAGAAAGGGTTAAAAGTCAGAGGAAAATGAGAAGAATGTTGGTCAAAATAAATAATTTTCAGGTGTACATGATGAATAAGTTCTGGAAATATGGTGATGTGCACAGCAACTCAATAATATATATATGAGGTACTGAGTTCAAGAGCATTGCACATAAAGAAACAACAACAACAAAACAAGTTTTATACCTTAGCACTATAAAACTCCTATTTGAAAAAAATAAAAAAAAAAATATATATATATATATATATATATATATATATAAATACCTCAATAAACTTGAAAAATAAATACTTCAAGAAAGGAAAGAAGGCCAGGCCTGGTGCCACAAGCATGCCCTTAACTCCAGCACTGAGAAGGCAGAGACAGGTGGAACTCTTGTGAATTCAAAATCAGCCTGATCTACATAGTGAATTCCAGGACAGTCAGGACTACATAGACAGACAGTCTCAAAAAAATGGAGAGAGGGAAAGAAAGGAAGGAAGGAAGAAGGGAGAGAAGAGAAGGAGAGAGAGAAGAGAGACGACAGACAGAGAGAGAGACGAGAGAGAGAGAACACTTTGGGTAACTATTATTTTCTTCTTATGAATACATAATTCTCACAAATTAGATTTTCTATCTTCTCCCTAAATGAACTGAAGGTTTAGTGACTCAGAAGACTAAACACTCTGCTCATGTCCAGGGCAGAGTGGAAGTTGGTCCCTGAGATCAGACCCCAAGGCCCGTGCTCTCTCGCTAAGTTACTCTGCTTTTCCTTCCGCACCATTTAGAGTCTGGGCTGTACACTTTCTGGTGCCACTTAAGGGCATCTGAGCAAGCAGTAGGTATCATCAAATCCATTCACTGGTAGCAAGTCAGATGCATTGGGGAAATATAGACTGGGCCCTGGTCCCCCACTCTCTGACATGGGCAATCTTCTCCACCTGCCTGATCCTCTTCAGGATGCCCAAGGCATCCCCCCAAAGGGACAAATGGGCCTGGAAAACTTCTGACTTTCAAAGTTCAGGCTGAGACTGGGTCTACTCACCATCCCTCTCCACCCAAACAGAAATTAGTTAGTCTCAACACTCTCTTGGTCCCTAAGTTCCTCTGATTTTGATTTTGCTGATTGGCTGGTCCTGGAAGATAGGATGGGATGAGGATCATTACAGGAAGCTTATGAGCCAATATTAAATACAAGCCTCAGCCTAACCACTTACAGGCTCTTCCTGTTTGACCTTGGATTAATGTGTGTTCTCTAAACTTGACTTTCCTCATTGGCTACCTGATCTGTGTGGTCAGGAGTGTAGACCCTGGTGTCCAGCCAATGGAATTCTGATACTGAGGAGAAAGGTGCAGCCATAGAGAGGGGCAGGGCCAGCTCTCCCTTGCCCAGGGTTATCAACATGGCTTCAGGTGACAGCCACAGATATGAATACAGCCCTGACTACCTCAGGACCACCAACCCTCTCATGGATGGCCCTCAGTGCCCTTAGGTGGCTGGCTACACATACCACTCACATCAACACCCAACCCAGGCAGCAAAGTCCAAGGATATCACCAAGGCATCAGTCAGCAGCACAGTCTGCACAGGTCCACATGGATCTCAGGCTTCATGGTGGCTTGGGGCAGCAACATGGACCACAGACACCAACATGGTCTCTAGTGGCATCGAGAGCCACAGTGGTCCTTCAAGGAAAGCCAATCCAGAAAGTGAACCTTTCCTTATCTTGGGCCTGTGATGTTACCCAGAACTAGGGTGGCATGTTCAGGGGCTGAATCTGCATCTGTATAAGCTCCAGGCTACTGCTACCCTACTGGGCAATGAGAGCATGTTGACCTTAGTGCTCTCTCTCTCTCTCTCTCTCTCTCTCTCTCTCTCTCTCTCTCTCTCCTGTCACAACCATCATGCCTCCAGTTCCACCTCTCTCCATTGTACACACACTGCTCCATTTTCTCTCTCCCACCTCTCCATCATTTATTTGTTCATCATGGTGGCACACTTACTGTTTTATAATCACTATTTTGGTTACTGAATGAGAGGAAAGAAGAAGGACTGGCTGACAGACAGAAGGATGGACAGATCGATAAATACATGGCAGTCTTTTATGCCAAGCTAAGCCACCAGGTTTACTCTGTAAAAATTAAGTAACTTAAGATAATTTTCTTTTATGGGGCTGAAAGAGAAAGAGTGAAGATGAGATTCATGTCCTGAATTTTCTTCCTCAGCATCTGCATGTTAAGGTCCAACTCAAAACTGGGACTAGTCCTGAATCCTCAGGTCTTTTGGGGTCTCTAACTCACCTTCAAAATGCAGATAAAGAGGAAGGGAACCTGCCACAAGCTAGGGAATACACAGGATAGAAGCAAGAGAACTCGGGGGTTGGCCCAGCATATCTCTACTTTCCAAAGACTGTGAGCAAGTCAAGAAATACCTCCGAGTCTCAGCATGGAACAAGAAGTCTGATTATCCATCACCTGCCTGCTTGAAGGTCTTGTTAAAAGATTTCTATGTAACAATATGCAAATGTTTCCCCAACTATGGAACCCTGTCCCAAAGGAAGGCGGAGTCATTGCTGTTACTTGGTTACCAATAATGACAATGATAGTTCTACTGTTATTACTACTAATTATTATTCAGCATTAAAACCTAGGTGTTGAAGGCTGACTTTGAGTCCTACCAAGGGCACTGAGGTCTCCTACCCTAGTCTAAAGCCCCCTCCAAAACAGGACTTTGCTGCCACCTTCTGGCTATGGAAAGAAATGCTTTGCATTATGCAAATGACCTGGAGATTAAACACATGATTTCTTGGAAGAGTTATAGGGGTTCAGAGATGTCCTTGAGAATCATGATTGCCTGTTCCTGGTCCCTGGTTCTCCAAATAAGAAGGTTTAGATTGGTTATGGTACCTGTGAACCTGTTGGGACAATGTCAGAGCCAGATACCCACACCAGGTCTCTTGGATCCAGACCAGGGATCCCTCAAAATAACAATCCAAAGAAAAGGACCCTGCAAACATCAACAAGACTTGTGGGACAAGTGGACTATGCCACTAGACAGAAGAACTGGTAAGACTGAGCAAGCCAAATCCCAGGAAATTCAGAATTGAGAACGGTAGGCATAGGGCCAACTCCTGCCAAAGTGCCTGATCTGGAACACATAACTGTGACAGTTCACTGAGAGGACCATGACAATCAGTCACTTAGCATAAAAACCTGGAGTCCTCCATGCTAATGAGGTATCTAATTAGGCCCCAAGTGTTTAGCCAATGAGCTTCCCTCACTGGGCATTCCTTTCCTCAAAAGGTATCTAATTCCTGGTTCACCCCAAGTAAGATGTATACATTCACATCTCCAATCAAATAACCCCAATGTGGACAAGGAAGAACTGACTCCTACAAGGATCACTCCTAGGGGAGGCTTTTATCATAAAGAGCAGAGCATAAATCTCCTGGAGAAGTCTTCTTTCTTCCAGCCCCTCCATACTCTCAGCACTCACTGAGGACCAAATCGAATTCCACCCCCAGTCCCTGGTCAGTTATCCCCTTCCTGCCTGGTGCATAGAGAAAGCACAGACCCTTGGAACCCTGTTCCCAACTCTTCGTGGTCCCCAGCAGCATCTGGTATATACAGGATGTTGAGAACCACAACATTCATTACAGACCCCACTGTTTCTCCCCTGGAAAAACACACACAGGCTGGGTCCCCTATCACAGACTGTGTTCTGCCTCCTCTGAGAGGCTTGCAGGTGGCACTTGGACACCCCAATGGTGAGGCAGACATGCAGCCCAACAGAGACTAGAATGGCTGAGTAGAAAAAAAATGGCGTGTTTATTGATGTCCCTGGTTTCAGGGGTTAAGGGAGCACAGGACCACAGTCACAGTCTGTTCCAATGACCCCTTTCTCATTCAAGGAGCCTCTGTCAGACCAAAAATGATGCCTTGGTCCTCCAGGGGAAGCCCTTTACTTCTAGCAAGGATGAGTAGAAAGCAAACAGCAGTTCCAAAGGTAAGTTCTCTTTAACTTTTCTCAGACCCAAGAGAAAAAGACTAACTAGCTGTTTATTCTGCAGGACTATACCATTGCTACTCCTTCTCACCCTGTTCAGAGCCCCAGAAGGTAGACATTGATGTGCTCCACTGTACTTTGACTTTGGTTGGGTCCTCCTGACAACAAGGAGCCATGATGGACGAGCAGAGGGAAAGAGGAAATTAGATCCAATTTATTCCCATGATTCTTTGCTACAGCCAAAGGACCCATTGTCTATCAGGTATCCCAGCTCTCTCTTGTCTCTAGGCTCTGGTAGGTTCTTCTCACTTCCTGAAAGCACTGATACATTAATGGCAACCTGAGCTTGTAAAGTACAGCCCTGCTGGGCCTGTGGTGTCCCATGTTTGGCCACCCCTTTATAAAAAGTTTCTTCCTCAAACATTCTCCCTAGTGGACTAACTTAGATGTGCTATCTACTTCCTATGGAAAATGGCTGATACAAGATCTTCCCTAGTCTACATATGTACATTATGGGCTTATAGATCTCCTGATAGAGGTGCCTGTGCCAGTAAGAGTCCCTGCTACTTCTCAGCTATCAGTAGACCACAGTCCTACACAGGCAGGTGACAATGCATTCTGTTTCCTTACGTACTTCAACCTGTCATCAATCCTTACTAAAAGCTGCTAAACTTGTAAAAAGCCATGCATCCCATCAAAGTGATGTCAGTGGTGAGCTAGAACCAGTTTGCAGAGCCAATTATAAAATGCAGCGTGAGCCAGTTATTGAACTCAAGTATTAGTAAAGTCTTAGGTTGTAGAAACTTATACTTAAATGACTTGCATTTAAAACAAAAGCAAGATATTCAAGGCCAACCTTTCTTAATGACCTATGACATTTTATTATCTCTGATCTCTTGAGGTTATCTACAATCATGAAATCTGTGTGGTGGAAATGCTATCTAATGATGTACTTTTTCATGGCCCCGTTTGGTCATGTGACATTGCTTCCTTGAAATTAATTGGCCATGGTGAGAATATCACACCATGAAAATTGGCAAACACTACAGAGTACAGGTGGAGGCTTGTAAGCCAATTATCAGCATGTCACCGATTGGAAACAATGAAATATAGGCAAAAGAAACCTAAAATTCTGTCTGTGAGAGATGCTGGAATATGGAGAGCCAACCCCAGCCTAACCCCCCTAGCCTATGTCAACTTAAGCAAGGTACCTCATTGAAAACCTGTGAGAGGAGCAATTTCTTCTGTCTTCCTCGGGCAAGGTTGTAGAGAGGGCAGAAAGGACACGGAAGACTCTGCTGTGAAGTTCTCTCTTTGCTGTTCTGCTCCAGGCCTGAGGACTGAGTCCACTGTTTCAGAAAGTCAGCTCCAAATATCTATGTGAAAAGAAAATTTACTAGTTCACCTAAATGAAGTTCTAAGAACAGTCAATCTTCAGGCTGCCTGTCTTCTTGGATATATCATGTTCGGATATAGGCATTCAGATGATATTCTCTCTCTCTCTTTCTCTCTCTCTCTCTCTCTCTCTCTCTCTCTCTCTCTCTCTCTCTCTCTCTCTCTCTCTCTCTCTCTCTTCCTCTCCCTCTATCCCCTTCTCCCCCTCCCCTGCCTTCTCTCCCCCTCTCTCTTCTCCCTCTCCCTCTCTCTCCTTCCCTCTTTAAACCAACTGTATTTCTGAAATTTTATTACATCTATGTGTGTGCACACGCCTATATGTGCATGTGTGTAGGCATGTATGTGCCATAGTGAACATTTGGGGATTACAGAGTCACTTCTGGCAGTCAGTTTCTCTCTCCATTATGTGGGTTCTGGGGATTAAAGTCAGGCTTTTAGACAGTGCCTTTACCTGCCGAGCCATCTCACGAGCCAGCCCTAAATCAAGTGTCCCACCAAAAATAAATGAATAAAATCTGTGACTGTGGTTCCACAATGGACGAACTTATAACTGACATTTTAAAATTCTATGGTTGCATAAAGGCACTTGCAGGGAAGGAAAAAAAAAAAACCCCAGATCTGCTTTGCTTCAGTTGCCGAACATGGTCCCACGTTCATGGGCAGGAGGAGGTGGGAGGATGTGGAGCTTGGCTGGTCAGGTCTGAGTCACAGGTCCTGGAAGTGTGAGTAGCTTCAGCTCCTCCCAAACTCCATAAACTGAGAGTGAGGAGGGTGGTGCCTACCCTCCCACTGGGTCAGGTTCCTATTTCCAAAGAAACAGCAGGAAAAAAGCAACATGTTCTTCTTGTGGCTGGAGACCATGCTGAATGAATGAATCTGTGCTTCTTAAAGTTGGACAGACTCTGCTTTCCCTATGGGTCACTGGAAGGACAAAATGACACAGGGTCTGTAACCTCACAAATGCCAGTGGCCACTTCCCTTTCTTTCCCACTCATTAGTCTCTTTCCCTGGAATGACAGTGCCACTCCATAAGACTCTGACAGTGTGGGACATGTCTCTTTTCTTGCTCACTATTGAATCAGCCAGCACCCAGGGCCAGCAGACAACTCTCGTCTTCCACAGCTCATATGGGACTCCAGCCTCCACTAACATCTCATCATTTCTTTCTCAGCTGATGTCTCCAGTTGCACACAGTGCCGCTGGCTGGCTGCTGACAGCAGGAGGGAGAGATTCTTGCTCAGAATCAGTGCCTCACAGTCAGGAACTTCCTGTCCCATGAGTCAGGAAGGACAGATGTGGGTGGGGCTAGACAAAACATCTGGACCCAAATTAGAACATGGCTTCCATCCGAACCCAGGGCCACCACAGCAAACTGCTGGCTTGGGCAAGAGGATTGCTCCTTCTGGAGATATGCCAGCCAACTCATTTGATTAACAATGAATTAACTGAGGTCCTATGCCATGCCAGGAGCTATTCTGGGTACTGGGAAACAAACCATTGGTTAAATAAACAAGAATGATTAGTGCCTTCCTCTCAAAGATGTAACCTGCCTCAGTTTCTTCCATCCTCACATCATGTCCATATAAACCCTTGCTCCATTAGAATCATGAGTTTCTCACCACAAAATAGTCAATTTGTCAAGAGCTGGCCGACAGGCTTGTCACCACCTTATATCCGGCATAAACAAGGCTGTGCATGTTCAGAAAACTACCAGATAGGATGGACATGCATAACAGCATTGTTATAATTAAATAGCTAAAACCTAAAATGTCCAGTAACAAAGGTCTGCCTGAGTCTGATATGGCAATACACATAATAGTAACTGGGTGCATATTACATCCTCAGTGCAGTTTCAAGAGCTTTGTGTGATCATCTCAGTTCTCACTAAGAGCCTGGTGCTGGAGGCTCTTACTTTATCCTTATTTGAAAGATGTGGCACAGACTGTTTAAGAAATCTGTCAATACTCTCTCTCCTTTCCCTCTCTCTCTCTCTCTCTCTCTCTCTCTTCTCTCTCTCTCTCTCGCTCTCTCTCTCATGTGTGTGTATGTGTGCCAGAGAGAGAGAGAGAGAGAGAGAGAGAGAGAGAGAGAGAGAGAGCGCCTGGGCTTGTAGCCACCATGCTACCCTAGGATTATGTATATTTTAAAAGGCAAATGCACAAGTGACATCAATATGCACACATGAATGCTTATACTCATAGATACTAAACAAAAAGAATCCATGTACATACTAGTCTTCATCATGTGAGAATATAAGGCTTTGTCAGGAAGGAGTAAGATGGGGTTTCTACTATATATGAATCTTCATTTCTTTGCAGGGACATGAATAGCTTTTGTAAGTTAGCTGCCTGAAGGGTTCTGTCCTCAGGACTCAGCAAATGACTCTCTAATTTAATAGAAGAACCTATCTAAGATGTTTAGGAGAGATCACCTCAATCGCTCAGCCTGCTGTCAGGAGGCACTTCCACAGAACTTCTGGAAACAAAGCTTTGGCTCAAGGCCACCTTTAGGGAGGACTGGCCATAGGCAGTCCTGGGAGGCTAAGAAGAGGTTTGGTGTCATAGGGACCCTTGAGAAGGGGTTACAAAGAGTCTCAAGGTCACAACAGCTATTTCATCATAACCTTCTGCAAAGGAAGGTACCCTTTCACCATTCTATTCTGTCCCCCTCATCCCTGTGTTCTACAGAGTGTCTAAGGATGAAGAGACAAAGGGAAGCTCAGATTGGCAATGTTAATGATGGGGACTCTGGATGGGATGAAGCAGGATGGAACCTTCAAGAAGGTAGAGGGAGCAAGAAATCCCAGCAGAACAGATGTACAAGCTAAGCAGTAGACACTGCACTGTCCAGCCTTGTGGTGGTTTTCTTCTTTCATCCTTCGGGCTTCCAAAAATCAGTAATACAAAAATATCTACATCCCACAGCTGGAGCCATCCCAGGAAGTGTGAAATGCCTGCTGTGCCAGAGAGAGGTGGGGAAAGAAGCTGGGAGAAGGGAGGCTGTCAGCTTGGAGGTGGAGATGGATGGTATCCATACAGGCCCACCTGATCTGGAGTCAAGGATATGAAGACGACGATGATTGCATCAAGAGCAGTTGAGGGAACCGGTTTTGATTGGTCTCAAGGTGAAGCCTGGGAAATGGGAGGTGATAGGAGACTCACATCTTGACATAGATGTTCATGAAGAAGGAAAGTATTGCACACTGCTCTAGTCTAGAGTCTTGGTATTCTAAGTGTGGTCCATGGTCCAGCATCAATATCTGTGGGTTCTCAGAAATACAGAATCACAGACCCCCCCTTTCAAATGTAGTGAATGCCAGGGCACATCTTCACCAAATCTCCAGGGGGTTTGTGGACATATTAAACATAAGAGGCATAGATCCAGAATACTTCCATTCAAGTTACAGTCTTAGACCAGGGTCCATCTCTGAACTGTTCAGTAATGTTCTTCAACAAAACATAAATAGAAACAGTGTTTTGAGGTTTTTAACATTTAAAAAAAAAAAAAAAAGTTGACATTGCTGCGACATCCATGCCTATGGTCAGGAGGTTCATCTATTGTGTGGGATGCCTTTCTAGTACTGTAAAACGAGGCACAGGCTGTGCCTTGTAAATTCATCAGATTGTAGGAAAATCCATCACTGTAGACATTTAACTTCAAACCAGTGGCTCTCAACTTCCAGCCAGGAGAGAGCTGGCTAAAAGCCAGACTGCCCAAACCAGTTTTTGACTGTCTAGTTCAGAGGTGCGACCTGAGAAGAAGTTACAGTTCTAACAGACTCCCTCTTCAAGCAATGCTGATATTACTGGTATAGGGACCACATGGGGAGAAAGAGCACTCTCAACCAGACATGCAATCCCATATACCTGCTACCACACCTGGCCAAATAGTTCTATTTCAAAGGAATTGATTTTTTTAAATTTCTGTTTTGTTTCCTATTCAACTAAATGTCAATATTAGGACCCACATCAACCATAAGGACCTTCAGTGTCTTTCAGGAGGACACTGATGAAGCCTGCTGTGAACAAAGCCTTGGGACACAGGGCAGATGCCTCCTTCCATTCCTCTCCTCACATTAGTTAACCCTACCCAGGTGAGGGGAGCTTCTTAGGGGGCAGTGTGGAGGGAGGGGAAGGAACAGGAAACCTTTTCTCCCCTCCTTTCTTGAAATGTGTCCTGAACAGTCTACCTACAAGTGTCAGGGGAAGTATCCCACTTTGTGCTCCCAAACAGATGGTAGTGGAGGTTTCTGATCCAAATCACTGAAGGGGCTGAGAATGTCAAGACTAAAGAGAGAAGAGAGAGATGGAGGAAGATCCCTGGACACATAAGAAGAAGCACAGGATACATTGTAGCTCCTTTAAGAATCACATTATCCCCAAGCCTCTAGAAGTTCAGGAGATGCGAGTAGGAAGGAGTGGACAGGACTGGGGGTGAGCAGGATAGGAACAAATTCCGTATGAGAAACTTTTTAGTGAATTCTCATTCTCGTTTGGTGCCAAGAACAAACTGGAAATTCCCAGAATATTTCTCTTTGTTTTTTTCCTCTTCAACATCTATGCCCTTCTCCAAACTCCTGGCACCTAACAAAAGCTACAGAATCTGTTTTTAAATCATCCCCTTATTCCTGCCTGTTCTGGAAGACTCCAGAGAGAAAAATAGAGCAGGGAGCAGGGGAGCGGAGGTTCCACCACCATTCCAGTGTCTCTCCAGGAAAGAGGACAGACTTGGGGTGGGGGTGGGGCAAGGGTAGGGCACCAGACATCCAGGGCATTCCACTAATGCCACTTAGGGATTATAATTTCTGGAAAGAAGTATGGATGTGTGCTTGTTTGTTTCCATATGTGACTCCTAGCTGCCATTAACCAGGGTCATCACGCTCTGACAGAAGGCTTCCTTTACTCCACACAGAACCAAAAATAGCTTAACAGGGTCCAGGATTTCAGTTTAATGCTGTCCTAAACTTCACTGCGTTGAAAAATTTTGGCTGCCCTTGGAACTAAGGAATAAGCAAAATGTATGTATTCTAAAGGGCTGTGCTTACATCACCAAACGACTCCAGGGGTGGTGGTGGTGATGGTGATGGTGATGATGACGACAACAATGATGATGACGACAACAGTTTAGTTCCCACACCCTAGATTGGGCAGCTTACACCATGTGTAATTCTAGTTCTATGGATCTGTCTCCCTCTTCTAGCCTCTTAGGGTAACTGTACTCACATACATATACACACAGACAGACATATACGTAAATAAATAATGAAATAAAGCTTAATAATAGTAGCCAAGTGTGGTGGCACATGCCTTTAATTCCAGGCAGGCATATAGAAATCAAGGCCAGCCTACTCTATGAAGTGAATTCTGGGGTAACCAGAAGCTACAAAGTGAGACTCCATTTTTAAATAATAATAATAAATAATAATATTAGTAATGATTTTTGGTAATAACAATAAAATGTGAATGACATGTTTACTGGGTCTTGATTTGTGCAGTCCCCCCTAAACTTTTTATCCACCTACAGCCTTACAAGGCTGATGTGGTGGTCCCCACTCTGAGATGCAGAAGCAGGTTAGAATTTGCTCAAAATGATTCTGTGGTAAGAAAGAGAGCCTGGATCGCCCCCCCCCCCCCCGGGAATGAGGCTCCAGAGCACTTCACCACACGGCCTCTCTAACAGTGGGGTGAAGGAAGCAGAAAACCCCAGACCCTACAAAGGACCCCACCATGTTCTACTGCTAGTGGAGGTCAGACCTTCTGACTCCTAAGGGACTTTCATGGGGCTGCTGAAACCAAAGATCCCTGGCTCTTTTATCCAGAGCTCCAAGGAGTAGACTCTTTCGGTGCACTCCATCTGGGCTTTGCCCCATCTAGTTCATATGAGTTTCTATGTCCAGCTGATTATGTGGGTTACATGGGATCACATTAAGGTCGTTTCCTGTGCTGCATGTCCAGTCAGTCTTCTCTAGGCTCCCAAACCCAGTTTCATCATGGAGATCCCTATGAGTACTACCCCAGGTGCTCGGCTCATGCAGACACAGACATAAGGGTAGAATAGAATAAGGACTGCCCACCCCCCACACCCATCCATCAACCACACATGCACCCAAGAGTTCCTTCTTTCCTGCAGACCACAATGACTTTCCTTATCCAGCACAACAAAGGCTTTTTAAGGGAAGCCTGTACCATCATTGCCAGCTATTTCCAGCCACTTGTAAGAATCCCTTTCATTACTGCTGGCTCCTAGCTGCCCTGACAATGTGGGAAGGCTTTTCTGCAAGCACTCTCTGCTCTCCCCTGCTGCTGGGACACGTGCACCTCAGCACCCCGTTGCTCTCTCCGCTTTGCTCTCCCTCTTCATGCTTTCTTTTCAAGGTGAAGATTGATCTCTGCCCAGTGGGTGCTGGGAAGTTTCCTTAGATGAGGCTTTTATCTGCACCTGCCTCATCTGCGGGTGTTTTAATAGTGGTACTCTATTCAAGGATGCATCCTCTTCCTGTCCAAAGACCAGGAAAGTCCCTTTCAGACAGATTGGGTCCATCCAGTCCAATGGCCACACACACTAGCATCAGTCTGTTTGCTCTGGTGACTCTCTCTTCTGCTGTGGTTTGGACTTAGTTTGTCTGTGTGTGTATTTGTCTCTGTGTCTGTATATGTGTCTCTGTGTGTGAGCATGTGTCTGAGTGTGAACATGTGTCTGTGTGTATGTATGTGTATTTGTGTTTATGTATGTATGTACATGTTTCTCTCTGTGTGTCTGTCAGTATGTATATACCTACATGTGTGTTTGTGTGTCTATAAGGCATTGGACTAGTCAGTACCAGAGTGAGTTGCTAAGCATTTACAAGGCAGGCTTGGCTTCCTTAGCCATTCCCTTTCTCTGGCACCAGCTGTCCTGCTCAGCTGTGCATTAAGGGCCTGCAGTTCTTTGGATCTTTGAGTGTTCCTACAAAGGCTTGTTCGCCAGCCCTTGATGCTCCTTAAAAAGTGATGGAATGTTTGGAGGTGGATCCTGGTGATAGTGAGATTAGTAGGCTTGCCTGCCTGCCCTTGGAGGAGATGCTGGGGCTCTGTCTGCTTCCTTTGCTTTCTGATCACCATGAGGTGAACAGGCCTCTGACATGATACACTAACCCACCTCAGGGCCAAGCAACCATTAACTGAAACCTATGAGACCATGAGCCAAAGTAAGCCTTTTCCATTCAGTTGGTAACCTCGGGCATTTTGTGACAGTACCAGAAAGCTAACTCAGTGTCTCAGCAGACACTGGTGCTGTGCTCTTGGACTGTGTATGAGTCAAAACATCTTTTCTTTATAACATATCCAGACTATAGTGTTTTGTTACTAGACAAAGAAAACAGGCTGGGGTACCTGCTTTGGAACAAGACGGGCAACTCTACGAGAACAGGTACCCCGTGCTCAATACCGAAGCCCCTGTCCCCAGGACAGTACCAGCACTAACAACAGCTCAGTGAGTGTTTGCTGAATGTATAAAATCCTCGCCTATGAGGTCACCTGTACCTGCCTTGCACTACCAGGAAAGGCAAATTCTTGAGTCCTGTAAAACGGTTAGAAGCATGTGGGAAGACAGGAGTGCCGGTAAACACTAGCCACCACCACCATCACTCATGCTACAAATCCAGTGTGTGCTAAAGAGAGCACAGGAAAGGAGCCCAGCATGTGAAGCAGCGTGACAAGCTGCTATGCAGAGGCTAAAGTGAGGGACTGGAAGCTTCCTGAGATCAGAGCAACTATCCCTGTGGGGAAGAAGTTGGGAGGTTCTCCATCTAGTTCTTCAGAGTTGGGTAGTAGCTTGCCAGCTCAGCAGCAGTACAGAACATTGTAGGCTTGGAGTCGAGGTTCAAAGATGAAGGCAGAGGTGAGGCTGAAGGGGGAGGGTTAACTTTGGATTTACTATCCAAGACTCAATACCCTCTGCTTAAAGTACTATTAAAATAGAATAAAAGAAGTGTCCTCGTGGGCTGTTCAGGTGTCTCAAAATATCCTTAAGCCGGTGTTTCCCATTCCTGGACCAACTTCAAGGCCCAACTGCATTTCCCCTCATCAGAACCATATCTGGAAATTCACAAGGGAATAACAACCTTTTCCAAGATATCCCCCCCCCCACCTAAAACTGGTGCTTTTTTTTTTTTTTTTTTTTAAGTATTTTTATGTGTTGACATGGTAGAGCTAAGAACTTTCTGGAAGAATGATAACCACTTTCAAAGGTCAAAAAAAAAAAAATTATGGCCACATGGCAGGCCCTCTGCTTCCCAATCCACCTAACTACTGTCTCTCAGATCAAGAACTCCTGAACACAAAGATTTGGCAAGTCATCCAACAAACAGTGTATGAGTTGCTACTATACACTAGACACTGTGATAGCCTTTGAAATAAACGCTTAACCAGAAATTAGGAAGTCCATGCTTGAGGGGTGATCGCCAGGGAAGATCCTTTACTAATCTTACTACTGCCAGCACAAGGTTCTCTGACATGATAATAAGATTGTCTATAAATTAACTTCAAATTCATATTCCAGGCAAAATGAGTAGAGCTTAGTGGTGAAACCCTGCCTGGCTGGCCCAAGGCCCTGGGCCTGGGCCCAGCGTCACAAAACAAGCACAATACCCTCAAGCCAAGAGGTGTTTGGTGAGGAGAAATGAGGGGAACTCAAGGAGGAAAATGGCTGAATATACTCTCTCATCAGCCCATTCCCCACATTCTCACTCTCCACAGTTTTGATTCTTTTCTGAGACATGTCTCCTCCAGCCAGTTCATGTTAGCTTATGCATGAATCTCAGCACCCACGAGACTAAGGCAGGAGGATCACCACCAGTTTAAGTCCTACAACCTGGGATGCATAGCAAGACCATATCTCACAAAAGTAAAATTAATAACAATAATATATCTGTATTCTCACCTTTTTGTCCCTTACCAGCATCCTTCGAAGCACTGACAGACAATGTCAGCTAGGAATGTGCTTAGTTGGAATTATCAAAGAACGAGACAACAAAGATCTAAGAGCACTTTTACCCTCCAAGTCATCCTGTTGGCTCTCTTTTTACCTTTCCCTTCCTCCATCTCAGTGTTTGCTTGTATCTTCAGTGCTTGAACATCATGGTCCCAGGATGGCTGCCAGAGCTCTAACATTTGAGATAGGAGAAATGAAGGTGAAGTAGTGTATTCATTAGTTACTTGTCAAAGTGTTGGAGAAGACAACCCGACAAAAGCAACTTGAGCAAAACAAAAAGGTTTATTTTTGCTCCAAGTTCAAAGTTCCAATCCATCCTGGTAGACAACACAAGTCAGCAGGAGCTAAGGGCAGCTGGTTACATTGCATCTCTACAGGAAGGATGCAGAACAATAAATGCTTGTGCTCACTGGCTCACTCTCCTTTTCATACGTCCAGAATCTCATTCAAGGGAATGACGCCACCAACAGTGGACAGGATCCTTAATCTAATTAACCTGATCAAGGTAACACCTCATAGTCAGGTCTATAGGTCTATCTCCCAGGTGATTCTCAAGCTCATCGGGTTGACAATTAAATTCAGCATCACATGGAGCATTTTGACCTGCCTTCTACGCAAGAATGAAAAGATTCCATAAAACCCCTAATAGACTTCACCTCTTTCTCATTGGCCTCACTCAGACCACAGGATTACATCTAGTGCAAGGGAGGCAAGGAGATTCTGTTTTCAGTCTTCCATAATCAAGGGCTATAGTAGGAAGAAATGGGTCAACAATGCCTTGTGGAGACAGTGTCTGGCAGAAAAGTTTGCAAGTACACATGACATAGGGTCGAAGGTTGCTCAAACCACCTTAGGCTGGGAAATTCTTTTTTGAAAAATTGAGAAAAAATAATACACTTCAAACTGAGCCTAAATATTGTGTTTTGGATCCAAGCTGGGCCAGTTTGGGGAAATCCGAAGCTGGAAAGCCCCACTGCTGTAGGGAAGGCACACAGTCTCAGCTGTGCGACCACATACTCGATAACCACAGACTCTGCACACAAGATATTCAGTACCAAAAAGGAAGATGGTACCTATTTTTGTAGATTAATGCAGAAGTGGAGGCTATCTGCTTAAAATTGCAGCTTCTTCTGCTGTTAGATCACAAAACATGTCTCTCTTCTGGTTATCAAGAGAACCGTGGGCACATTTGTCTGGAGTAGATGGGCTAAGCATTAACCAACCCCATCCTTTTCCCTAACCAGCTGAACTCGGCCCTCTACTCAAGTTACATAACAGCCTGATCCCACTGTCATTATGAGTCAAAGTGTCGGTTCAGCCAATTCATGGGGCTTTGGGCTCCCACACACAGGAAGTTGGAAAGTGACACTCTAGTCAAAACATAAGTTTGGCATCACATAGTAAAAAGTGAAAGAGGGAAAGAACCCAAACAAAATTCTCTATGCTTCTGCCCATGTGTTTGTGGGAAAATAAACCCACATAAAATGTCAAAAGGCCACACTTGTCTGATTACATCCTAAGCCCAGACTTGTCCTTATAGTACTGACCGCATTTAGAAATTTTACTACAACAAATGGTTTTTCATTCCCACATGCTTGTCTTTCATGTAGACACATTACATTAGTTGTTCTGTGAAGAGAATATACTTCATCAACATGCTTGCAATGTTTGGAAACAATCTTGGTAAACCAGCCCTGGCTTTTGTAAGCTGGGATTTCTACCTATTCATGTAACCGCCTGCCTACTCATCTACCTATGTACCTGTCTGTCTATCCATCTGTCCATCCATCTACCTGTCCATCTACCTACTCGCTAATCTATCAACCCACCTACCATCTGTTAGCACATCCATCCATCATCCATCCATCCATCCATCCATCCATCCATCCATCCATGCATATTTTGGCCCCTCTGCCTTTCCATTCACCCATCCAAGCATCTAATCATCCTTCTAAGAAAACAGCTATTGGTCCATATATTTCTTCCTAAATCCATACCTACCCATCCACATATCCAACTATCCTTCTATCAAGCCATCCATCCATGTAACAATTATGTATCTATTCCCTTAGGGGGGTCTCTATTCTTTCTTTGCCTAGAAATAATGTCCTTTCTACTACTCCTACACCACCCACTACCATCCCCACCGCCCCCCCCAGCCTCCCATTTTCTGTTTTGTTTTGTTTTTGATACATTGTCTCATATGTAGTCTTGGCTGGCCTGGAACTTTCTACTTAGACCAGGCTGGTCTCCAACTTACAGATATTGGTCTGCATCTGCCTCCTGGGTGCTGGATTAAGGGCGGTGCCACTATGCCCAACCACTTCTTATTTTTTAAATCTTTCTTTTTCACATGGAATGCCTTTCCCCTGACAATGCCTAAAATCCACATTCAGCTCCCTTTCAGAGGTCTTCCATGGACCTTCCTTTGAGACAGCAGTGTTATATTCCACTTTAATTCTTATACTTTATGTCCCTCTTTTATGATAAATTGCAGCCTTCTGCATCTCTTCAATCATGTTTCACTTCTCCCATAACTTGTGATTGAAATATTCTGCCGTATTTCTTATCTCTCCAAGTAAATTGCAAACTTTGTGCGATGAAAGACTAGTTTCCAGTCCTTTGCAACCTCCCTCCACAGCTGGTGTCTTACCTAATAGCATGCAAATTTTAAGCACTTAGCAAATGTACCATATTGATTGGCTGTGCAGTCTTCATACGTGATGTGGGGACAATATTGGCACTCTAGGAGTACTGTGAGATCCTAGCGTGGCTATGAAAGAGCTTCACAAACTGCAAAGTCCTAAATATATCATCATTATTAATAACATCACTTTCTTCTAGTAAGAGTGAATACAACCACTAGCCATATGTTCCCTACACCCAAGTGAACAAGGATCTATTCAGTGGGTATCTTCTTAGTACTAACAGGTTGTTTACATCTCATGCAAGGCACAGGAGCTACAAGGATAGCTTGAGTTTGATCCCTGTCTTTAGGGAGCCCATGTTTTGTGACAAGACAGTGGCATAAGCACTTGCTTTTGTACCTGATTCTGCAGAAAGCATCATAACACAGACCCCAAGACACTCAAAAGCATTTAGGCACTTTTGATTCTGCTGTGTGGATCAGGAAAGCTCACTGAAAGATGCACTGGTAGAGCTTGAGATGAATAGAAGTGTAGCAGATGGAGAAGGTAAAGAAAAAAACATGTTACAAAAGAAGCAGCATGGATGGCGCTGGTGGGCAAAATGAGTAGGGCTGTCTGACAGCAACATAAGCGGAAACAGCAGCTTATCTAAGCATCTGGCCTGGTCCATGTGAAAGATGGTGACCGTGGTTCCAGTGACTGCAAAATACTAAAGATGATGAGATTTGCATTTCAGCTAGATGGTTACCAGGGCCATTACTTTCCTTTGAAGAGCTGCAACCTATTAAGGATGGTTTGGGAATGGGCATAGTGTCCCAGCACTTAGGGTACTGAAGCCAAAGAATCACACTGTGATTCAGCTTCATTCATAATAGATAGCTAATAATAATAGATAGATAGATAGATAGGTAGTAGGTAGTAGATAGATAGATAGATAGATAGATAGAAGATAATAGATAGTAGATGTCTATGGGAAGGGAGGCTGTAGTACAGCCTCACTGATCCCTCAGAAACCCATGGCCTTCCATGTCTTCACTCTGAAAACTCTACAAGCACTTGCTCACATTATTCTTGAGTGGTTTCAAGATGGCAGTTCTAGTGATAATAGTCAAACAAATTCCAAAGCATCTCCCATTCCCCCAACCCATTACAATTCACTGGGTCACAAAAACCCTGTGATAAGACACAGGCATTTGTCATGGTTTGTCTCAAGCTGTCTGGAGACAGGAGACTATCTAAGAAGATTCTGTTGGCTACTGGCACAGAGTAATAGCAGCAAGCCTGGAGATGTGTCTGTAGACATAAAGGATATGAGGTTTAATATTAATATTGTCTGTGAAAAAAAGACTGCATTTTATGCTCCATAGAAGAGAAGCCAGGCATAATTTCAAAGGAGAGTGGTACTCTAAGTTTTAAATCTCGTGTAACAGGGTGATGAGTATCCCGCTGCTGGAGATGAGTGTTTGAGTGGTCATTTGGCATAGTTCCAAGGTCTACCTGACAAAAATTGAAATGATAGAAAGGAATTCACATATCATCATCCTTTCCTGGAGGCAGTAAGGAGATTGTGGGAGGATCTGACTGGGGTGTCACACCACACAGCTCGTCATCACTTTCAGTTGAGAACCTCAGTGGGTTTCAGCCTCCTCATTATGCCTAGCTTGGAGGTTGTTATGGCACAGGTAAGTATGGTGCCTGGTGTAGAAAAGGCATTATAGAATGATAAAGATGGAGTTTGGGGTCCCCACCACAGTTCAGTGTTTACCCATTATACAATCTTAGTCCAATTACTTCAACCAACTGAACCTTAGTGTATATGACTATGACATGGGAGAAATAGCACTATGTACTTATCAAATGAGAGCAAACCACTTGTGGGATATTGGAAGAACTGGATATGCCAAGTGCTAAGTGGAATGCTGTTGCTGAGGCTATGCACATGAGAGAGTCCTCTTCTAGAGAAGTAGAAGACTCCAGGCACTCCTCCCTTCTCACTAAAAGTTGGGATGGCAGTTGCCTAAAGTTGGTCCATCAGATGTGTGTGCCAAGTTCTGAGTAAGGATGAGGAGAATAATTGGGCAAGGAAAGTTCAGAACATTCTTAGGATCCTCATGTTTCAGGGGCCACAGTGATCTCCTCAGTGTCCTGTATGCAGGTCAGCATGGTCAGTGATGTGCCCTCTTGGTCTCTGAATTTAATGGCATAGACAACAAGTTCTGTGGTCAGATTTATGCCGCTCTTTGACCACAAAACACCATCTCATTCCTGCTTGCTCACTTTAACTAACTACCTAAGCTTTCTGAGAAATCTACAAACTATCCTTTCATAGGAATTCTTTAAACCATTTTAATCAACAGCAGTAATTTCTAGGTTTGTGACTAGGGATTCTAACTGCTGAAGAACCAATCCCAAAGCTGTTATTGGGAATTAGTACTGGTTTCTCTTCCACTCAAATTTTGTCCTAACTAGACATGTCTGATTAGTGGATGGGAACATTCTAGTTTATAAACAAACATGGAGACCCTCCATTTTGCACATTTACTCGTTTCCCATGGAAGATTATCTGCAAGCTAACAAACATGGGCTGAGGGCTAATAAACATGAACAGGCAGGCAATTTTTGTGTCTCTTAAACTTTTGAGGGCAAATATAGCTGTGTTCACTCAACACATGATAACGAGGAAGAAGCAGTGGGGCCTGAGAAGCAGAAGTGGAGGAACAGAGAGACTGGACAAATCATTCACACAGCATATGACTGTCGCATCACTATGACAATGGTGCCCTTGAGAGCAACTGGGGGGAGGGAGGATCTCTTTGGCTCACAGTTTTGAGGCTTCAGTCCATGGTCACTGGGATCTATGTTTCCCAGGGATTATTGTGAGGCATAGACGTGGTGGCAGGGATATGAGGCACCTCATGAACATTGTGACAGAGGAGAAAGAAGCAACAAAAAGGAGAACAGGGTAAGATGCAGTCCCCAAAGACCCAGCTCTAGTAACAGCCTCCAACCCAGCAGACATTCTGCCACTTCCCAATAATCTCTTTGAATTTTGAGTCTACCCACGGGCTAAATAACTCAACACATCAGAACCTTCATAATCTAGAAACTCCACATAGACACACTGAGACCTGTTATTTACTTATCTCCCAGGCATTTCTCAATCCAAGCCAGGTGGCAATCAACATTAACTACCACATATGGTAATCATCCTTCAGACTTCATGAACCAATAGGCCCCAAAGACCTTACTAAATACTGAGAAGAGGTAGAACATGAAAGCATGTATTGGCTCATGTGGGCTTTTCCTGACTCATGGGTACTGGAGGAGCCACTGAAGAGCTTTGAGAATACGTTCTTGGTGATCTTAGATGAACATTGACACTTCCATCCAAAACACTCTAGTGTCGTTCAAGGGTACCACAGAAGTCATTTAGTCCATATGCTCCCTCCCTCAAACCCCATATAGACCCCTCCCACAAGCAGCCTAGCCATCAGTTATCCATCATCAGTCAACTACTCAGCCATGCTTCACCCTTTGGTGATGAAAGCAATGCTTGGCTCCAGAGATGGAGGTAGTGATGTGCTGGCATTTGCTGTCTCTGGACCACATCTGGTGGATGTTCATGCATCTGTCCTATTATTCCTCCTCCTTTTTCTCCTCCTCATCTTTCCTCCCACCCTGGTGAGGTTGCATGTTTCCCCTTGCCCAAGCCAGAGTCTTCCGAGTCTTGTACTATAGACTGTTGATTTAGGATGCAGTGATACCACAGCATTTGAAGGCAGGTAGGACCAGATGAATCCAACATCTACATCTCCTGAGTTGTTCCTACTGCGTAGACTCCTATATAGCTCTTGTTCTGTCATTTTCCATCCCTGGTCCCCCTCTCTTACCTCTATGAGGAACCCCAAACCCTCAAATATTTTTCCTCGTGTGCTCACTGGAATCTGTTTAACTCACAATGGCAATAGAAATACTGTTGCTAATTTTCGGGAAGTTCTCTTATCCAAAGGAGCTCTCGTTCCATTTCCACTGCTGTGCCCTGAGGCTCTTTTCCGTAGTGATGTTAATATCTCCATTTTACAAGCCATCCAGACATTGAATGAAATATATTTGTTCCACTGGTTCTCTTTAAAAGAAATAAATAGCCCCGACTTCTCAAAGAGTTCTTTACAGGTATAATTTCCAAATTTATCAACATCTTAATGGCCTGCTGCAGAACATTAAAATGTGATCATTGCCCCGCCACAAGACGTACATGAAAAGAGCAATGGGTAGTTCATGTCTCCCATCTCCTATTTTAATAAATAATCACACCTTCACATGCTGTATTATGTTAGTATACTATGAACTGAAACTATTTTTAAAAGTTCAAATAGCTGAACTTCTTTAGAATGGTAGCATATTTTAAAAGTTATATAATCTTTTTGTAGAAAACTAGAAAATATAAATTAAAAAATACCTGTGATACCCCACCTTGAAGTGATAACTGGTGTGAACATATATTTGTAAAATCTAGATTGTTTTATGTGTTTAGTTCTGTTTTCTTTTATACTGACAGTATAGTATTGTAAAACATCTATATAAATATGCATCATATTAAGATAAGAATTATTTTATATTATAAATATAATGAATAATAATTAAATATATAATATATTAAGTAAATATGTAATATTTATATTAAAATTCTCTGGATGTCCAACTTGACTACTAACAAACCTTTTTGAATATTATCATTTTTTGCCATCACAATGACTTGATAACCATTCTACACATATGTCTGTGCATACTTGCCTTATAGTTTCTTAATAACTATGTACATAAATTATGGATCCAAATATTTGCTTTCAAGTTAGCTGCGGTTAGTGTACCCTTTAATCCTAAAACTTAAGAAACTGAAGCAGTTGAATCCGAGTTAAGGCTAGCCTGGGCTACATGGCAAGTCTCTCTCAAAAACAAATGTTTCTTTTTATGCAGCCTTTGACTATGTGTTAACAAATTATCTTCAAAAATCAAATTTCACTTCTAGCTTAAGGTTATAAAAGGCCTAAGATTACAAAATTTTCTAATGAGATTTTGCACAGCCAGCTGTCCCTCTCATTAATTGGTTTTAAAACCAGGAATTTTCTTTTCTCACCTGTGCTAAAGATTGAACCCAGGGTCTTGAGTATACTACCATCTACCCTGAGCCACAGTAAGTGGTTTTAGAATAAATACTTAGAATATAGTTTTATCTACTAAGCTCCATCCCTCATTGTACCTGTTGATATGATTACATTTATGATTGGACCACAGATATAATTACATATTCCTTCTGGTCTTATACTATTTTCAACTATGGCCAGTGACCCTGCTCTATAATCATGCAAGTTATAAACATCACTGTTGAACAGAGCAGAGCCAGGTCTACTAGGCATGCTGTCCACCCGAGTGATCATCTCAGACCCACCTACCTACAGTATATCACCTCTACCAGCCCATCCCAAGGACCCTCAGTCCTGCCCACATCCAACAGCTGAGGAGGCAGAGCTTGGCACCCGCCCTTAACTCCTATGAACCGATATGACAATCTGACTGGCCGCTACCTGGGTTGTGCTAGTGGTTAAATATTGTACTCCCTATGAAACAAATGGTAGCAGCTACCACAGATGTGTCCTTATTTTTAGGAAATAAGATGTCACAGTAGAGCTAAGGTCTAACTCTCACCTCCCTCCACTCAAAGACAACACCCCTTCATGTGTTATCCTTTTGGTACACTTGAATGCATCCATAAGTAATACACAGCACAGCTGATCTTAGGGACACACATCTGTAACCTTAGAATTTGGAAAGCAGAGGCTGGAGGATTGTGAATTTCAACTTTTCTTACTTTTTAATTCTTCAATCTGAAAGTAGTAATTGAAGTGATTTAAATAAAACCCCTTCTTGTTTACAATTTACCTTTAAAAAGAATTTTTATGATCTTTTAAATGTGTTTTTTGAGGTGTGCCTCATTCTGTAGCCCAGGCTAACCCAGAGCTCATAATCTCCTCTTGAGAGCTAGGAGGGCAGGTATGCACCACAGCACCCAGCATTATCATATGTTTTCTCTGCTTGAAAATTTGCCCTTGGCAGGCAGTGGTGGCGCCTGCCTTTAATCCCAGCACTTGGGAGGCAGAGGCAGGAGAATTTCTGAGTCCGAGGCCAGCCTGGTCTACAGGGTGAGTTCCAGGACAGCCAGGGCTACACAGAGAAACCCTGTCTTGAAAAACCAAAAAAATAAATAAATAAATAAATAAATAAATAAATAAATAAATAAAGACAAAGAAAGAAGGAAGGGAGGGAGGGAGGGAGGAGGAGGGAGGGAGGAGGGAGGGAGGAGGAGAGAGAGAGAGAGAGAGAGAGAGAGAGAGAGAGAGAGAAAAAGAGAAAGAAAGAAAAGGAAATTTGCCCTTACTGGCAGGAAAGACCAGAACAAATATTTTCAAGGGATGTTGTTTTCACTGTCATCATCTCAGACACATTGGAAATGTCCTGTTCTTGTTTCCTAAATTGCTCCAAACACAGGACGAGGTGTGGACTCTAGAAATTCCTTTGGGCCTGACAGCATCTGACTTTGGTCTTTACATCTTAAGAACCTCTTCCCAAAAAATCTTCATCCAAAGCAGAGGCAGCAGCCACTGAGGAAACTGATCATTACTTGCTGTGGTTTGCACGTCTGCCTCAGAACATATATGGAAATTTAATCACTGCCGTGAGACATTAAGAAAGTAGAACCTAACCCTCCAGTATTTGCAGGTGAACCCTTTGGGAAGTAATTAAGGTTAAGGAGGCCATAGGCTGAGGCCCTAATCCAAGGGGACCGTGGCTTTATAAAAGGAGGAGGTGGTAGAGCTATTGATAGAACACTGCCTCCTATCTGATGCCCCAAGCCTCTTTGGAACACTCTACAGAGTTCCCTTGTAGCACGAAGGACCTTGCCAGATACAGCTGCCTAATCTCATTCCAGTCTTATAAATTATCCAGTCCGTGATATTCCGTCTTAGCAATAGCAAATGGACTAAGACATTGCTGGTAACCACCTTCCATTCTCTCTTGCTGTAAGGCTATAGACGCATAAGCCAGGATCTGCCAATCCAAATATACTACTCTGGTCTCTGAACAGAGACTTCAAACATTAGTCCCCATGGGAATCGTCCTTGTATCTTACTGAAAGCAGTTTCCTGAGTCTCACCTCGAAAAGTCTGATGCCATGAGTCAGGGAGACCTTCACATTCACAAGACTGACACATTCATAAGCGATATTTGCAAACCTGGGTGGAAGGGAGATTATACTACAGACAGAGCAACTATCCTGGTGATCAAAGTGTGCTCCTGGGGTGGCAGGGCAGCTGTGGTAGCCTGTATTACAGGAGATGCTGAATTTGTTTAGTGGTAGGTTTTGGGGCGAGGTTACTGGCTGGTTTAGTTGGTAATATCAGTCCTCTGTGTTACCCTGCTTCTGCTAAATAAATTCCACTGCTGCTTAAATCAGGTCAGAATTCATTTCTATTGTTTCTAGCCAAGAATACTTGTTTATCCTGGCCTGGGTATATAGCTGAAGACCTTGAATGTCTCATCTTTCTGCCTCTACCACCTGACTGTCAGGGTTACAGGCACTCACCTCCTTGCCTGGTTTACAAGGCACATAGTGGTGATTAAATTAAGAGTCTCTTCTGAGTTTTTGCTAAGCAAGCACTCTGCAGGCTGAGCTGAATGCTCGCCCAGTCTGTGTTTTTCCACACATATACTTTTTATGGGAGATCGTATTGTAGGGGCGGGCTGTTTTGTAACTCCTCCTTATTCTCTTCAGCAATATAAGTAAACACTTCCCTCTGTCAACAGTACGCCACAATTCAGTTTGCAACAGCGGCAGAGCCTGCAGCATAGGATGTACTGTAATTTGTTGACCTTAGCGCTGGTGTTTGAGGTGCAGGTTGACTTAAATTGTTCACTGTTATAAATAACAGTGCAAAGTCTGACTCAAAATGGCACATTCTGAATTGGTTAGGGGCTCTTCCCACAGCCTCTCTACAGTCTCAAATTCCCTCATTCAACAAATATTCTTCAGAGTCTTCCATACAGAGTGCCCCATTTGAGCTACTGAGAGTAAAGAAATAAATAAAATAGATAAAGTCTCCTATCAACAAGGAATGAGAATAATAAAACACAATCATGGCAAACACACGGTCTAACTAATAATATGCCAATAACAAAACAATAATAATGGCAGGGCCATTTTTAAATGCTTGCCATCTGGCAGACACAGTGCTAAACTCATTCTGTGCGTTAATCCTCAGATTCTATTATGGTTTCTTTCTTCCCCCAAAGGTCCTATTTTCCCCTGTCCCTCCTTCAATGCAGGCAGAACTGTTGTCAATCAGTTAAGGTGAACCCTCCCCCAGAAGCTATGATTTTGACTGGAGGGAGTAAAGGGAAGGGAGAGAACTTGTTTTAGTTAAGGAAGTAAAGCAGGGGCTACTCCAGGAAGTGAACCAGAGCCTGGGTTACACTTTCATCACCAAAGGAAGTCAGGACAGGAAATCACACAGGGCAGGAAGCAGGAGCTGATGCAGAGGCCATGGAGGGATGTCACATACTGTCTTGCCTCCCCTGGCTTGCTCAGGTTACTTTCTTATAGAACCCAGGACTACCAGCCCAGGGATGGCACCACCCACAATGGGACCTCCCACCTTAATCACTAATTAAGAAAATGCCTTACAGTTGGATCTCATGGAGGCATTTTCTCAAGGGAGGCTCCTTTCTCTATGATAACTCCAGCTTGTGTCATGTTGACACACAAAACCAGCCAGAACACAGGTCATATCTTCTTTATGAATATGTTTAGAAAATACAATCAAACCCTCCAAGAAAAAAGAAAATGCAATCAAGATGAAATTCATTTAAAAATACAAAAAGAAAGAAAAAATTGTATGTTTAGGCCTAGAACAAAGGTGTCCATTGCCAGATCAAGAAAGGAAGACATCAGGAGACATTTATTGCACCCACTGTGGGGTACGAGAAGGCATGGACTTCTGAAACATGACATCATTAGGCAAAAACAGATGCACATGAAAGGCAACAGACTGAGATTAATAAAAGTAGCATTCCAGAGGCAATAAAGAATGATCATGAAGAAACAGAACAATGAGATTAAAATTCATAATGCTCGCACAGCGGGTAGGACCAAGTCTACCCCCAAATAATAGAAGCATAAAATACCATATACTGGTGGGGAAGTAGAAAAAATCACATCTCATGTGCATTTCTTATAGGAACAAATTTGACAACATCCACTATGTCTGCAGGTGAACATCTGGAGATGCACACACCATGAGACTGGAATTCTATTACAAGGTGTATACTTTGATGAAGGCCATCCAAACCTTGTTAATCAATAGAACTGCTTGCAACACCCCCCTGCACACACACACATACACAGAGAGGGAGGAAAAGAAGAGAGAGAGAGAGGAGAGAGAGAGAGAGAGAGAGAGAGAGAGAGAGAGAAGAGAGAGAGAGAGGACTAAGAATGTAGCTTAGTTCGAAGAGTGCTTACCTAGCCCTCACAAAGTCTGGAGTTTGATTCTTAAAACCACATAAACCAAGTATCTTAAGATCTTAGCAGTCAGAGAATGGAAGCAGGATGATCAAAAGCTCCAGATCAAGGATTAAGAGAGGCTCAGCAGTTAAGAGAACTGGCTGCCCTTCCAGAGGACCCAGGTTCAATTCCCAGTACACACATGACAGCTCACAATTATCTGTAACTCCAGGTCCAGGAATCCAATCCCCTCTCCTGGCCTCCACTTTCACTGCATACATATGGTGCACAGACAAAACAGACAGACACATAAACTAAGATGAAGAAACATCTTGAAGACAGGAAGAACATATTATCTCAAAGAAACCTCAAGCTCATTCTCAGCTGTAGGAGAGGTTGATGTTGGTCTGAGCTACGTGAGACTCTGTTTCTAAAACAACGTAATTAAAATAGAATAAAATAAAACATAAACCAGATTGGCCAAAGCTAGAAATCTACAAATCTGCCATGGGCTAATTGACACACTACAGAAAAACTCAAGGAAATGATACCACAGAATACAGCAGGATAGTTGTTACCAGGGAGAAGGTGGCAGCTTCTGAGACAGTGACATTGTGTGGATGCCTAAAACTGACTACGGGAGCTATGTCTTACATGTATGTGTATAAATATTTGTAGGTTGGGGATGTAGCTAGGGGCGATAGTGCTTGCTCAGCAAATAAACCCACAGTTCAATCTCCAGCACTGCAATAAATACATACACATTATTTTGTCTACTTAAATTATTTAATTAAATGTTAAAATTTTAAACTCTTAAACTTATGAATACATGTGCATAGGGGCCTGCTGGATAACTAGCCAGTCAGGCCATGCTGGACTCCACATCCTCAGTTTGAGTTACTCTTCTATTGCTGTGAAGAGACACTGTGACCAAGGCAATTTATAAAAGAAAACATTTTATTGGGGCCTTGCTTAAAGGTTCATGGAGTGAGTCTATGACCATCACGTCAGGGAGTGTGGAAGCAGGCAGGCATGATGCTGGAGCAGTTTCAGAGAGCTTACATCTTATCTACAAGTTGGAGGCAGAGGGAGAAACTTGAGTTTTTCTGGGCTTTGAAACCTCAAAGCCCACATCTAGAGACACACTTCCTCCAACAAGGCCACACCTCCTAATCCTTCTTAAACAGTCCACCTTCAAGGACCAAGCATCATCTATCTATCTATCTATCTATCTATCTATCTATCTATCTATCTATATTTATATAGATATATTCTTTATAGATAGATAGATAGATAGATAGATAGATAGATAGATAGATATGATTCTATTGAAGGCCATTCTTACTTAAACCACCACAAACACTATGAGAGATAATAAGATTGTCATCGTAATATGCTAAGTTTTGGAATAACTAGATCTGCCAAAAATTCATAACCAATATAGTACATCCAAACAGATTACTAGGTCTCATGCCAGCAAGAAATAAGCGGGGAAAGAAGAGACAAAAAGGTCAAGGGTCGTCTTTGAGAGGCAGCTGAGTTCCTTATGAATTATAGCTTTGTCCACCCCCTCATTCCATGAAATAGGAGAAATCTTGGCCCATCTCCTAAGATTGATAGACCACCCAAGGGAGGTGCCTGTGCAGTACAAGAGTGATACTGGACCTTCTCCACTGGAGTCACATGCTGCCAGCTGGATGCTTGTGTGTGTAGCCATGGATACCTGAGTACAGAAAGCATCACAGCCCATCCCTCCACATAGGGGAGATCATCTACCTTAAGTAAGGGTTGGCTGGTCCTAGCCTGCCATATCTGGAGAGAGTGAGGAGGAGAAATCAGGGTTCTGAAGACCTGGTTTTCAGACTTTGAGGTTCTACCTGTCCTATGACCTTGGGCAGAGACACACTGGCTGTCGCTTATACCAACCAGCTCATTGCAGCACGATGTGATCCAGGATGCTAACTGGATGAAGCAAACCTAGCAGACACAGCCAGACAGTACAGGGGACTTGGAGCAGGCTTGAAGAATTGGGATAAACAGACATATGCTGGGATGCTTAACCTCTGAGCCTGCACCCTGACACCAGACAGCAACAGAGGATAAAAATATCTGAACATTATGAAATGTTTACCCAAAATGAAACTTTTAAACTGAAGTGACCAGACAGGACTGATATTTATAAAACTGGATTAAGTTCAGTTTCTCCATTGCTGAAACTGAAGGTGCAGGATTTCTTTTCTTTCTTTTTTTAGGAAAAAGAAGTGAATTTTAAAATTAAAGCCAAAAATGTTATTTTAAGACTGGAAATTGAACTCAAGACCTCACAGGAGACAAGGTCTTCCTAAGCCACCCAGGCTGGCCTTGAACTCACTCTAACCCGGCAGGCTTTAAATAAAGAATCTTCTTGGCTCGGTCTCTCAAGTAGCTGGGACAATAGGCCTATGCCACCAGGGAAAGATATGGCAAACTACTTGTTTTTTGTTGTTTTTAGACAGGATTTCTCTATGTAGCACCGACTGTCCTGGAACTCTCTGTGAATACCTGACTCTGCCTCCCAAGTGCTGGGATCAAAGGAAAGTGTGCATCACCACACCTGGCTCAAGGCAACTTTCTCACTGGCACATAGCAAAGTAAGGACACTTCTGTTAAAGCTGTTATATAAACAAGCTGCGAGACCTGAGTAGCGTGCCCGCTGTCCTCGTGGAAGCTCAGGGCACAATGATCCCACCCCCAATATCTTTCACAACAAAGATGCTTGTGCAACTTCCTGTGGTGATAGAATGTCCTGCATCCATGCTGTCCAATACGATAGCCCCTGGCCACATGTGGTACCAAGGAACATGATTATAAATGTTATTGAATGTAATTCATTTAGATGTCACTAGCTGAGAGTGACTAGTGCTGTCACATTGAGCCATCCTAATTACAACCCCTTTCTCCCCTTTCCTTAGCCTGTGGGAATCTGGCTTCTTAATGGTGGAATGTATCTTTTCTTTCCATCCATTGGCAAACTCTAAAATATCAGGGAAAGCAGAGTGGGTATGATGGTACATGCTTTTAATCCCAGCACCAAGAGAGACAGAGGCAGAGGCAGGAGTTCTCTGTGGGCTCTCTGTGTGTTACCTGTGAGTTCCAAGCCAGCCTGGTGTATACCAGTCAGTTCCAGACCAGACGGGCTTACTGGTAAGCATAAAATTGCAAGGTCATTTTGGGTCTTGACACTTGTATATCATCATCTGTTCTTTTAGAATCAAACTCAGAATGTCATTTACTTTACATTTGCATGGGAAAAGTTTGAGTCTCGAGCAGATAGCTGGTAGTTTGAAGGGATTACTAACTGCACACTGAAATAGCCCCAGACAAAAGTGTCATGAGACTGAGCATGCTCCAGATATTATAGTGGGAAGCTGATGAAGAACCAGGGTTGCCTGGTAATTATTGAGGCTTGTGAGATGGGTCCTTGGAAGTCCTTTAGGCTGGCATTCTCCTTCATCCATGTTTGTATAGCTTGCAACTGGAATGTTCACTAAAAAGGGCCCCCCATATGCCAAGGCTTGGCTGCCAACCTGTGTAAGTTCTAGCAAGTGGTAGGGCCTTAAGGATGTGGGACCTGAGTCAAGCAAATAAACAAACAGGCCATAGGTGGGATAGCAGGGGATGTTTGTATTGCAGTCTCTTCTTTTCCTCCTTCCCTTCCTCCCCGCTTTTGTTTGTTTGTTTTTTATTTTATGTATATGAATACACCATTGCTCTCTTCAGACACACCAGAATGAGATCCATTACAGATGGTTGTAAGTACCAGTGGTTGCTGGGAATTGAACTCAGGACCTCTGGAAGAGCAATCGACGCTCTTAACTACTAAGCCATCTCTCCAGACCCTCCCTCTTGTACTGCCTCCATGATTTTCTCCACACACCCCAAAATGGCAGATCCAATTAGGAACTGAAATCTCTGAAACCTTGATCCAAACCTTGATCTTTCCTACAAGTCATCAACTGAGATATTTACTTTGTCACAGCAACAGAAAGATATGTGGATGTGTAAATACTTTTACCTTAAAAGTACAAGTTGAAGCCTGGCATCGATGTACACATCTGTAACCCTGGCTACTGGGGAGGCTGAGGAGGGCATTGTGTTCCATAGACTGAGCAATATCACAAAACCTTCCATCTCAAAAATGAATGAGTAAATAACCAGGATTTTGAACAAAATAAGGAGTGTGCAAATAAAGTTAGGGGGAATAGAAAAGCCAGTCACAAAATGATAAATATAAGCTATAATGGGGGATGTATGCACATGAAGGAAAATACAGAAAGAATACAGTGGTCACCGACCAATCCTGCTGAGTTCTAACCCTGGTTCTAGCACCAATCCATGTGTATGATCATAGGGCCTTGTTTTTCAGCTCTGCTTAACTTCAGTCTCCAAATCTGCAAAGTAAGAAACGCACCCCATCACACCCTATTGTGCCTCTTAAATCTCTGTGGGGAGTGAGAAAGCCTATTTATGAGATTCTTAGCCAGCATCAGGCACACTACACAAACTAAACCACTTATGTCTGAGGCATAGATATATGAGCAGTTGCTCTTATGTCACTATATTTTGTCCATACGAGGACATCTCCTCTTTATATTCAATGGGAAAATGAGAGAGAAGAGAAGGTGGGAAGGGAAGGATGGAGAAAGGGAGAGAAAGGAAAGAAAAGAGTTCGAGGGAGGGAAGGTGGAAATGGGGAGAGGGAAAGAGCTCCTCCCTTGCTACTCCTGTTTTAAGAAATCATTAGTAGAGTAAATTAGTAACGTGTCATATGTTGTAAACTTCATCAGAACAAGAATTCCACCTAAGAATTCCATCTCCTTTCTCAGTAACTGCAATTCTTCCCATCCTTGGCTTTGGGTATATGTATTAGGCAAGCATCCTCTGCTCTTTTGCTCTGGTCAGCGGGTAGTATGGGGTTTTATTCTATGGTGTCCTTATTTCCCATTCCCCCAAACTCTATGGTAATAATTAGACTATTTTGTCTTTCTTTGTAGATAATACTGAGCAATTTTTCCTTGCTGCTACATCCACACCATTTCAGCATCGTATAGCTTTACATTGTCTCTTCTCAGTCTGACTACCACATAGCAGGGGTGCTCATGAATTGAACACCTTGCCTTATTCATTCCCTTACATCCTCCACACTGGAAAATGAACACACAGGCCACAGGAAAAGCTCTGAGCCAGTTATCTCTATGTTCACTCAAGAGCACATATCTGCAGCATCGTGTTTCTTTTAAATTCTTTTAAATCAAAAGAATGCTTTGTACTTTATTCTCAACTGTCAGTATATATGATTCATCAAACTGAAACTACACTATACCACATAGGACAAAAGAGTCAGTGATGACAGATGATAGGTAGGTAGGTAGACAAATAGACAAAAAAATGACAATAAATAAATAAATGGCTGATAGATGGTAATGCTATAGAGATGATTGGTAGAGATAAATTGTGCATAGATAGGTGATAGATAGATAGATAGATAGATAGATAGATAGATAGATAGATAGATGACTGATAGAGGATAGATATAGGTAGATTAATAAATGATAATCTATTGTTAGAATGATTGATATATGGTATATACTTGAGAGCTGATAGAGAATGGATAGATGATAGATAGATAGATAGATAGATAGATAGATAGATAGATAGATAGACGCAGATAAGAATGAGCTCACATCACTTAAAAACAAGAAGTGGACCTATCTTTAGTACCTTTGGGCCTGGCCAACCCAAGTGCTCTATGTACACGTTTCCATGTGTGTCTCCCTTCCACCATTAGATTCCATTCTGCTTGCTAACTTCATTCTCAGGTTAAGACCCGCTTGAGAACTCCAAGCTCCAGTCTACCATCCCAACACTAGGGAAACAAGCAAATCTCATAACCCTCACTGGGTCTTGTAATTCCCTCTGCACCAATTGCTGAGATTCTGATAAGCTGGTTTTGGGTTGTATACTCACCCATAAAGGCAAAGAATTACTTACGTTTTTCTGTTAGTAGCAGAAAGATGTTGCCTAGTTCTTATGTCAACTTGACACAAGCTAGGGGCATCTGGGAAGAAGAAAAACCCTTAACTGACAAAATGTCTCCATAGGATTAGCCTATAGCCAACTCCAGGGGGCATTTTATTGATTGGTTATTGATGATCAGTGTAGAGAGCCCATCTCAAAGTCAGTAACACTACCCTTGAGCTCATGGTCCTGCATACCATAAGAAACAGGCTGAATAAGCCATGGGAACAAGGCAGTAAGAGTATTCCACAATGGCCTCTGCTTCAGTTCCTACCCTCCGGTGCCTGCCTTGACTTCCTGCTCTGACTACCTTTGATGATGGACTCTGATGTGCAAGTAGAAGTGAAATAAATCCTCTCCCCCGCCCAGTTGCTTTTGGTCATGGTATTTTTTCACAGCAGTAGAACTCCTAAAACGACTTGCCTTCAAAACAGAGAGGGAGTTAAATTGGAATGGCAAGTGGATGCTGAGCAGGAACAGCAGCTGTCAACTCTGAGCCCATGATAGCCTTTAAAAAATGTCCTTTGAGGCACCAGCCAGCCTGCTCCATGCAGTCTCCCCTGTGCAGAGAACACTCTGCTGGCAGGAGCCTCACGTGCTGGCATCTTGGGCTGCCAGCCCGGGAGATGCAATCCTCTTCAACACTATCGACTCACCAGCTGCTTGCTCCCAACATCCTCTCCTTTCTCTTCCAAAGTCACAAGCATCATGGACTTAGCAAAGTTGCTTCAACACCAGTTTCCTAAGTCCTTCACTGTCCTCCTCAGAACCTAAAGCCTCCAGAACACATTTGAGATGTATCATCATGGCACTGAGTTCACACATCAGTGGGTAGCAGCTTAAGACAGGAACACAGACAATCATGTCTTGGACTACACTTCAGACACACAGTGCTCCTCCATGCTTGCCAGACACAGTCTCAGGAAGGAGTCATCTCATGTTGAGATGTGCAGGGCTTGTTCAAACTTGACTATGGATGCTGCTATGAAACCCTGCACTATAGTACCTGGCTCCAGAGGAAGGAAGCACCATATGTTGAATGGTCCAGGATTTAGTTCTAGTCGTTCCCTTTTCTGGAGCCCTTTAAAAAGAAAAAGAAAAGAATTTAAATGTCAGGCATGGCGACACACACCAGTACTAGTGAGGCAGAGGCGGGAGAATTGGGAGTTCAAAGCCGGCTTAGGCTATAAAGTAAATTCCAGGCAAGGTTGGGCTACTTAATGAAACTGTTTCAAACAATGAAAGAGTGAGAGGGTGGGAAAAAGAAACAGGGCAAAGGGAAGGAAAGAAACTAAGCTGAAGATAGATCAGGAAGGGGATTCTGGGATTACTTTTCTAAGCTAGGGGGCAATAATATGTGTCTCTTATATTATTAACTATTTTTAAAGTAGTTTACAAATTTAAAAAGTCACAGAACACAATTCAAGTCACAAAGCAAAAACCCTGGACCAGTGAGATGACTCTGAGAGTAAAGGCACTTTCTACCAACCCCAACAACCTGAGTTTGATCCCTGGAATTCATGTGGTAAAAGAATAGAACCAACTCCTGAAGGGTGTCCTCTGCCCTCCGACACACACGCCCCACTTTAAAATTTTTTAAAACAAATTTTATGACACCACTCCTTGATTTGATTCCCAATCTCTTTGTCTGACACACAAACTCCTCTATGATTCGGTTGAATCCTGTGTCTTCTCGCAAGTTACATACCCAGCTATTGATATCCTCCCAGGATTCACTTACCCCACCATCAATGTGATAGCATTTGGAGATGGGAGTCTCCTGGAGGCGATTAGGAACAGATAAGACCATGAGGGTAGGGCCCTCACTGTGAGATCAGTGTCCTCTTATCCAAGAGTCGTGGTGCACACCTTTTATCCCAGCACTTGGGAGGCAGAAGCAGGAAGATATCTGTGAGTTCAAGGCCAGCCTGGTCTACTCTAGCCAGAGCTATACCTATATGACTGTGTATAGTTAGATCATGTCTCAAAAGAAGAAGGGAAGGAAGGAAGAGAGGAAAGAGGAGTGGTAGGAGAGGAAAAAGATGAAGAGGAGAGATTATATTTCTGTCTCCTCTCCTGCTTCCATCACAAGGACTTGGCAGAGAAACAGCCACCTGCAAACCAGGAGGAGAGACATCATCAAGTACAAAATCTGTTGGTAATTATCTTGGACTTCCATCTTCCAGAACTGTGGGAAACAAAGGTCTGTTGTGGAAACCATCAAGTCTGTGGTACCACAGAACTATAAACTAACCAAGACAGCACCCTCCTACAGCAGCCACTGCAGACATCCAAATATGTCATGCTCTCTCTTGACCCCACACTTTAGAAGATGTCTTCCCTCTATCTCACTAATTCTCATCCACACTGTAATTAGTTAAACACTGTACTTAGTTAAGAGAATAACAAGTTCTCTTATAGGACAATAGCTTAAATTCATGGCTGAGGAGATGGCTCAGTCAGGAAAAGGTTTGCTAAGCACATGAGGCCTGGTTCAGAACTCCAGAATACCTCAAAAATGTCACACATGTGGTATGAGCCTCTTTTCTCAGCACTGGCTGGTAGGAACAGGAGGGTTCTAATTGGCCAGTTTGAGCTGCCCAATCAGTGACCTCCAGATTCAGCTCTTGTCTCAAAACATAATGTGGATACAGGAAGACACTGGATGTTCACCTATAGTTTCCACACACATATGCTCAGGGGCACACCCACATTTATGCACACAAAGTAAGAACATATGCTTCTTCCTACTGTAACAGTTCTGAGATGAGCAGCCCATGGCAGTGGGAGGTCTGTTCTTCATGGTCACCTGACTGGCTGAGACTGGATCACCAACCCACGCAGAGTCCAACTGCAGGCAGAAAGAAAAGTTATGTGAGGCAGCTCTGTGACAAAACGCCTGACAAAACCTTCTTAAAGGCCAAAGGATTTCAATCATTTCCGTTACAAGGATGTGGTCCATGGTTGGTTGGCTCGTGCACTTGTGTGGAACATCGTGGTCATGGGAGCATGGGGGAGAGAAGTGTCTTTCCTTCACGTGGACAGAAAGGGAAGAGAGAAAACAGAAAGTCAGGGAGAAAGAAGCTCCCAAGACCCTACCCCCAATATCCCACTTCCTCTTGTTAAATCCTGCTTCCTAAAGTTACCCAAATCTCTCAAAATAGCTCCCTCAGCTGAGACCCAGTACCCCGGTCCATGAGCCTTTGAGAGTTGGAGGGAAAGGTCATATCCAAACCACAGCACACCCATCATTTCTCTTCGTTCTATTGGTAAGGAGTTGGTCACATGATTGCCACTAACTGCTGGGGTTGTGGGAAATGTGGTCTCTCTCTAGCAGCCACCTCTCTGTCTACAGTTCTAGAGTGAAAGAGAGAATTTCAACAACCATGAAACTCAGACCTTAGCTTCTCTGACCCCGTCTTCTCCAACCTCCATCTGTCTCTATATTAGATGTCCTTACTGTAAGAGTTTAGGGCTCTTTTTACCAGTCACCTGGGTAGCTCTCAGCTCCTGTTGCTCCACCTCTGCCTCCTCCCCAACCTTGCCTTCAGCCTACAGGTGGACTCTGAGCATGTTCAGTGTGGTTCTGTGTCCATGTCTAACATTTCCTTATTTATATCGGATCCCCTTGAGTTGTATGTAGTATGGGTGATTTGCTGTGATGTGAAGGCTCTGTGCAAAATGGAAGTTCAGTAACTCCTGTTCAAAAATAAGAATTTTGGAAGGTGGCAAGAGAGCATTATGGGATGCATAGTCTTTCTCAGCACATGACCCTTTGCTCCTCATGAGTTCTAAAACCAAAGACCACTTGCAACTACAGCAGAATTCTCTACAAATGACTGTAGATGAGGTGGCCAGTGATTCTCCCCATCCCCTAATTCTATGAGGGGATATCAAGAATCCACATACTCACCTCATTGTGATGGGTTCTGCAAGCAGTCACATTTTCTCTGATGAAGATGGCAGCTGTTTTGCTTTAGAGTACCTCTTTCTACAACAGTCCTTCAACAATGAGTAAGTTAATTGTAATGTGGGAGGGGCTGCCGATCTGCTGGGTACTCACAGGCAGAGAGTATCAATGGATCAAATCACTCCTGTAAATAATCGAAAATTTGGTCTTTGCTGTTCTACAGGTTAAATGTTATAGAGGTCATCTCTGTCTTCCCAAGGCCAGTCCTGTAGAGGGTGGGACTCAGCAGTTCCCTAGTTGTCAGATGTGGCACCTCATTTCCTTAAAGGTCCTCTGTCAGTAGTTGACATCCTGATAATCTCCACATTGCCTCAGAGTCTCTCTGGGTTGGGAAGACCTTAGAAATCCCTGCCAAGCACTTCCCCAGCATCTGCGCACACACCTCCAGCAGTAGGAACTTCCTACCTCCCCGGCTGCTCCTTCTGGATTTTGACAGCTCTGTGGATGAAGTTCTTCCTAGAGCCAAAATCTACTTCCCAGTGACTTCCGCTTGCTGGCTCAAGGCCACACAAAGGAACGAATGACACTCCTGTGTTCTGCATATTTTTGTTTAAAGGGCTCTGGGTTTATTTGCCTGGAAGCTGAATGTCCAAAAAGCTGCACAGAAGTGAAACAATGGTCTGGGAGTGTTTACTTCAGACAAGACTAAACTGTTTTGGTTTTCTTTTCTTTTGATCAGTTGCCAACACTGAAAAAGCTAAAGGGTTCATATAAAATATAGAATCCAAGTCTGGAAATCTTGGAAGCGCTTGGCAGTATTAGTTGCCCTAAGAACACCCTAGGAGGGATGTTGTGTCCAATACTACCACATCTTTCTGCTATGGGTACTTGAGACCCATGCTTTCAATGACCCTAATGTCAGAGCCCTTGCAGAGGCTGATGTTCATATGCCTAGCTTTCCTAGGAGGGACTAAAAGGAGCCATTGAATTATAAGCCCAAGACTTTAAATAGGCTTTTGGGGAAAGGTCATTCAGTGAGATGATTTCCAATTTGTCTTTTCTTCTTCCTGTTCCAAATGGAGAGGTGCTGACAGGTACTCCAGCAACTACGGTGTGACCATGGCAACCTTAAGGATGAAAGCCACACGTAGGAACATCAAAACAAAGAGCAATACTCTGGCTAAGAGTGGTTAGAGAGGTCTCTTATTCTGCTCTATCTGTCTTTAAAATCCTTTTACCCAAAGTAAGTAGGAAGCAAACAAATATACCTCACTCTCTACCCCTGGTTGGGGTGATTGTCCTGGAACACTAAATGCTGCCCCTCCTCCCCCGTACTCCTTCTGTTGCTGCCTTTTCATAATTTGAGCTTTTATTATGGAAAAGTCTCTGCATATGCACATGTAAACTACAAAATCTAATGAATTAGGACCCTTACCTCACATCATATAAAAGATTAGTTCAAAGTGGGTTTTAGTTCTAATTATACTAGCTAGACCTATAAAACTCTTAGAAGAAAGCGTAATAGTAAATCTTCCTGATTTTGATTTTATCAATAATATTGAGCCTGGGACCAAAATCGTAAACATTAAATGGGGGGAACTAGGGGCTGGGGAGATGGTTCAGTGGTTAAGAGTGTGAACCGTACTTACAGAGGACCTGAGTTCAGTTCCCAGCATCCAAATTGGGTAGCTCTTGCCTGTAACTCCAGCTCCAGGGCATCTGATGCCCTTTTCTGGCCTCCACAGGCACCATACACATATGGAGATACATACACACAATTTAAAATAGAATAAATATTTTAAGAAACAAAGCATAAATTGATATTTAATCAGAATCCAAAGCTTTTGTTCTTCAAATGTTGCCATCGAACAAGTGAGCCAATACTCACAGAATGGGATGCTACTTCTGGGGTGTCGCCTGATGAGAGTTGACATCCAGAGTAAAGAAGCAGGCACTACAACGTGATTTAAAAGATTTAAAGGTTTTTTTTTTATATGCAAAGAATTTGACTAGACATCCCCCTAAAGAAGATATACAAATGGTCACTAACAATCCCATGAAAACATGTTCAACCTCATAAGCTGCTACAGTGAGAGAGCACCTCACACCTACCAGGAAAGCTAGAAGCAAAAATAACAAGTATTGGCAAGGACTCTGAGAAATTGGAAGCCCCGTAAGTTTCTGGGAATTAAAAATGGTGCAGCTGCCATGAAAAATTGTCTGGCAGAGCCACAGAAAGTTAAACATAGAATTATCCTATGATGCAGTGGTCTTACTTCTAGGTATATAGGGAAAAGGACTAAAAGCAAGGACTCTGAGTTTTTCTACCTGTGTCCTTAACAGCATGATTCATGGCAGCCAAAGCTAGAATAATCTGACTGTCCATAGACAGAATAATGCATCAGACATAGTAAACATATAGCAACTTGTAACATGATGTCCCCCAATAAGAAGTGAAATTCTAGCACATGCCACAACATGGATGTCCCTCTAAAACACTCTCCTGAGTCAAATAAGCCAGCTGCATGTGTACATGTGCAAGTGCATACACATGCACATACACACATACAAACACAAAATAAACACACAGAAAGAACAAATATTGGGGGTGGAGTGGGGTGAGGGAGATAGCTCAGTAGTTAAAGGCTCTTGCTACCCTCTCAGAAGACCTAAGTTTGGAACCTATGTTGGGCCACTCACAACCACTTGTAACCCCAGATGCAGGGAGTCTAAGGACCTCTTCTGAACTCTACATACACACACACACACACACACACACACAAACACACACACACAATGATAGGGAGGGGGAGGAGATATGGAAGGAATAAGAGGGAAGGAGATAAAGTTATTTTTAAAAGTTAATCTTTAAAAACTGGTTTAAGTGATAATGTTATATACAAATGTATAACCACAGTAAGAATTAAAATTACAAAAGAAGGATGATATTGTGTGTTCATGAAAATGTGGGACATCCAGAAGCCTACTGTGTTCACATTAGGAACACTGAAGTGTGTGTTCACTTTGAGAAGAGTCTGGCAATTCCTCCAGATTCTAAACAGGGACTCTCACAGGACACAACAATTCAACTCCTAGAAATACTCAAAAAAAAAAAAAAAAAAAAAAGAGAGAGAGAGAACTGAAGAGTGTCTGATTGGCTGAGTTGTCCCTGGTGCACACCACCCAAGTGTGGCTCTTCAGCCTTCCTGGAAATATTGCAAAGGAATGACTATCTGGAATACATCTCTCTCTGCTCATGCTTTCCTGCAACTAAGAACCTTGACTTCTGTAGCCATAGTTGACACTGGTCTTGAATACTTGCACAAAAGGACTCTGGGTGATGTCAGGGTGTCCAAAACATAGGGGCTGAGGGGATGGGGTTGGCACTCAGTAAAATAAGAAACTGAGTTTGAGTCACCAGACTCACATAAAAGCTGGACACCATGGTAGATACCCATAATCCCAGCACGGGGGAGACAAAGAATTTAAAGGGACTTGCCAGCCAGCCAGCCTAGCCAAATTGGTGAGTACCAGGTTCAAGGTACAATGAGAGACTCAGTTGCAAACAACAAGAGATTGAGAAGATGACCAATATTAACCTCTTGCATCCACAAACACATGCATATAAATATGAATGGTCTGCCTGCCTGTCTGTATGTCTGACTGCCTGTCTGTCTGTCTGCCTGCCTGTCTGTCTGTCTGCCTGCCTGTCTGTCTATCTCTTAAAGGATTGTTCATTCAAGTGAAAACTTTCTCAGAAACTTCTAGGTAACAGCTTGGAAATTCTGCTTGCTCTTGCTCTTGAGTAACGATGGATTGGAGAATCAGACCTTCCCAGGAGAAACCCAATGTCTAAACAATAAAACTGAGTGTATCGCTCAGTTGATGTCCTCTATTCTGGATTATTGAGCTGATTCCCTAATGCCCTTAGGAAAGGTATTCCCTTGTCCATCCTTATACTGACTCAGAACTGCTGTCATATCCTTCACAACATGAATACACCACAGCTCCTCCCTCCACCTTGAATAAACTCCACTTAGTTCTTCCACTCACTACATTTTTTTATATTTAAAAAAAAAACCCAATTGTCGCGTCCACCTTGACCAGCAAGTAAGACACAACATGGTCAGATCCTTCCCAATCAGCTTTATACAGGAACAAACTTGTCTTATGGACAGGGACCCCAAGCAGCAGAAGCGAGCTGCTTATATATCTGCCCAAGGTGGGGTAAGTGGCTTGTTCTCTCAGGATAGGTTAAGCTGCCAATACCTCATTAGCATAAGCCCGCTCGGGAGGGGCTCAAAGCCGACGCATGCACAATGGACTTGTTTACTTAGAAAGCTGAGCTGGTCTTGGAAAACGGGCACCATCTTAAATCGGCTGCCTACACTCAATGATTTTTTTTTTTTTTGCTTGGCCTTGGCCTTTGGAATTCAGCTGGCTATCAAACAGCTTGCTGGAGGTGCTTCATTCAGGGCTCTGCTCTAATTAATGACACGACCTTCAACCACATACTCAAACCATTTTCCTTGTAAAATGGAGACAACAATCCTCACGTATGTGTGGGTTGAAAGGATGGCACTGATAAGGACTTTACCTTAGTGCCTAATGCAAATTAGTCATTCAACTGTTGACTGTGGTTCCCATCCTGCTTGCCACCCTTTTACCACAAATACATGTTGAGTTACGTCTAGTATGTGTGCCCCTTCAGTCAGAAAAGATGGCATTCTTGTCATTATTGCCTTGGTTTTTTAGGAGTGCACTCATTGCCTTTTTGAAATATGTTACTATTCTATACTAGTAATAAGCATTTATTGAGTGCTCGCCCTGTGGCAGGCAATGTACCAAGAGGTTTTACTGTTCCCTTTCATCTCGCCTCACTATTAACTGAAGATCATTTCAGAGATGAGAAAACTTGGATTTGAGATCCATTTACTCAGTCAGCACTGCTCAAAGAACAAATAGCTTGCCTGGGGTTTGTCAGACCACCTACTTCTTTCATGAATCTTCCTGGTACTCTGTCCCTGTCCATCTGACTTCTGCCTCTAGGCTGTTCAGTTCCCAGAGATTCTTAAAGAAGGTCATTCTCCTACATGTAGTCTCTGGGCCCAGCAGGCTTAGGATCAGGTTAAATATGGGCCACCATGGGATGTGAGAAACTTTCTGAGACAGCCACTGCCAAAGTATAGAACTATCCTTCTGCCTGACTCTTACTCCTGCATTATTTGGGTGGGAGTGTGTCTCAGGGTCTTGGGGCTCTTCTTGACTTGACCCAACACCTTGCTTGGAATTCTGATTCCATGCTACCTTCCTGTCCCTAGCCAGTGATACCACCCAAATCACCCAAAATAAATGCAGCTCCTTTCATGGCTGTTAACTGTCCATGCTGCTTACACCATGCATGGCTTAACATTTGACATAGGCTTCCTGACTTCAGCTTCACCAACACAGTAGGTAGGCAGCTTATAAAACGGGTCCCAGTGGTCCTTCAGGTCAGAAATGGTTCCATCATGTACAGTATGACCGTCTCCCCTAAGTCAGTCTCTATCACTCATCTCCAACTTCTCATCTAAAAAAATACATGAGGTTAGACATAAGGAAATAAACTTTAAGCTCCCAGTGGCAGAGGTAGAGCACCACATAGCATGCCCAAGGCCCTGTTAAATCCACACACCACACACACTCGACACCATACTGCCCACATACACAATACACTCATACTCACTGCCCATATATATCACACACCTACACACACATATATGCACACACACTATACACATACCACCCACATGCACCACATTCCCATACACACTGCCCACATATGCCATATTCCTCTCCCCCCACACATTATATACACATACCACCCACACATTACCCACATATGCCATACACACACACACACACATAACACACACATACTGCCCACATATACCCTTCACATACACATTACATACACATACCACCCTCACAGTGCCTACATATATTATAGACACACACCACTCACACATACACACCACCCACATACACCACCCACACCACATGCACATACACCACTCCCAGAAACCTTGTAGCAGTGTACAAGGCTTCCTCTACTCAACTTCCTACTCAGCTAGAGCAGACATTGTCAACCCTGGCTGCAACTCTATCTGGAGGAAAGTCCAAGCCCCCTGGAAAGTGATGGATGCAAGACATTCCTGAGATGGGACAAGTCACTAAGTTCACAGTCCAGGGGGTCAGACTGTGGCTCTCACTCTCCAGCATCGCCATAATCCAAAGGCCTAAGTTCTGGCACCACGCAGGTGTTCTTGGCTACTGCACCATCACATCCATAAAATCAGCATTGCTGGGTCAATAGATAAGTGCTTGTTTAGATCCCCAGATCCCACATAAACACTGGATGAAGTAGCACAGCATCTGTATCCTCAGTTTCCCCCAGAGACAGGAGGCTGAAGTAAAAGTATTCATAAAAAACTCCAGGATGGCACCAAGAGGCCATGTCTCAACAAGCTGGGAAGGTGAGGACTGACCCCCAAGGCTGGTCTCTAACCTCTACAGGTGAGACATAGCTCAGTGAGTGGACTTAATGTGATTCCTACTCCAAAGTAATTCTCCTGTCTCTCCTTTGCTGCTGCTGCATGTACCTGTCGCACGCATCCATGTGTGTAGAAGCCAGAGGACACGTTTGGGTGTTGTTTCCTTCCTAGGCTCTGTGCACATTGTTTCTTTATTTAATATTTACCTTTAATGTGTGTGTGTGTGTGGGGGGTGTGTATTGCTGTGGCACATATGAAGGTCAGAAAACAAACATTGTAGAAATGGACTCTTCCCTTCCACCAGATGGGTTCGGGGACTGAACTCAGACTGTAGGGCTCAATGACAAGTAACTTTTTTACATAGAGCCACCTCACCAGCCCTCCCCTTCCTTGTTTAGTTGTTTATTCCTTTAGGATTTATTTTCTTTTTACTTATATGTATATGTGTCAGTTTGTGTATAAGCACACAGTTATACGTAGTTGTAAGCCACCTATACAGGTGCTAAAAGAACGCAGACCCTCTTCAGGAGGAGCACAAAGCCATCTCCTCAGCCTGACCCTCGTCTATTTTTTGAGACAGAGTCTCTTATTGGCACAGAACTCACCAAACAGACTAAACCAGCTGACCAGCAATCCTTGGGGATCCTATACCTCTGCCTCTCAAGCATATGCTGGCTTTTGTTTTCTTCTTATAAATATGGGTTTGGAATACTGGTCTTCATGTTTGTGTGGCAAGTATTTTAGCAATTGAGCTATCTCACCAGCCCAAGACTGGGTTTTCAACATATATTGCCTAATTTAATCTTTGTAAAAAATTCTGTGAGGTAGATTTTACATTCTTTTACAGAGTTCTTCACAAGCTTAGGGGATTAAATCATGCCTAGAAGTCATGTAATGGATACAGAAATGAAACAGAAGTTTTAAAATAGGATTTATTTATTAATTTTATTTATGTGTTTGTGTGTGAGCCTGCCTAAATTTATGAGCACCATATGAATACTGGTATCAAAAGAAGCTGCAGATCCCCTGGGAGTGAAGTTACAGGTGGTTGTGAGCTGCCTGACGATCTCTCTTGACCCAGGTCCTCTGGAAGAGGACATGCTCTTAACCACTGAGCCATCTCTCCAGTCCCAGATAAGATACGTCTTAAATCTGACTCTAAATACAATGTTCTGAGCTGTAGTCTCAGCTACTTCAGAAGTTAAGGCCAGGGGATCACTCTGAACCATTGCATTTGAAATCAGCCTGAACAACAGAGCAAGGACCAGACTCAAAAGAGAAACACAACATTCCTCCCAATACTCTTTGGTGCTGTGCTCAGCATCAGAAATCCTCTTGGTCATTTCATTCCACAGCTGATGCAGAATAAATAAAAATTTAGCAACCCCACTTCAGGTCATGTCAACCTGAGCATAATTATGTCCATCGCAAGGAAAGTGCATCTGCTAACTGAATATTAGTCACAATACAGAAGTGCGGTGGCCGCAGCTGGGTGGAATTTGCAGCCCTGAGACCCGTGTGCCAGTGCATATTTCTGTCTTTAGGCTCTCAGAAAATTTATATTCCTGATCCGCCCTTCAACTGGTAATTACCCAGCGTCTGTTCTTTTTAAAATCCTTATTATTTTTTATTCTTGCCCAGATGTGGAGTTGAGCCGCACTGATTCGGGGGTTTCGGTGAGGGGTCCAGCTGCAGGGGTTGGGAAGCATCCATGTTTTGTTTCTTTTCAGTCCTTCAACTTGAATTTATGATGAGGCGTTGATGAATGGTGCCCTTCTTTCAGCCCCGCCCTCTTTGCATGTGTCTGAGTCTGCGATATCTTTGGCTTAATTATGCCGATGCGCTTCTTGCTAGAAAATTTATGGGATGACTGCTGCCAGGATCCTGGAGCCAGGATTAGGGATTTGTGGTCCAAACATCCTTGACTCAACGCTGCAATATATCCACAATGAGACTGGGGAGAGTAGGTAGCTTGTGAATTTAAAGCTCTATCGGGCTCAGGGTTTGAGAAAGTCTCAGGCTTGAAGAGGGTGACAGATATGTGCTGGGGATAAGGGTTTGAAGGACCAGGGTGAGCTGAGCAGGGCATGGGTGGAGAAAGAAGATAGGATAAGGTGATATGTTTACATGTCTGCAAAAGGTAGGTCAGGTCTGTCTATAATTTTGCTACATGGACGCTATAAGCACTGTCTAAGCTTGGTTGAATACCTGGGTTAAATTCACTCATTTCTATCAGGGTGTGGTAGTGTATAATGGTAATCCCAGCACTCAGGATGACATTTGAGCCTGACCTAGGCTACATAGTAAGACTCTGGGTCAAAAAACCCAAACCAGTTTTACTGGCCTAGGTCTTGTGTCAGTTTGAATAAGTAATGTTCCCCATAGGTGTATACCTACACACGTGGTGGTTTGAATAAAAATGGCCTTCATAGGCCTCTAAGGAGTGACACTATTAAGAGGTGTGGCCTTGTTGGAGGAAGTGTGTCAATGGTAGAGGGTAGGCTTTGAAGTTTCAGAAGCTCAAGCCAGGCCAATGGCTCACTGTCTCTTCCTGCTGCCTGCTGAACCAGATGTAGAACTCTCAACTACATCTCTAGCACCGTGTGCATGCCACCGTGCTTCCTCCTGTGACAATAATGCACTAAACCTCTGAACTAATTAAGTGTTTTGTTTTGTTTCTTTTTTTTTTTAACAAGAGTTGCCATGGTCATGGTATCTCTTCAGCAATGAAACCCTAACTAAGACAGCTTATGGATTTGGATCCCTGGTCTCCAGTTGGTTGTGCTGCTTGCGGAGGTCATGTCAGAGGTGCAGCCTTGCACCTAGATGAACTGTAAGAGTGAGAGCAAGCAGGCGAAAAGTAAAGGTTTCCTTCTTCCATGTCCCTTTGTGACCCAGATTTTGGGTGGTTTTTTTTTTTTTTTTTCACACCTCAAATAATCCAATCAAGGAAATTCCTTATAGAATTTGATTCCTGATTTAGTCAAGTTGACAGCCAAGATTAGCCATTACATTTCTTAAGTTGCTTCTGGTCATGGTGTTTCATCACAGCAACAGAAAAATAACTGATCTTAGACCTGTAATCCTAGGACTTGTTGGGTAAAGCAGGCAGAACAGAAGTTCAACATGGCCCTCAGCTACATAGGGAATAGAGGCTAGTCTACTTGACAGGAGATCAAGGCTAAAACAATATCAAAAACAGTAAGTTCATCCATTTATTTGCTTTCTAAATAGATTTGTAAAAGTTCTTTGAATCCAAAAGCTATTGTAATTATTTATCTCAAAACTTACAGTTTGATCTATCTTGTTATTTCTATGAATCAGGACTTTGGGAGGATCCCAACTAAGTAGTTCTGGCCAGTGGTATGATATTTTAGTCAAAGCAATAGGGGCTGGCTGGACATCTTTCAAGTCATTTCATGGCCTTTCTAGGTAGGGGACACAGGGTACCTGGGGGGAGAGAATGAAGTGCACAGTTCTGTCTTATGGAAAATGTCACCTAATGGGAAGATGACAAATCCAGGCTCCTGGAGGTCTGAGGGAATGACTCCGTCCAGACTCAGTCTGGAAACTAAAAGCCACTTCAAGGAACCAACACACTTATTAGAAAGCACAAGTTGGGAAGGATACCTGTGGAAAGATACCATTGCATCTTGAGTGAGGGTCTCTTCATCATTCCAGCAGCAGCAGCAGGAGCTGGAGCAGGTGCTGCAGGGTGAGCCTAGGGTGATCATTTAGGGACAAGGAAGGCCGCTGGCAGTTAGCTCAGTGCAGTTAGTAGAGGTGGCTTCATCTGCTCTTCTCTCTTCCCTATCTCATGTAAGAATCTCTTGTGAGATCAGTATACTTCTATGACATTCTGTCAAAGGACCTGAATGCAGTGTCACCATGTGACTCAGACTTCATGCAGGTTTGTAACTCAGGCAAGGAAGACTCCTGGTGCAAAACCCAAGAGAATATTCCAAAGCCAGCCCTCCACCCATATAACCCTGAATGTAGGTGCCTCCCAAAAGCTTAAAACCTCCCGTCAGTCCTGTGTAAGGTGGATTTTGTTTTACTGGAGACTTGGCATAGATTTTTTTTTTTTTGGAATTAATTTATTTTATGAGTATGAATATTATACATATACATGTATATATATGCAACCAGTCCATATATCCAACCATGACCAGTGCCTACAGAGCTCCTAAGAGACATTGGATCTCTTGGGACTGAGGTTATAGATAGTTGTGAGCTGCCACGGTATGCTAGGTCCCCTGCAAGAGCAACAAGTTAGCTAAACTTCTGAGCCATCTCTCCAGCCCCAACACACAGTGGTGGGTCTTATCCATGGTTCACTTTTGCATACTATTTTGAGTAGCATGATGAAAGCTCATACCATACCATTCTGTCATCCCACCCAGGTTAGGAACTACTCCCTTTGTCCAGTGCATCTACACTGTATAGGCTGCCCTTTCATTAGTTACTCGCCAATCATGTTGGCTATTGGACGCACTGCTATGTATGGTATCTCGGTGCTACTTTCAAGTAAACTTACTTTTGCATGGCTCTGGCATGCAAAAGAAGTGAATGCCAAGTTCATGCCAAGAGTAAGCTAGAAGATGCTTCCTTCATGGGGAAATGGGAGATGTTCATGACTTAGTGAAGAAATAACAACAGAAACTATATACTAAGTGATGGAAAAGAAGAAATGGGAATGCTGATGGTACAGATAGGTGGAAATGTACTTGCTTAGAATGTACAAGGCCCCGAACCAGATACTTAGCACACAAGTAGGAGCGAGGGAGAGAGGGGAGGAGAAAAGGAGAGAGGAAGGAAGGAAATCATATATGTAATATAGGTAGGGTTCCAGACCCTCCATGCTTTCACAAATTCACTGGTTTCAAAATATCCTCCATGGATAAGAAGGACTGACCATATTCTAAGGAAAAAGAATAATATGTAGAACACTCTGGAGACCTCCAAGGGTTTAGTTCATTAGCACAACTGAATTACAGAAATCATTTTAACATAGAAGCTTCTAGTCACCCATACCAAGGTCTAGGTAGTATTTACTCAAGACTCCTTAAACTCCTTAAAGTGAGGGTATAGTACTGGGTCATGGTGATTGATCCTGAGGTCCATGGATGGGAGTGGGTAACCCCTCTAAGAGGAAGTTGAAGGAGATCCTCAATTCTAGTGGTTGGTGATTCATGCTACAGTTGAGGAAGCTGCGACCAAGGACCCTCTTGCTTGGGACTGAGTGGAAGCCAAAGGAGATAGGAGAGAGGAGGTATTTTGTCGCCTCCCGATCCGACCAGCAGACAGAAGACAACTAACGCGGGAACTTCTTCTCAGCACAGTTTATTCAGGAAACTTTACATCCCAAAAGCCCCCGATTCTTCCTTCCCAGCCCTTAAATCTCTGTCTCTCCTCCAACCAGAATCTGCCACGAAGTCATTCCAGATTGGTGCTGAGCCCATACGTCACATGGCCTGATCTTATGTAACGATGAACAAGCAAAATGCATGCGCAGTGTAGCCTAGTCTACGTGCCACCCAGGCTCCCTGAAATGGCACGCCAGCACACTCTATTTAAGCTGGCGTCGTCTATTTAAGATGGCGTCTGGCACCATGCCAGGCGCCATCTTAAATAGCGCTCCCCACAGTATTTAGTTCATGTCAGAGCAGCTTCACTTCTGTGTGGTAGGGGCCACCTCAGCACCAGCCCTCTGCTCCTTGCTCTGCTCATCTCTGACTTCAATTAGAAGAAAGCCTAATGGGACCCGTGGCTCAGCTCTTACCTTCTACATGTCACATAGTAAATATAGTTATGGGGTTGGAGCAATGGTTTTGCCACTAAGAACTCTTCCTGTTCTTTCAGAGGACCTGGGTTCAAGTCCTATCTCAGATGGCTCACAACTGCCTGAAACTGCAGTTTCAGGAAATCTGACATGCTCTGGCTTGCATGGGCATTTGGAAACACATGGCACATATAAAGGCATGCAGGCACATACACATAACTAAAAGTAATCATTTTCAAAAATATGACTATGTCCTTGGCTTCCTCCAAGCCCATCTACTTGGAATAAAAGCTGATGCCCTTTGAGTGGTCTACAAGCATCACATGACCTGGCTGCCTCTGACTTGGCCCAGCCACCCACACATTATAATTTACTTCAAGTTTCTATCTCACTCCACCAAGTCAGGCTATAAGCAGCATGAGGTTGTGGGATTTTCCAGACTGCATAAGCTACTCTAGTCGGCAGCTGTGAAAATGGATCCATGTTTCCTCAATCATGAGGACTGAAATTTGGATCCTCACACCGATAAAACACTCTGTTCATCTGGTAAATGTCTGTAACCCCACTTCCTATAGGAAACAGGCAGGAAGATTGCTGGATCCTACTAGCTTCTTCTGTAACCAAGAAACTGTGAGTCCCAGGTACAGGGAGAGATCTTGCTTACAAGGACCAGGTGGGGTCAGAACGACGAGGATACTCTACACCCTTGTCTGATCTCTGAGCACACACACGTGCACACACACACACACACACACACAGATAAATAATAAGTCTAAGGAGTCTAAGCTTGACATCAGAGCACATTTTAAAGAGAACCCCATCTCTAAATATGTATGTCAAATCAGATGGTAAGTATTGACAAGTAATAAATTTTCCTTTTAAAATTAATCTAGGAAGACTGCCTCTTAGGACAGAGATCTCTAACAGGTGACCCCAGCTTTCTTAGAGGCCAAAACAAGACAAAAGAGCCCTGACCGACCGAATCTGTAGAGTAGGCTCAGAGCCTTGGAGGAGTAAAGTTGAATGTTGGAACAGCTCCAGTTTTATGCAAGGTCCCTTGTTTACATTCTCAGCCTTAGCCAGCAGGGGGCACTCAAGGTTTCCAAACCCCCACCCTCTACCCCACCCACCTCATCTCTTATCTCCATCCACTTAGAACTAAAGGCCAAAGTTCAATGTGAGGTACATATAGGATAACAGACAAACTTTTCCTTGGGTCTGCCAGTCAAGGTCTCCTCCAAAATTCCTCTTGGACTCCCCAGGACTGGGACTGTTGCCTCCTGTAGTAGATTTTCTGCTCTTCTAACTGGTACCCAGGTGTAAGTCAGCCATGTCCACCTGCAAAGCTAAGAAGGCAGAGTAGACCTAGGTGAAAAAAGGGACCAGCAGAGCTAATGCTGTAATCGATTTCTGTGCTGGAGTGGGATTGATATCTACATCAAGAGCCACCACAGGGGACAGGCAGCATGTCGACGTGTGTGGGGGAGGGATCTGGGTCTGAAAGCTTTACATTCGCATTCATGTATTGAACTTAGAGACTTAATGAGTTGATCATAAAAAGTGGGCCTTTTGGCTCTGACTAGGTCTGGCCTCTTCCATGGAAAGACATGGTAGTCACCATCTAGAGGAGTAGAGGAGCCCTCAACAGACATGGAAAGTGCTGGGCTATTTGTCCTGACTTCCTAGCTTCCAGAATTTTAAGAAATAAATTTCTATCATTTATAGACTTCATGGTCTGAAGTAGTTTGCTGCTCGATCCCAAGCAGACTAAGATGCATGGGAGTCTCTGGCCCTTCTGTTTGTGCTCCAACAGGGAGGTAGTGCCACCACTTTAGAAAAGGTATCTTAATTTTTTTCTCTTGTTGATATGATAATGCACTCTATCAAATGTAGCTTAAGGGAGGAGAGGTTTATTCCAGCTCACAGTTCAAGGGTACAGTGTATCTCGACAGGGAAAATGAGGTAAGAGCATGAAGAAGTAGGTGAGACAGCATCCATAACCAGGAAGCCAAGCAGGAGAGAGGCATGCATGTGTGCTCAGCTGAAGCCAAGCAGGAGAGAGGCATGCATGTGTGCTCAGCTGAAGCCAAGCAGGAGAGAGGCATGCATGTGTGCTCAGCTGAAGCCAAGCAGGAGAGAGGCATGCATGTGTGCTCAGCTGAAGCCAAGCAGGAGAGAGGCATGCATGTGTGCTCAGCTGAAGCCAAGCAGGAGAGAGGCATGCATGTGTGCTCAGCTGGCTTTCTGTTTTGTGCAGTCCAGCTTCCCTAACCCAGTGAATGGCCCTGCCCATAATTAAGATGGGTCTTCCAGGCTAGAGTAATGGCTCAGGGGTTAAAAGAGCACTTGTTGCTCTTGCAGAGGAACTGGGATTAATTCCGAGCACCCCTTATGGTGGCTCACAAACACCTATGTAACTCCAGTTCCAGGGACTCCTCTGCACTCTGACCTCCACAGATACTAGGCACACATATGGTACACACACACACACACACACACACACACACACACACACACACACACGAAGGCAGAACACTCATACATATGTAATAAAACAAATAAGTCTAAATAATTACTTACATAGGCCTTCCCACATCAAGTAAGACAATCAAGATAATCCTTCACTGATAGAGCTAGAGGCCCATGTCCTAGGCCATTTTAGAGCTTGTCAAGTTTACAGTTACATCATCACAGGATAAAGCCAAACCTTACAGTTGTAGGTGGTGGGTTTGACTCCAGAGTTCATTTCTACCCACACCTTGGTTTTGCCTAAGAGTCAATGCCTTTGTAAATCAGGAAAGGCTCAAGTGAGCCTCATGGTGTCCAAAGGAGACTGCTTAGGTTACTGAGCCTGAACCTCTTGTTTCCCTGCTCCCATCTCCAGTAAATCTCTCATGATTCAATCCAGCCATGTCCTCCTCCCCTCAGGTCCTGTGTCTCTCTTCAGCTGCACCCCACTTCCTCATGGCCCTGGCCCTCACCCTGAAGCATTTAGTGTTTGATAACAGAACTGTTGCCAAAAGGAGGGGAGGCCCTCCCTCATTGCTTTTTTAACAATGCAAAGGTCAGTAGAAAGTAGGCAGAGGAACCAAGAGTGATGGGGGCCCTTTGTGAGGAATGCAGAGGCAGGCACACCTCTCACTGAAGAGGGGTTTAGGGAATAAGATGCCAAAAGAAAGGTCCATGAGATGGATGTCATGGCTAGCCTGGGCTATAGTGAAAGACTTGGCCTGATAAAACAAAAATGAAAACAAAAACTGCTCATGACAGCACACTTCTGTAATCCCAGCTCTTAGGAGGGTAGAAATGGGGTCAGAAGTTCAAGGCCAGCCTCAGTTAGGAGAAATCCTGTCTCAAACAACCAACCACAAAACCCTTTGAGGATATGCAAACTCACTCCCCTACCCTGCCACAGTCCTAAACTTGGCCCCCCTCTGCCTTTCCACACCTTTCCAGGGGCTGTCACGCCTCCTGATACTCTGGCTCCTTCAGTCCATTCAGCCAGAGGAGCCATTCCTGGATGGTATCCATAACTTGAGAGCAACAGCAGGCCTGAGCAGATGTGCACCAGGTGGGCAGGAGGCCTTAGGTGGTGTAAACCTGATTCTCGGCAAAGCCTCCCCCCACTGATGTTTTTGCACACTTCTCCACAATTTTCCAAGTTACACAGAATTCAGTTGGTAAAGCACCGTCCCCTTCCTGCACCCCGCCCCCCCCTCCCGCCACCCCCAGCTAAGCCCCTTCCTCCAAAAATGTTCCAAGAGAAAGCTCCCCACTGTGAATGCACTAATCAGATCCCAGAGAAGTGGCTCCCGCACCGTCCCTGAAATGTGATAATCCCGCGTCTAATTTACTGATTATGCAACAGGAAAATGTCCTGGTAATTTCATAAGAAGAGCACATTAGCCTGCTCATGGATCTCTAGTTTCCTGGTGAAATCATGAATGATATCGGCTCCCTTTAATAAATGGCGCCCGCATGGAACATCAAGAATAATTACTTTGTTTATTAACATGCGGTGATTAACATTTCAAAAGCAATTTAAATAAATACAGAGAGAATCTGAGGTGGGGGCCCCAAGGCAGTGATCTGGATGGAGTAAGAGAGTCATTTGAACTTGGCAACTTCAAAGTCGTATTTTCAGCTAACTGTGGTGATATACACCTGAAATCCCAGCCCTCAGGAAGTAGAGACAGGAGGATTTCAATCTTGAGGCTAACTTAAGCTACAAAGTAATGGTCTGTCTGGAAATTAACATAATTAATATATTATAGTATAAATGATGATCCACTGAGTTCTGTATTGCCTGTCACCAATGTATGCACAAGTGACTCAAACCAAACGAGAATTTTAAGCCATAGCAAAGGGATGTAAGACTCTTACCCTCTATGTCCTTCTGCCAAGACTCCAGGTGCCTGAACCCCAAAGTCTTTCTGGGTGTCTTCAAAGAATTAGAGGCTGCATCAGAGGGTAAAACCCCATCTACAGCAGTTAGTAGAATCCTCTCTCAGGAGTATGAATGCAAATATAGAAGCATTTTGTTGGGACCAGAGAGGTGGCTCATTGGTTATGAGCACTGACCGGTCTTTCAGAACAGTTCCATTCCCAGCACTCTTTATAGCATTTGTAACTCCAGTTCCAGGGGAGCCTGACACCCTCTTGTGGCCTCTGGTGGTACTGCATGCACACTTCAAAGTATTTTCAGCAAAACGGGGTGATATAGACTTGAAATCCCAGCTCTCAGGAAGTAGAGAGTATGGATCTTCAGCATGGCAGCAGACATCTCTGGAGCTTGCTGAGTCACGGAGCTCTGTGGGAGAAGCTGTTGACATAAGATAGACTAAGGAAGATAACCTATGTCAACATCTGTCCTCCACACCCACATATATACACATGTGGCTAAGTGGACAAGCACACATGAACATATTCAAACCACACACACACACACACACACACACACACACGAGACACAGACCAGAACTGTGCAACCTCATGTCCTAGATTATTGAGAGCCTCTAGAAGCAGAGTTACTTTTCTTCGAGGGTCTCTATTGCCTGATAGGGAATTGGCTTTGCCCTCTGCTGCAGCCTTCATTCCCTCAAAGACACCAGAGGAGTAAAGCATCCAGGGAGAAGGAGGCATAGCTTTGCAGAAGCACTTGCAGGTGGGGGTCCCAATGCCTCTAAAGGGAGCAGAGATGTCCCAACATCTTCACAACACCAGAATCAAGCTGGTTTCGATGTTCTTGCTTTCCAAACTCTAGGGGAGTCCTTGTATTTTGTTTTTCACTACCAAGTTTATATTAATCTAATATAACTAATCACAGGAAAGTAAGCCTGTGATTTCAGTCTAATTTGAACACAAGGAATATTGTTCTTTGAATTATCCAGTGTGGAACCAACGAGAGCTATCTAATCTCATCGTGTCATAGCAACTATATTCCTAAATCAGCAGGTTCCATACACATGAAAGAGTCCACCCAATATTTTCTTAAATACTTGTGTCTCCCTCAATTACATAAGGAAGCACCAGGGCACCAATAGACGGGATCCCACTGTGGGCAACCTTCACCTAGCTCAACACAATTTGGGAAGTCTCTACGCTGCAGCTGGGCTTTCCAAACTGGCTCTGTTGGATACAAATTTCACATAATAATGATCAGAAGGAAAAAAAAAAAAAAAAAAAAAACAGCCCCTTTAAAAATAGAAGCCATTGCTCTTGCAAAATTCCACAGAGCCAGCTTTTAAAATGCAGAATTTAGCGAGCTCATCAGTCTTGATAGAGTAACTACTATACAGATACGAACTCTTACGGGGAAGCAGGGAGCCAAGGAGTGTGGCAGTAAGCTACTGGATCTATCTAGTGAGCAGTGTAGCTCAGAGGAGCCTGTTTCCCCAGCCTGAACTAGAATTGGCTTTGTCTCTGCTGTCTTGGAGAAGATTCACCCACAGGTAACCAGGAAGGGCTATGCAAAGGTAGAACTGATGAGGTCACAGTTGGAGGAGAATATGCTGGCTGTTAAAATGTTTCCTAAGGGCCGAAGAGATGGCTCAGCAGCTAAGAGCACTTACTGTTCTCCCAGAGGACCCAAGTCAGTCCTCATCAACTTATCAAGGGATTCATAACTTCCTCTAACTCTAACTCAGGGGAATCTGATGCCTTCTTTGGGCTCACTTGGGCATTGTACTTGTGCTCATAAATCCACACACATATAGACATAATTAAAAATGTAAAAACTTTAGGCAGAAAGTAGCAGTGCACACCTCTAATCCCAGCACTTGGGAGGCAGAGACAGGTGGATGTCTTTGAAATAGAAGCTAGCCTAATCTCCATCACATATTCTAGGCCAGTTAGGCCTACATAGTGTGACCCTGTCTCAAATACTAATCATAGAGGCTGGAGAGATTGCTCAGTGGTTAGGAGCACTTGTTGCAGCCAGACAATGGTGGCACATGCCTTTATTCCCAGCTCTTTGGAGGTGGAGGCAGGCAGATCTCTGAGTTCAAGGCCAGTCTGGTCTATAGAGTAAGTTCTAAGATAGCCAAAAAAAAAAAAAAAACCCTGTCTTGGAGAGAGAGAGAGAGAGAGAGAGAGGAGAGAGAGAGAGAGAACACTTGATGTTCTTGCAGAGGACAGAACTTGGTTTCCAGTACCCAAATGGTGAGTCACAATGAAACTACAACTCAAGTTCCAGAGAATCCTGACCCCTGCAGGCACCACGCATATAGACGTTAATATGCATATACAGGCAAGACACTCATACACATAAAAACAAATGGATGTTGAAATTTTTAAACATGTAATTTATGCATAGGTATGCATATGAGTATATATCATATCATATACATGTGTATATACATATATATGATAAAAACTTAAAGTTTTTTAAAAATTACCTAGGACTAGAGCAGCTCACCTTCATTTCAAGTTGGGCCAAGCCTGGGCAATATTTAGTCCAGGAATTGTAATGTGCATCTATATCCTTGGCAGCAGATGACATTGATTAAGCAATTAGTTCTGATGTGACTACGTCCCCTAGAATTCCATGCGCTGTAAACTTGGTCCCCAGTGTAGCCGTGTTGAGAAGTGGGAACTCAGAGAAGTGAGTGGGTCATGAGTCTCGCCCTCCTGACCTCCTGAATGGCTAAATCCAGAATGGATTGGAACAGCAATTCTCAACCTGTGGTTCAAGATCACTTTGGGGTCAAACAACTCCTCCACAGGGCTTTCATATCAGATATCCTGCATATCAGGCATTTACACTGTGATTCATAACAGTACCAAAATTATAGTTATGAAGTAGCAATGAAATAACTTTATGGTTGGAGGTCACCACAACATGAGACATTGCATCAAAGGGTCACAGCATTAGGAAGGTTTAGAAGCACTGGATTAGAGAATCAATGTGTATTTAGGACTAGCTACCCAGCACGGGGGTTCTAACCAGGGGGAGGTCATGCTCTCTGCCTTCCCCAAATCTTCAAGTGTTTAGCTAGCTAACCAATCTTTACGTTGCTTTCACATCTGGATTTCTTTTCCAGGCCTTAACTTGAAGTATAAGGCTGACAAACAGTGCCTCTGTTTCTGGTCAGTACACAGTTCATTTCACCTGTTGGAGTATAAGGGTTGAAATATTGTTTTTTTAACACCACAAACCCAAATTGGCTATCTGTTTCTGGACTCTATGTGACTTCAATCTTTGTCCAAGTCACATATTTTGTAGACAGTGTCCTTCAGTGAGCCCAGTGAGCAGGACCTCTTTTCTTTCTAAATTATTCAGTTAAAGGTATTCTGTTGTAGCAACAGCAAAGCACTAAAATGACCAGTTCCTGAAAGCTATTCTAAAAGGGGCCACTCTGGATTTGAAACTATCTTTTCCTTTCCCTTCCCTTTCCTTCCCCTCCCTTGCCCCCCTCTTCTTCTCTTTATTTTGCTTCTACTTTAATTTTACTCTTGCAGTACTGAGGGTTGACTCCAGGTTCTTATGAATTCTGGGCAGACAATTCACTACTGAGTTGTCTCTTCAATCTTTTGTTTTTTGAGACATTCTCTCTAACTTGTTCAAGCTGACCTGTAGTCACTATGTAGCCCACGCTGACCTTGGGGATCACCCTCCCAAGTGGCTGGGATTAAAATAGGCACAGTTTCTTTACACAAAGTTTTATTACAAGTCATCGTGGCATATGAGAAAGGCTGCAGCACACATGTGATGTTGGATTGGCCAGACAGGCTACTGCACTTAGCCTGATAACTTGGATCTCTCTCTCTCTCTCCTCTCTCTCTCTCTCTCTCTCTCTCTCTCTCTCTCTCTCTCCTCTCTCTCTCTCTCTCTCTCTCTTTCTTCTCTCTTCTCTCTCTCTCAATCTCTCTCTCTCTCTCTCTTCTCTCTCTCTCTCCTTCTCCTCTCTCTCTCTTCCCCTTCTCTCTCTCTCCTCTCATTGTATTGGCTATAACTGGCCCAGAATGAACATATATTGCAAGCCAAAGCAGTCAGTATATTTTTACATTCTTGGTCAGATAAAAGTTCAAGGTGGGAACAGAAAAGAAGCTAAATAGAATAATTGCTTCTCTTCCAGAGCATCCTGGTTCAATTCCAGGCACCCCTGTGGTTGCTTACAAATGTCTGTTAACTCAGGTCTAGGAGATCTGATGACTTTTTCCAGCCTCCATGGTCAATGTACACATGTGCTGCACAGACTACATGCAGAAGAAACCCCCACACACAAAATAAAAGGAAAGAATTATTTAAGGCCAGGCATAAGTAGTGCATACTTTAACCCCATCACTTGGAAGGCAGATGCTTAAGGATCTTTGTGAGTTTGATGCCAGCCTGGTCTACATAGTGAGTTCCAGTACAGCCAGGGCTCCATAGCAAGATTAGCATCTCAAAACAAACAAACAGGTAGAGAAGGGTAAGAGAGAATCCATCTCAGAGCTATTTATCCTGAATAACCCTTAGCTCGCCCTTGTGCCATGGGTCTGTAAAATCTGGCTACTGGAGAGGATGAGGCAGGAGGCTTACAAGTTCAAAGCCTGCTTAGGCTGTACAGGGAATTCAAGGCCAGTTTAAGCCATTTAGTGAGACCTTGTCTTATAAAAACTGTTTTGAAGTTATTCTATAACCCTGACCAGCTTGGAACTCCTAAGTAGACTAGATCAGCCTCAAACTCACAGAGATCTGCCTGCATCTGTCTCCCAGTACTGGAATTAAATTTTGTTAATAATTGTTTACTTTTTAATTACATGTGTCCATGTATGAGTATGTGCTTATGAGTATAAGTATCCTCAGAGGCCAGAAGAGGGAGTCAGATCCTCTGGAGCTGGAGTGACAGATGGTTGTGAGCATGAGTGTGGGTGTTAGAGACCTAACTCAGGCCCTCTAGAAAACAATACATGCTCTTAACCTCTGAATCATTTTTTCCAACCCCTATCTTAAAATTTTCTTTTAATTAAAAATATCTCAGTGAATTGAGCATTTGCTTATCAAGAAACTCCTAGGTTTAATCCCAACATTACAGAAAAAAACAAAAACCAAAAAAAATCTCCAAATGCTTTGGGAAACTTCCATACCCAGGCTTATCCTGAGAATCAGTAGGACTGAAGCAGTCAGGTACCATGGTAACAAGAGAGCTTTAGGAGAACAGAGTTAGGTCAAATCAAATGAAAGTGGAGTTAAGTCAGAAAGGCCACACAGCACTGCTTAAGCTTTGAGACCCAGCCATACCCGTAGCTTCCTCCCTCTGAACTTTTCATTAATATGGATAAACACTTCTTTTTTCTTAAGTTGCATTTGCTTGTGTATGTGTGTGTGATTACTTGCGTGTTATAAGATCCTGATAAACTGGGGCTGAGACACAGAGGGTATTTATATGGGAACAGTTCACATGGCCTTTGATTGACAGGTGTGTTGTAAAAAGTGCCCCTGCCTGCTTTGGGTTATCAAGCTGTGCTGAAATTGCAGTCTCCACTTGCCCTATGGGTTTCCTTGGAAGGAATGCCTGCACAGCCATGCTTAGAGATCCCATGACAGAGAAAGGATTTTCTGCTTGAAGTAACTTGCTTCCAAGATAGCTGTCAATGATGCTCACTTCCGGATACCCATACTCTTGTATATTCCCTGTGTAGGAATGACTTAACCTAAGACATAGTTGTAGGCATACAAGATGTTGTAGGTCTGTCCTTCTGGCTTTGGGGGCACTCTGTCTGGGGAAGAGAGCCATATATCATGAGGATACCCACGCCACCTGTTGTAGTTATTTTTGGGTTGTGATGATTAGAAGTCCCTTATAATAGTCATTTAAGGGTGAAGTGTTTATTTTGGCTTAGTGGGAGGTAGGTACAATTCATCACCATTGTGGTGGGGAAGCCAAGAAAGCAGGAGCTTGAAGCAGCATCTATAGTCAGGAAGAAGAGAGACATGAATGAGTGTGCTCAGCTCATTTTCTCTTTTTATTACAGTCCAGAATCCCAGCCTAGGGAATGGTACCACCCACAGTTGGAGAGTCTTTCCATCTCGTTTAACCAAATCAAGACAGTCTCCCACAGACATGTACAGAGACCCATCTCCCAGATGATTCCAGATCTCAGCAAGTTGATAACTGAGATTAACCATCATACCACAAACCCACAGACCGGTTTACATGTAGAACCGAGGCCTCAGGCCAACAGCCCTGAAGAGTGAGACATCTTGGAAGTAGACTGTCAGTTCCTAATCTGGCTTCAGATGGCTGTAGCCTGGACTAAATTGTGGACTGGAAATTCACATGCAATCTCAAGCCAGAAGCTCCCAGCTGCTGGTGAATCCCTGCCTGCTAGAGTGTGTTTGAAACCAGTAATACATTGGAGCATAGCTGATGTCACAGCCATAGGCGACAGATGAACATGTCAGCCTTCTGCTTCAGAACCATCGCTTCTTCCTGGCAATCTCCCTTTTAAGTCTCTTCTCTCTTTCCTAAGTAGACATCTCGTGACAAGGATGGTACTGAAAGTCTGCTCAATGAGAGGCTGACTTCTTTGTTGTTTATTTCTTAGAGCCCCACTCTACAGCTCAGGCTAGTTTTGAACTTACAACAATCCTATCCCAAAGCCCTAACCAGTATGTGAGAAACCACTCCTGAAAACTGGTTCTTTTCTTTTCTTTTTAATTCTTTTTTTCTCTAGACAGGGTTTAATGGGTTAAATGTAGCCCAGGCTGGCTTCCAGCTCACTTCGCTATATATTAGAGACTGGTCTTGATTTCTGATCCTCCTGCCTCTACCTCTTCAGTGCTGGGATCTCAGATATACAGCCCCACATCTGGCTCATGAAAACTGGTTTCTTTGGGTAGCTCAATGAACTAGGAAGATTCTGTTTCCCTTGTGAGTCTGGTGTTGCTTGATTTGTCCCATCCTCCTACGACACAAGAGAGAAACTCTCCACACCCAGGAAGCTGAAAGAGTCCTGTGAATTCTGTGGAGCTGTATGCCACTATTGTCATGGCAACAAGCTCCCTGGTGGGTCCAGGCTACACTCCTATGTGGGGGAAGCTGCTCTGAAGTGCAGTGGACATCTGAAGGAGGGGCTTTCAGGACACAGAAGGGGCTAAGACCAGAGGCTTAGCCAGTGTCTCAACTCCATGGCTAAGAGAAGAAAAGTGGCAAACCTGGTCCTAGAGAACAGAGTACCCTTGACTCTGAGTTTAACCAAAGCCACCTACATGAGCAAATCTATTCCCAGCCTGCACTATGGGTACTTGTCTTAGTTAGGTTTTTACTGCTATGAACAGACAGTATGATCAAGGCAAGTCCTATAAAGGACAACATTTAATTGGGGCTGACTTACAGGTTCAGAGGTTCAGTCTATTACCATCAAGGTGGGAGTAGGGCAGCATGTAGGAAGGCATGGTTCAGACAGAGCTGAGAGTTCTATATCTTCATCTGAGGGCTGCTAGGAGAAGACTGGCTTACAGGCAGCTAGGATGAGGGTTTTAAATCCCAAGCCCACAGTGACACACCTACTCCAACAAGGCCACACTTCCAAGTAGTGCCACTCCCTGGCCCAAGCATATACAAACCGTCACAGCACTCCTCAGTGATGTGATCAAAAATGGGTTACAGGGAACTTCCAGCTTCTGAAACAAAGGTTAACATCTTGAGCATGCCATTGTGCCCAAGAGAGGTTACGCATGAACACCACTTGGAGTGCTTTACAAACTGGTGATGCCCACTTTCCACCTCCAGAATTATCTCCAGGAGATTCTAAAACAGTGGTTCTCAACCTTACTGAGACTGAAACCCATTAATTCAGTTCCTCATCCTCGTATTATGGTGACCCTCCCCCAACCATAAAATTATTTCCCTTGCAACTCCATAACTGTAATTTTGCTGCTGCTATGAGTCACAGTGTAAATACCTGTGTTTTCTGATGGTCTTGGGCAACCCCTGTGAAAGGATCATTCGGTCCCAAAGGGGTCAAGATCCACAGGCTGAGAGCCACTGTTCTAAATTTAGCTAAGTGCAAGAAGCAACACTACAAGGCCAAGGTTGGGAGGCAGCTTCATGCTCAAGAACTCCCTGGAGAACTTAAGAACGAAGCATTCCAGTTTGCTACAGCTTAAAATCTTCCGAGTTAACCACAGGTTTGTTTTGTTTTTTTTTTTTTTTTTTTTTTCCCTTAATATAGAATATCACCTGGCAGAATATAACACTGAACTTCTAATCCTTCTGTTTCCTCCTCTCAAGCGCTGGGATTAAAGGTATGCACCACCACACTGGGTTCATATGATACTGAGGTGCTAGCTCACAGTTTCCCACACATACTAGGCAAGCACTCTACCGACCGACGAGCGGCCTCAGAAAGCTCCCGGTGTCTGACTTTTTCACAAGCTTCCAGTAAATCCGATGAGATGCTAGTGGTGTGATGTACCACTGCCCCAGAGAAACATAAGGCAAAGCTTCCTAGTGAGAGTGTAGTCAGGCAGGATGTGGGTAGGGAGCTGTCGGGGGATTGCTGGCTTGCCAAGGCCTCCATTTACCCCTGGGGTTGGACCTAGACTAGGGTGCTGTGTTGAAGGTATTCAGTTAAAAATAATTTGTGTGAACATTAAATGATCTGCCATGGATATCTTTGGATGGCTTGATCTAATATTAGTTATTACGAGAAGCTTCTATAAGACTCTTTTTTAAAAGCATGATTGGGGTGAGGGCAGAGGTCAGGATTCTAAGTAGCCTTATAAGGATATCAGGCAGCCAGCAGCCTCTGCCCACGGTGAGCGTGATCAGGAAAGCAGTAGGAGAAATCACCTACCACAGGCTAAAGATGATGAGATGCGAAGTCACCTGGTAAAGGTACACAGCATCTTTGCTTCCCTTTCCCTTGTATCATGAATACTTAATTTTCTTCTTAATCTCTTTTAGATTGCAAAGGTAATTTGAGCTCACTGTAGCCCATAAGTCAATGACAAGCTTTGTAAAGAAAATCAATTCTCTTCCCACCCTCTTGCTCCATCCCCAGCCCCTTCTCCCAGGTAACCAACATTCAATCATCTCATTTAATTTCACTTAGGAGATGAGTTGTTCCCACGTAAATGAATTTGCTCAGTAATCAAAATGCTCATTTGACGCACAAACACTGGAGGTAACTTGGAGTCGTTGACCCCTGATAGATGAGGGTCTTAGAAAATATTATTCTATACTGAGTTGACTTTTTATAGTGGATCAAATCAGGGGTGAGGCATAGGACAATGGTAGAGAACGCGCTTGGGATGCCTGGGCGTCCCAGGTTCAATCCCTGGCTCTAAAGCCAGGACAGATGAAGGGCACTCTCAAGCTCTGTCTACACTCAGTACTGAGGTTTGAATAGCGTCTCTCCCTCTGCAGTGCTTACTTTGGTTGCCTGGTGGACCTGTAGGATATAGAGAGCAGATGTTTTGCTCCCTTTTGGCAGATGAGGAAACTGAGGATTTTTCCAAGAAGGCAGAACTAGGATTGGTACTAACGTTACTTAGAAGCTCAGTCTGGGTTCTGCTTGCTCGTCTCTTCCCCAGCTTTACTCATGGCTTCGTCCATTCATGAATATTACCAGCCTCTGTGCTCATACCATTTTTGTGTGGCTCCAGGAGTCAGTCTCAGAGTTCCATAGATGCTATGCATGAGCTCTCCCTCTGCAGCCATTGCCTACAGTATAAGAGGCTAATGATACAGTTCTAGCTATGATATTTGAAATATTCATCAACTCATTTTGCATCCTCGGGATTTACTCATGCTAAGCAAGTGTTCTACGACTGAGCTATGTCCCCAGGCCCTTTCTGTCTAAAAGCAAAAGGAAAACACACCCCTTTTATTAACATATTCATTATACATAATAATGAATTTCATTATGACATTGTCATCATACATGGGGTATTATGTATTTTGGTCCTATTTGCCAATTACCTTCTCTGATCTTCCTTAGACACTATTTGAACTTGGTTGGTAATTCCACTGGGAGTCCATGTGTGGAGCTTCACAGCACAGGTAGGTTTATGATCCCTATCCTAGTCTAGAAAAGTGTCTCATTGGCGTGTACTGAGCTGCCTGTCATACAGGTATGTTCTCTGTCCTCGGAAGAGAGGGTGGAAGTCAGGGTGACATAACTATCATGCCAGGTTAGGTCAAAGGACTTGTAAGGCATAGGAATTTTTTGCAATGGGAGTTAGAATTGGAACCTATAAGCTTTCCTACTTGAGAGAGATTGGCAAGGGAGAGGAGAACACGATGTGCACGGGGCTCTCTGGTCCAGTAATCTCTCTGAGTGGGGTTTGGTCCATGTGGAGGAAGGGTATCCCTGTTCTGAGGAGGTTTGGCATCCCCTGAGAGGAGGAGGGGTATCTCCACTGGTTCTCTTAAGGGGCACTTATCGTAGGAACTGTGGAAAAGTCTCCACTCAGGGAGAGTCTCTCAGAAATACATCTTGTGGTTGGTCAGAACGAAAGAGCTTCCAGAGCAGGAAGAATGCTTCAAAACTCACCCAGAGTGGAATCGGCTGCATGGATGCCAGGAATGCAGTGGACGTGGTCAAGGTGGGGTTGCTCAGGGTGGGGTGGAGAGTGGAGGAGGATGATGCAGTGGACGTGGTCAAGGTGGGGTTGCTCAGGGTGGGGTGGAGAGTGGAGGAGGATGGAAGAAAGCATCAGACAGGGAGTCCTGTCGGAGAGTGCACACTCTGTTTCTCCAAAGGGGCCAGTTCCGATTGACCCTTTTGTCAACTAAACACACAAACTGGAGTTGTGTGAGAAGAGGAACCTGGGCTGAGATAAGACCTCATCAGATTGCCTGTTGGCAAGTCTGTAGGACATTTTCGTGTGAGAGGTACTGCTCACTGTGGCTGTGTTACCCTGGGCAGGTGGTTCTGTCTAAGAAAGCATGCTGAGCCAGCCAGTAAGCGCTGCTGCTCCATGGTCTCTGCTTCAGTTCCTGCCTCTAGGTCCCTATCTCAAGTTCCTCCCCCCACACCAACCTTAAGGAAGGACTCTAAGCTGTTAAGGTGAAATAAAGCTTTTCCTTTCTAAGTTGCTTTTAAACATGGTGTTTACCACAGCCCTAGAAATCCAAGACAGCCACTGATGTATGGTCAGCAGGAAGGAAAGACAGACAAGAGAACCCACGTTGTGAGGTCAGTGTAAACTTATTCTGGAGAAGAATCAGCAAAGGAAGTATTTGATGTAAGAATCAGAAGCCACTCCCTGAGGCTGAGAAGTTTCCTTTGGGGACCAGCGGTTACCCATTGTTATGGGTACCTAGAGGTAAACAGGGAGTGGTGAGATAAAGAGTAAGGGTGATTGAGAAGTATCTCTAGAGGCAGCCACTGTGGAAGGAAGGGCGTCAATAGAATGCAGGGTTAGGAATCTAGGCAAAGAAGTTTCTTTAATTCTGAGAACCGAATTTCGAATTTCGTTTCTAGAACTACCATCCTTAATGGAAGAGTTTTACAAAATTCTATGACAATGGCTAACAGCTTGTGACTTGTAGACTGACTCCTTACAGATGACGGTTCTGAGAGATTTTGCAGCTTCGGGCAGTAGGCAGAGCAGCTGCGGCTTCCAATCAACAGGTCCCAGGTGGCAGTCCCTGTAACTTGCTGTCTCACCTTCTCATGACTACGGAAAGGCTTGAGAAACCTTCATCTAGCAAGGGAAGCCTGCTGGGGGAGCCAAAAAGGAGGGCTACATTGTATTTCCTCACCCAGCTTGCTTTCAAAGACACAAGAGAGTAAAGATGCTTTCCCATGTTGATAGAAACAATTTCCACTAAACCGTCTTCCAGTCAAACTAGCCATTTAGAAACTCACCGATTACTGAGATATTGAAATGTTTCAAGTTCATGGTCGAATTATCTTGGGGCATTTTTCATATTCTTCATAGCCATTTATTGCTCCCCATTGTGAGTTAACATCTTTGTTAGGTAAATACTTCAGAATTTAAAATAGACCTGTGCCCAAACCCCCACCAATGTGCTAAGAGTGTTATCAGGCTTCTCCATTTCGAAGCGTCCACTTTGCTTTAGCCCACCTACCTAATGTTTGCCCAGAGTATTTTTAAAGTGTCTTTATTTATGACTTTCTTTATTCTATTACTACAAAAACTTCATCAAACTCTTATCATGGACCATGGAATTGGGAGTAACTTAAATCTGTGTTTCAGTCCATGGTCATTCATATTTGGCTTCAGAATAAACTATCTCTTGTCTCCTTTGGGTGGGAGTTGCTGCTGTTGTTGTTGTTTTCACTGTTAACATTCTTTACCTCATTACCTGTCAGATCTGGAAGTGTCCATAGAGAGTGCTGGCTTTTTAATTCAGGGGTTTTAATTCAAGCCGTTTCTTCTGGTCTGAGTCTATCTCCTCCACACACCTTGGATGATCCAGAAAGTCAACCTTTGACCTTCCCACAGGGCTTATGCATCTCCCTCAAGACTTTGGAAAACAGGTACCAAAACCCTGTTCCGCAGCTGAGGCCTAAAGGGTGCAGCCACTTACTGTGGGTGTGTAATTAGTAAGCAAAAAAGTTGGGACTCGGATGAGCCTCATTATTTGAATCGTCATTAATAAATGGGGCTAATTATAGTCGTTGAAGTGATGGTTCCTTCTCTGTTGTGATTAATTCTGAATTTATTTTTAGCTTTCAGAAGAATGGGGCCTTGTGGTAGGGTTTTGTTCAGAGAAAGAGCCAGTCTATTTCTGACAGCCCTTGTCAGCCAGCTCTGTCTTTCACAGGAGAAAGTGGAGAACCTGCTACTGGGTCATTCATGCCTTGTTGTTTTAGTTTTATTTTGGAACCTCAAGATTCCTCCAGGGACTTGTGTCAAACAAAGCTACACCACCTTTCTACCTCCTTGGTAGAGGTGTATCAGCTACAAATGAAAGCAGCAGCTTCAGCCCGGTGCTCCTGCAAAAGGGGTTAGGAATGCCCTGATGGAGAGGGACAAGGAAGGAAACTGCAAGGCTATTCGGTGCTGTCCCATAGGCTCTGGGATGGGCAGTGGTTCTCATGAGCGGCTGAAATGGCCTTAGCACTTCTAAGGGATCTTGGGCGGACATTTTTCACGCTTCACATAATGCTAATAAAGGCCCTCAAGTTGGACCTGAATCTTGTTACTACAGACTTTTCTGTGGTTTGGTCTCTGTCTGCTCTGAGCCTCTTTGGAATGTCTCTTGTTAATTTCTCCTCAAGGGAAATCCGGTTTCTATCCTTCTATCCTTTTGGCTGAGTAGGATACAAATGATCTGGAAGCCTGTGTGTGTGTGTGTGTGTGTGTGTGTGTGTGTGTGTGTGTGTGTGTGTGTTCTGCCCTGCTCCAGGCAATAATACTCAAAAGACAACTTTATTTCTTTCATTTTTTTGATAGTACTGTGGATTGAACCCAGGGCCTCCCACATACTAGGCAAGTCTCTACCAATGAGCCACACCCTCATACCCAGACTTTAGTTTCTTGTTGTTATTTTTGGACCTACAACTAATTTAGTTCAACTAAGTCTTCAGTCACCCCCTTAGGAGGAGAACCCTGGAGGCTGGAATCTGTCCTGCCTCAGAGTTCTGTGTGAGGGAAATGAGAAAGTGGTCTCTCTCTCTCTCTCTCTCTCTCTCTCTCTCTCTCTCTCTCTCTCTTCTCTTCTCTCTCTCTCTCTCTCTCTGCCTGTGTCTCTCTTTCTCTCTCTTTCCATAGTCTCCTCTTCAGTTATTCTTATCCTCGTCTCTCCAGTTTCTCCCACTCTTTGTCTTTCTTTATTTATCTGTTAATAATTCTGCCAAGTAAAGTCACACAGCATTGCTTTAGGTTAGACTCCTGTACTGCCCAACAGACCATCCCTCCTCTCAAACAAACAAACAAATCAAAATGGAGTCACTCAATCTAAAGTTCCTGCCACCACCCTGCAGCTGCTTAACTGGCCACAGAAATCAGAGTCAGAGAGATAACAGCCAAAGTTCCAAAAGGCATCAGTCAGAAAGATAATGGCATTTTCTCAGCCTTAACCACTGGGAGCGACCCTCGGTTGCTTGCCAGTGACTATAGGTTCTTTTTCTATAGTCTTGACTCTGCCTCCACCTTAGAAGGCAAGCAACCAAAATATCCAGTCTTCTTTCTACTTTCTTCTTCTCCCTGTGTTTGGGTCTGAAGTCAGGGCCTTGCCCTTGCTGGGCAAGCTCTCTTCCAGCCAACCCCATCAATCTTTTCTTGTTTTCCCTCCATTCTATCTATAAGCCAACAGGAGCCTCCTGGGCTCATTGAAACATATTCTGTTTTATGAGTGAAGTTATCACCAGTGTTTGCTCTCTAGGTGCACTCTTTCTCCCTCAGGGAACCATGAGACCAGTCAGACCAGAGAACCAAGTGAGAAGTGTAGACATTAATTCTTAGAAGAATAGGCGAAATAGAGGAGAGAAAGACTCACAAATCAACTTTTTTTCCTTTTTGAGACATATTCGTAGGTAGCCCAGGCTAGCCTCAAAATTGATATGTAGAACTCCTGACCTTCTTGCTTCCTTTTTTTTAAGTGCTGGGATTACAGGTGTGCAGCTCCATGCCTGGCTCTCGCAGATCAACACTTGAGAACAAGGTAAGAAAAGAAAAATGGGGTGGGGGTATGAATCAACTTCTTACCTGTGGGGCTGAAGGCCTGGGTTGTACATGCCAAGTAAAGAAAATCAGAGAAGAAGATAGGATAATGAAGAGAAGGACTATTCTTGTATTTTCTGAAAATATATGGGATTTCTTTTTTTTTTATTTTTATTATTTATTTATTTTATTTATTTATTTATTTTACTGTTCCTGTGGTCCTTACCAAGGCAACTGTTGACTGTTATGGGGACTGGGGTAGTGGTGGAGTTCATTTCGCATGCTGATGAGATTACAATGAAGCTAAAAGTTTTCTGGTTGTCACTCTGGCAGCCACCTTAGATCCATCCAGTTACACCCAGTCCACCTGAAGAGAGAATTCCAACTTTGAGACCTCTTTTCTTCTTCACAGGTGGGCAAGACTTGGGAAGGATAGAAATGTTCAAGATTCAAAGGGTCGCTCATCCCAGGCCACAAACGCAGCCAAGTAAGATTTTCAACAAGGTTGATATGATGGTAGATGTTTATGTAATCTCAGCCTTTGGGAGGTAGTGGCAAAAAGATGTTCAACGTCAGCCTCCTGAGAGCTGGGGTCACAGGGCTGAGCCACTGAACTGGATTTTCTAGTTTTAAAAAGTGGTGGGACTCACCAAATAAAATACCAATAGAAAGGCTACCAATGTACAAACGGCAGTGTTCTCTTTGCATAGCCCTGGATGGCCTGGAATCCACAGTGACACTGTGTGTGTATGTGTGCATTCATGTGTGTGTGTGTGTGTGTGTGTGTGTAAGTGCATGTAGGTACTCTCAGAATCCAGAAGAGGGTATCCAAGTTCCTGGAGCTACTAAAGACAGGTGTTGGAGAGAAGCAACCATGATTCTGGTCCCCTACAGTGAGTCACACATACACAAGTTTTAGAATCTTGAGTTGGGCCATCTGACTGAGGCTCCAGTGGAGGCAGGGAGGGTGGGGCACTTTGCTTTCTTTACAACGCCCAGTGCCAACTTCCTCCTGTATTTCAAGTAGGGAACAAACCAGGCCCCCTGTTTTGTTTTGCTTCACTATGCTTTACTGAGTCATAGCCCCTGTATAACTTAGACTGGTCTGGAGTTTGCAGCAATTCTCCTGCATCAGCTTCTCACATGCTAGGACAACAAACATGAGCTACCACACACCATATCCATTTACTTCCTCCAAAACCATGATTCTAAAAAAGGAATCTACTGGGCACGCTGACCCATGTCTTATTCCAGCACTCTGGAGGTAGAGGCAAGGGGATCTCTGTGAGTTCAAGGCCAGCCTCATCTATACAGTGAGATCCAGGCCAAAGAGTGCTATAGAGTTGATGTCACATCTCAAAAAAAGATTTTTTAAATAAGCAAAATAAATCTTAAAGAAATATCTATTTTTATTATGTTTACATGAAATCATGTTTATAGCAGAATTATGTTTAGAATCTGAACTAGTATGTATATATCTGCTCATATTGTATTATTTGTGATATTTGAAAGGCTTAATGAGAGAAGTGCATGGATAACATGCTTGATGACTCTCTCTCTACCATCTCCATTTATGTTGACTGTTTTTCTGTTAACTTGACACAAGCTAGGCTCATCTGAGAAGACAGACTCTCAACTGAGAAAACACCTCCATTGCACTGCCTGTAAGCAAGTCTATAGGACATTTTATTAATTAATGATTAATGTGAAAGGGCCCTGCCCACTGGAAATGGAGCCAGGGGTGGGTGGTCCTGCGTGAGTAAAAATGCAAGTTGAGCAAGCCAATAAGCAGCCTTCCCCCATGGTCTCTGCTTCAGTTTCTGCTTCCAGGTTCTTGCCTTGAGTTCTTGACCTGACCTTTGCTGAATGACGGATTACAAACTGTAAATTGAGATAAATCTTTTTCTCCCCAAGTTCCTTTTGGACATGGTCTTTATCACAGCAACAGAAAGTTCTTTGATGCAGGGACAATATTTTTGTTTGTTTAATAAACTGCATTAAAATACAGCATCCGAACAAAAGAATGTACCAGGGAGGATAGAATGGATGAATTACATCACATATGGGCAGGCAAGATGACTCAGCAGGTAAAGACACTTGCCACCAAAGCTGCAAACCTGAGTTCAATCCCCAAGACCCACATGGTGTAGAGAATCAACTGCAAAAATTGTCCTCTGACCTCCATACCTGTGCCTCAGCACACACACACACACACACACACACACACACACACCAAACAAATAAAATACAGTAATTTTTAAGTAATAATTAACCGAGTTCGCTAGTGAACACCTGTAGTTCCAGGACTTGGGAGGCTGAGGGAGAAAATAATAGTAATTAGAGGTTGACCTGGGCTCTGTGCAAGGAGAGAGTCGTCTCCAAACCCTTCCCAAATGCCCTGCAGTGGCATCAGCATCTTCATGGCTGTCCCCAGTTATCCACTATCCAGACTTCTAGGAATTTCATAAGTCAAGTCACCCTTGACCTTATAAATTCTTGAAAGCTCAGCTCCTGGACCCACGATCCATCTGTGGGATTCATCCTGTCCCAGTGGCAGTGACTTGTTCTTCACCAATGAATAGAGTTCTCCACAGTAAGAACTCCTCCCAGAGTATACATCCCACTGTAACAGACGTCAGATTGTTGCTGGTCTAGAGCCAGCATGAACAGTCCTGCTGTGAATGTTGCAGACATGTGCTACGGTTTGGGTAAGCATCTCTCAAAGGCCAATGAGTGGAAAGCAAGGGTGACAGTCTGTGGCACTCCTTGGAGTTGGTGGAATCATGGGGATGAGGTCTAGTGAGAAGACGTTAGACCTTGAAGGGGATTTGGGAATCCTGGTTCTTTCTCCCGCTTTCTCTCTCTCTTTGCATCCTAGTTGCTGTCAGGTGAGCATCCCCCTCTATCACACAGAGCCACCATGATGAATGGTACCACCAGAGGGCCTAAAAGCAAAGATGACAAAGTACCACGGACTGAAAGTGTGAGTGGAAGGACTCTTCCCTCCATAGATGTTCACCATCTAGGGTATTTGTTACAGTAATACAAAGCAGATTAATACATGTATCTTGATGAGTATATAAGCATGTCCCAGTTGGATGTCTTCTAGAAAGAGCAGTGATAGGCTGTAGAGGATAAACCTGTTCAGTGTTGAGAAGTACCATCAGTTTTCCCAAGGGCTGTGATTCTTAGTGTGTGGGGATTATCCCTGTATATTATTAGTGGCTTTTTAATAACGCTTTGTTGCAGTTTTCCTCTTAACCCAACTAGCTCCCAAACAACTGAGACTGGACTATTACATTTATTTAACAAGCTTTAAGGGAACAACAACTGAGCAGTATTACTCTATTTTAATCCTCTAAAATAATCTGGCTACTTCCCAGTCAAAATCCCAGTGATATTTGCATTTTATTAGTGATATGGCTCTCTGGGTTCCAGGTATTTTCTCATGGTGTCTCCTGGACTCCCCTCCCACCTCCCCAGTGGCAAATTTCCACTTCCTCTCTCTCCCCTGGCTGGGAGGAAGTCCAGCCCTATTCTCTCCCCTGCTCAGTCATTGGCTGATCAGCTTTTATTGACAAATCAGAGAATAAATGAGGAGCAAACCTTACACAACATTGAGGCAAGAGATACTTAGAATAAGTATTACAATGTTGAATCCAGATGCAACCAGACATGGTGGGGCAGAGAAATCAACATTTGAATAATACAAGAGTAATCTTTACACGGTGTGCAATAACATTATGCCTACAGTTTATTTTTTGCTTTGTTTCTACCTTAGTTTTAGATGGGTGTATACTGGTGTCTCCTTAGACTGTGCCTTGCTTTTCTTGATGATCAAAGGGTCAATCTCTCTCTTCTCTCTCTCTCATACACAGTCTTACTCACTGCAGACTGGACTAGACTCCAACTCACAGACTCAGAGAAATCCACCTGCCTCTGCCTCTGCCTCTAGAGTGCTGGGATTAAAAATGTGTGCCACCACATCCAGTTAACGTTCTTCTAAGTTAAATTCTTTTTAATATAATAGCAAAGAGAGTAAACAATGTAGTCCCCTGCCATGAACCATTGATTTTTCCACGTTTGAGGAAGTCACACAGGGGTCAGCAATCTCAAATGTAATGATTTAGCCTTGCCCTGGGAGAACCACCGTTCATAGTATTTCTCCTCTCCCCAGATGCATATATTCACTTTTTTTTTTAAGTTCTGGGGTTTGAACCTCTGGTATCATGCCTACAAAGCAAGTACTGTTATAGAGAAGCAATCCCAGCCCAGCACAAACTTTTGTTGTTTGTTTTTATTACATTATTTATTTATTGTGAGTGGGTGCTCAGATGTCATGTTGAGAATGTGAAGGTCAGAGAAAAATTCCCTTCCATGATGTAGGTCCCACAGATTAAATCTTACAGTAGTTCAGCTTAGCAGCAAGCACCTCTACCTGCTGAGCCAGCTCCCCAGTCCCCAGTACAGGTTTGTTCAGGGTAGGTGAGGTAGCTCAGGCCTAGACTGGTTAGCTTAAGGCTGGCTGTTGCTATAAGTTGGGTTTGGCTTCCTTGACTCTTCCTCTTACTATGTGATCTCTCATACACATACCCTTTCTACTCTGCCTGGAAAATTTTCTCAGATGTCATCTCACCAGAAGTCACCACATGCAACCTCCCAACTGTGGGGAGACTCATGATCAAAAGTCTCTCTCTCTCTCTCTCTCTCTCTCTCTCTCTCTCTCTCTCTCTCTCTCTCTCTTTCTCTCTGTGTGTGTGTGTGTGTGTGTGTGTGTGTATCTGTGTGTCTGTGTGTCTCTGTTTCTCCCCCCTCCTTCCCTTCCTTTTTGATCCCCCTCCTTCTCAACTCCCTTTTGAGACAGGTTCTATTCACTATATAAGTCAAGCTGGCCTCAAATTCGTGGCAACCCTCCTGTTTTAGTCTCTTAAGTGCTGCGATTACAAATGTATGCACCTCCACTTCTCTCCTTATAAATTACCCAGACTCTTTTTTTTTATAGTAAGGCAAAATGGACTGAGACAATCATTAACCATTCTTAAAGGAATTTTTTTGTGTTTCTCTTTATTCCTTAAGATCAGGATGTCATGTACTTTATTACATGTTTTATTTATTTTTGAGATAGGGTCATGCTACGCAGAACTGGTCAACCTGACATTGCAATATAGCCTAGGCTATCCTCACACTTGGCTTGATATCTTCAGGTCTCATCATCCCAAGTACTGGGATCATAGGCATGCTCCACAGTGCCCAGCTTACAGCGTGTACTCAACAGCTCCTTGAGCTATTGCTCAATGAACTAGTATGCAAAGGTATGCAGAGGTGGAGAAAAACACACTGACTAGGTGAAGGGAGCCTTGATCTGCATTTATTTTTGTTTTATGTTACAGCTTTGAGATACACTTTACATTCCAAAAATCTATTCGTTTCAAGTGTACAATCTAGCGATTTGCCAGATTGTGCAATCATTACTATAATCTAATTTGGGAGCATTTTCACTACCCCAAAAGAAACCTTGTGTTTCTTTTGCTTACTCTTGTCCCCAGGCAACCACCAATCTATTTACTGTCTCTATGGATCCGCCTCTGGGGACATCTCACATAAAGAAATCATAGAATTCATGGCCTTTCACATCTGGAAGCTTTTGCGTAATCACTTTGAAGCTTGTCCGTGCTGGGGTGCGAGTTGGCACTTCATTCTTTTCGAAGCTCAGTAACTATTCTATGGCATGTTGGGTAGATAGGAAGCCCTGAATTCTGTCTGGCATGAAGCAGCAGGTATTTGGGTCACTTCCATGTTTGGTTATTAGCCTGCTATGCTGGCATACAGGTCTTGCATGGGTGTATATTTTCTCCCTTCTCTTCCTCCTTCCCCTTTTCCTCTGCCCTGGGGATTAAGCCCTTGCACATGCTGAGTGTTGCAAGCCTTGGTTTTCTGAAACAGTCTCACCTTCTACTTTTGGTTGATCCTCACCTTGTAGTCTTTCTGGTTCCATCTCCTGAGTGCTGGGGTTGTAAGTGTGCACTGCCACACTAGGTTCACAAGGTGCTGGGATGGAGTCTCTGGCTTCCTGCATCCGAGGCAAGCGAGCACTTTATCAACTTAGCTGAATATTCAGTGACTGAGCTGCATCCTCAGCTCCCTGTGTTTTGTTTCTTTTGGAGAGAAGCATCTTATTTTGTAGTCCAGACTGAATTCAAACTAAAGACAACCATCCTGCCTCAGCCTATATCACCATGCCTGCGCTCCACTTCTCTTTTGGACATTAGTGCCACTCTGCTATGCTAGTCTTATCTCTATACTGACTGATAGATACCGCATATTGCCCCATAGAGCCATTCCTTCCTGTCTCTTTTCTTTCTCTTTATGCCTCCCCTCCCTTCCTCTCCTCTTCTATCCCTCTCCTCCCTCTCCTCTCTTCCTGTTCTCTTTGTCTGACTGTGTAGCTCAGCCTGGCCTCAGACTCCTAAGTGCTGTGACTTTAGGTGAGCCTTGCTGCATCTATCTCTAGAAAGCTGCTCTGGCAGACCCTAGGGTCTACCTTGCTTTCTCATGATCCTGGGGATGGAACCCAGTGCCTTGCCTATGTTAGGCAACTGTACTACTGAGCCACATGCCCATTCCTCCATAGTAGATGCATTGCTTGACAGGTAGAGTGGGCCAGAGGAAACAGCACTCCAGGTACAGTAAGTCAAACCCAAGTTTAAAGTCTTGTTTTGTGGTTGACTGGCCATATGACTACAGGCAAGTCACATCCTCTGAATTCAGTTTCTTCCCCCTTCTTGTGCACATTACTACATCACCCATGATGGGAATGCCAGAGACAGGTTATTTGGTGCCAAGGATTCTGGATGCTGTGGAGATTGAGTCTTCTGTAATAAAGAATTCTTCCTTGCAGGATAGCCTTAAACCAGTTGGTTCTTCTTACTGACTAGGCCATATCATCAAGTCTGGATAATTTGCAGGAAGCCAAATACCTGAGACAGAGTGTTTGAATTCTTTTAAGATGTGGTTGGTCTGTTGGTATTTTTAGTAAACTTTTGTTGTTGTTAGTTTGTCTAATGTTTCGTTTTTTGAGACAGACTCACACCCTAGAGCCCATACTGGTCTGGATCTCACTATATCGCTCAGGCAGACCTTGAACTTTTCTGGTGGTTTTCCTGCCTCAGCCTCCTGAATGCTGAGATTACAGGTAGAAGACATCACCCCCAATTTAACAGTTGTTTTCTATATCATCTCTTAATGGTAGCCTGGCTGAATGAAGCTTGTTCATAATTCCTGGACAAGTACAAGTTGTAAGCACACTTGTCAGGTTGTGCAGGATTCTCCTTAGGTAAGATGGCTTCAGTACAGACTGGGATTCAGGGGATGCTCTCAAAGCTGGGGTGGACCCAGCTGAGCGGTTTTGAAAAGCTACAGGAATGGTTCTAATGTCCTGCCAAGACAGAGGACCACTGTAAGACAGAGGACCACCATGCTAAAGGAACCTGATTAAACGCTCAGACAAGAATTTAAGGCTTTTTAACCTAATACTGAACTGACTTTGTCATGGGTATCAACCTAAAGTGCTGAGAGGTTTACACGCAACTGAATAGGCCATAGGAAGCCATACAAGGTCACTGAGCAAGGGGCATAAGGAGTTGGTAAGAATTATAGGCTGTATACCCCTTATGGGAAAAGCTTGGCAAGAAGCAGAAGTAGGCAGATTTCTGTGAGTTAAGAAGTAAGCCTGGTCTACACAGTTTCAGGCAAGCCAGGGCTACATAGTAAGGCCCTGTCATAGGGTGGGGGAAAGGGAAGTAAAGAAATAGAAATGGGACCAAAAATGTTGAGGATTTTGTAATATTTGCATATACATAATACTGTGTCTTGGGACTGTGACCCAAATCTAATAAATCTGATATTAGTACTCATAGCTCAAATGTAACTTTATACAATATCTTCAGGGATATTTCTCTCTTTCTTCCCCCCCCCCTCTCTCTCTCTCTCTCTCTCTCTCTCTCTCTCTCTCTCTCTCTCTCTCTCTCTGCTTTCCTGCCTCCCTCCCTCCTTCTCCTTTTCTCAGGCAACTCTATCCTGGATTCTCTTCTAACCCTTATCTGTCAGGGCTGGGACTACAGGTGTGCGGAGTCATCTAGTCAGGATGCAGTTTTGTTTGATGGTGGACTTCTCCACAGTAACATCCTGTTAGTATGGACAATTGATTTTGGACTGTAGGTCTTTGATTGGGGATGCTCAAGCGATTATGACAGCAATAGTGAAGGGTCCAGCTATTTACTGGCTAGAAAATATACCTTAATTTTTAAGCTAGCAAAGAAAGGAGCCTTTTCCCTTATGTACTCTTGAATTAAGGTAAGCTTCTTCAGTACCTGAGGTCCACGAATGTCTCAAGGGCAGGGAACAGGCAAGCCCCTGCTAATGTTTGCTAATGTCTGGTGGCTGACTAAATGGGTGGATAACCCTCAGCAGACCCATCTTGAATTCAGGAGGGCTAGACCATGACACTCCCAACCCCTAATCATTTCCCAAAACGCCAGGAATGTTCTTGCTCTCACCTTAATTTAACCTTTCCAATATTTAGCCTCATCGACCTGATTCCAAAACCTACCAACCCAGACTGCTTATCCTCATCTCTCCACCGCGTCCTCCTCTGATGTGACACACTGTCACTGGGCTTCCCGGCTTCGGCGCCAGGCTTCAAACCTGTCTTTACCCATTGTTCAGTTTCCTGTGAGTCAAGTTCAGCCAGGCTCCGTGCGCTACAATGATGGTCACAAACACAATCTTTTGCAGACACCTGGGAGGCAGCGCCGCCTGTCACCCACCACCAGATCTAAACGGGAGGAACCGAGGGGCGTTCCCATTCCAGCGGCTCTGGGTGGCGGGGTCGCCCGGGAGTCCTTCTGCCGGGGAGCGCCCGGCCCTCTGCGGGCGTGGCCGGTCTGGCCCGGCCCCTGGCCCGCCCTGGTCGCCTCGAGAGAGTCCCCGCCCGGCCACCGGCCGCCAACCGCGCTTCCTCCGTGTCTTCTCTGGTTCTGCTTGGTCCGGACGAGACCCGCAAAGGGGGATGCTACGGGCACCACCTCCTAGGGCACTTGCGCCTCTCCGCTCACTCTGGAGTCCTCAGCCGCGGCAGCCCGGGGAAGTTGCCTCGTGAGCCCGCGGCCCCCGGGTCTCCTCCTCCTGAGCCCCGCCCCCCGCCCAGCGCGGGGGACCGCACAGCCGCCCGGCCCGGGGGCGTCGCCGCTCGCTCTCCGGAGCCCGCGAAGCCCGTGAAGCCAGCGCTGCTGGCGAGCGTCCGCTTCCCTGCAAGCAGCGCGCGTGGCTCGGCGGCCCGGGGACCCCTGCGCAACCCCGACACGGCGCGCGCCCAGAGCGCGGGAGCCCGGAGCACCGGGCACCTGGGACCCCGCGCAGTCGCTGGCCAGCCCGCGGGCTCGGCAGGGATGCGGGCTGTGCTGTGAGACCGGGCGCCAGGGCCATGGCCGGCGCCCGCTGCCGGACCCTGTACCCCTTCTCCGGGGAGCGGCACAGCCAGGGGTTGCGCTTCGCTGCGGCGAGCTGCTAACGTTGCTCCAGGTTCCGGACGGTGGCTGGTGGGAAGGAGAGAAGGATGACGGGCTCCGTGGCTGGTTCCCCGCCAGCTATGTGCAACTGCTAGAGGTGAGAGGCCAGGGTCGGGGTCGGGGACCAGCTACCCTCCAGACCTCCCCGCTTGGGGGACGAAGGGTGCGGGGGAGGGGCTGGGGCGTGGACAGCGTTCTCCTCCTACCTGGCCTTCTGAGCACGTCGTGGCCACTCAGGGGAAGCGAGAACTTGTTGCCTGTGCGAGTTCTGGAGCAGGCGGGCGCGCTGCCGCGGATGACAGGGGCCACCAAGGGGCCGCCGAGCCCGGTGGTCTTGGCAAGGCGCGAGGGTGATGAGGGTTTGGAAAGGTGGTCCCACAGTCCTGCCTCTCCAGGAGACTAGCGGTCAGTCATGCTGACCGGGAGTAGGCTGCCTGGCTGCCTCCAGGCTACCCACTTGCTGGACCGCTGAGACGCACCAGTTAGCAATGAGCTGGAGCAGAGCAGCAGGCTAGACCCGGGGATGCAGCTAGACTCTAGGCAGCCTCCCATCCTTTAGGATCAGTACCCTAAAGTGGCTTGTTCTTGGGGATCTGGCTTGGCCCCAAGGCTTCATAGGATTGCTGAGCCAAGTCAGCTGGCTGTTTATTGTCTGGGTGACAATTGCGAGGCCTCTTTGGCCTCTAATCACTGAGCTCATGGTCACAGTCTGAGTGAAAGCCCAAGTTTCTAAAGTCCTTTGTGTGTGTGTGTGTGTGTGTGTGTGTGTGTGTGTGTGTGTGTGGTGTATGGTGGACTGGGGTGGTATTTTTCAGTCCCTCTTGCAGGCTGCTAACCCCAAGATTGTCACAAAGACTAAACTAGCCCTTGCCCTCAGTAATGTATGTGTTCTTAGGTTTTGGTTCCTAAGTAAGGAACCAAATTTATTTTTTACTGGGACCTATTTAAGAACAGAGTAGCAAATTTTGAATGAAAATGTTACACACAACTCTGGCCAGGGTGAGGTGGAGAGACCGTTGTAGAGTGGTCAGGCCTGACAAGTGTCCAGTGGCAGCAGCATCAAATGTCTGTGCAGTCTTCAGAAACACATGGTGCTTCTCTCGGGTCCAGAAAACAAACTTGCTCTAAATAGACCATGGTAGTTCTCAAAAACGGACCAGTAGTATTTCTAGGTGAAAGGCTGGGATGAGCTTCCTGGGGTCTTAGCAGAAGTGTCTCTGGGAGCTCATGGAGTGCTCTAAGAACCTGTAGCTGCAGAGGAGGTTCAGGCTTGGTTTTCTGCTTTTCCAAGTTCCATCTCTGAGGGCTACATTAAAACAAAATTAATGAGAGTATCCTTTGAGTCTCCTGGCCAAAAAAAAAAAAAAAACCAAACAAAAACAAAAAACAAAAAAACCCACCTCTCTGAGAGGCATGTGTGAGTTCTTTTGGTGGCTACACTTCCCCAGGAAATACTGATATGGAAATTTGCCTGGTGATTGTCTGTCTGGTGAGGAGTGTCCCTGACTGGATTCAGCCAGTTCTTTTGGGTGGGGATTCCTAAGAACAAAGTGCCCCTGCTTTTCACTGGAGGAGGGAAGGGAGCATGAAGACAGCAGAATTATCCTCTGGGATGGCCTGGGTGTGCCTGTGGCATCCCTTGGCACTTACGGAGCTAAGAAATCTCTGGAACCTAAGGACTTTTCAGACACCTGCCATCTACTAATAGCACCTCAATGCTACCAGGAGGACCCTCCAGTTGTACTTACACAAGCCATGTGGACTGTTGTCAGTTTCCTGACAGCTATGTGAAGGTCGTAAAAGCTGTCCTCCATATAGGACACTTGATTTGTCTTAAGTCACAGTCTTTCTATGTAGCTAGAGCTAGCTTCAAATTTGCAGTCCTCTTGCCTCTGCTTCCAAGTGCTGGGATTCCAGGCTCGTGCCTCTATATCTGGCACTGTCCTTGTTTAACAGATAGAGAAGACATGACAGCATTTGAAAAGCAAGTCTGTCACCCAAGGAGTCACGTTTACCTGTTAGCCTAACAACTCAGGTGGCTGAATAAATTCCTTGTGCATTTTGAACCCCAATCACCTGGACTAAGCTAAAGGAAGGATTCAGAATGATGTATGTGGACAAGGGTGGGCATGCCCTTCCAGTTGGCATGTTGGTGACAGTATTCTTAATATGACCTGCAATTCTGGGACCATAGGGAGGATAGCTGCTGCATCCTGGGGCAGCCTGGACCTCCCCTGCTGCCATCTCTGAAGTCTGAATTCACCTATAACCAGCTGATTTTCCCAAAGGTGAGGGAAAGGGTGGACCTGGCCCTACTGTCCAAGTACTGACTAGGATTCTCTCAGCACCAACATGGAGGTTCATGGATCGGGTTCTTGGTGGCTTGTAACTCCTATGAGAACAAGCTGGACCACTAGGCAGAGGGCTGGGGAGGGATAGAGGACATGCTGTGGAGTCTCTTGGGATGGGCTGAGTTTCGTAGATGGGGGAAAGCTGAGGAATAGCAATGGGTAGAGTATGAACTGTATGACTTCTGAGACTCCAGAGCCTGGCAGCTGCTGGAAGACAGAGGAGGGCCTGTAGACTCAGGAGCTGGTTCTGTTGTAGGGGAAGAAGTCTGAACAGAATGGACCCCATCAGCCTCCCTGGGAAGGGATGGGGTGATAGGCACACAGCTGAAGAATTGGGTATTGCTCACAATGTTCCTTTCGCCCTCTGGTGGAAAGAGGGATAACAGGAAGTGTCTTAGAGGAGAATGTGAGATAACTGACAAGAATCTGCAAAGTGGACTCTCTCTGCACGGATCTCTTCCTGGTTCAGACAAAGGACGGAAAGCTAGAGGCCCAGCTTTGCAGGAAACACTATGGAGGAGAATTGGGAGCTGAACTCAGAAAGGCCTTCTAGAGTTGCCTTGGAGATAGCCAGTCTCAAATGAGAGCAAGGTTCAGGAGGACATGGGCATTGGGGGAAAATCTCTTTGGTCAAGACTCCCAGGAACTGGAAAAATGTTACAATGGATATCTGGATTACCGAAGACAGACTCTAGAGGATCTAAGCCAGGACAGAGAAATATAGAACCCAGGAACCTTGGCTACAGGAGTCCTGGTTATTCAAGGTGTGGCCAATCCTTTATAGGGCACCTATTCTTCCCAAAGGTATGAGGTCTAAGCTAGTTAACTTCCCATTGCTGTGTCAGGGCGCTGAGATAACATTTGCAAGGAGGAAAAGTGTATTTGAACCTTGGCTTAGAATTTTCAGTTTATGGTCAGCTTTTAGTCCAGTAAATTATGAGTATATGGTAGCAGAGAACATCTCATAATGGCCAGGAAAGGGGGGGGAGTGGTGGCTTAACTCTCACCATCCCCTGCTCTGACCTACTCCCTAATGGTTCCACCATTTTCTGGGAATCCCACACTGGTTACTGAATCTTTAGCAAATGGGACTTTAGGGGGACCTTTAAGATTGCAACCATAACTAGATCTACCAGCTGAGACCCAAAGCTGGCTGTGGTGTGTGAAGACCCAGGGAGGAGAGCAGCCAGAAAAGCCTTTCTTGATGACACCTTTCAGCCACAAAGAAGAGGAGCAGCAGAGAACTCCACTGACATTGTCTGAGACACACAAGAGAAGGAGAGTAGATGGATGGGGGAGATGAGGCCATGCTGGAGGGTGGACAGTACATGCCAGGCCAGCTCCAGGCCAGGCTCTGGGTCATCTCCATAGAGTGTGGACCCACACAAGGGATGATCTCCACCAGCCCTCAAGGGCGCAGGTGCAGCTCCAGGGAAGATAGATAGAGTGGGGAGGTGGGCTCTCTATTCCACAGAAGACTTGTAGAGTCAGGTGTGGTACCAGTGTAGGCACGTAAGCTGGTCAGGCCTAAAGGGTGGTGTAAGATCTCAGTAGAAAACACCAGAATTTGGGTAGATGTCCCCAAATGTCTGTATTGAAAACTTAACACTCAAAAATAGCAGTATCAGATGGTATTAAGTTTTGAAGGCTCCACCCCCATGAATAGCTTGATGCCAGTCATTAAGAGGCCTGAAGGTGTATAGTTTGAGAGCTTGGCCTTCCTCCCTCTCTCTGCCTTCTACCATGGGATGATGCCATAAGAACACAGAAGATGCTGGCACCTCAATATTAGAGTCCACAGCCTCCAGAACCACGAGAAAGATATTTATTTTATAAATCACCCAACTTGTGGTATTCTCTTATAGCTATTCAAAATGGAGTCAGCCTTACACTCAGAGTTCATTAGTGCTTGTCAGTGGGACAAGGCAGGTGCAGAGGGCAATCATTGAACTTCATCTCCTCTTTTCTCCCTTTTTGCTCCAACCCTAGGGCCATGTGAACACATGGTGGGAGGTTATAAGGAATAGCTGTAGGGGCTGATGGGCTGTGCTGTGGATAATGAAGAGATGGACTTTTCTATTGCTAGGTAACAAAGCACCCCAGAATCCGTCCTATCTGACTGAGTGGCTACAGCTCAGCTGGGTGGGTCTTCAGTTTGTTCACTTTGACAGTCTATGTGCGAAGAGATCTGCAGTCAAATGGCAGAGGATCGAGTCCTGGAGACTCCATTGGGCTGGACTCATAGAAGTGCCAGGTTCCCTCACCTGGTTGTTTCATGTGTCCTCTTTCCACATTGTATTTCTCCTGCAGGGCATTTTCACTTGGGCTTTCTCTAGCCAGTAGTTAGAGGGGGGTTTGCTGTTGTTGTATTTTTTGTTTGTTTGTTTTGTTTTTTGAGACAGAGTTTTTATGTGTAGCCCTGGTTGTCCTGGAACTGGATCTGTATTCCAGGCTGGCCTCAAACTCAGAGAGCTGCCTGCCTCTGCCTCCAAGGGCTGGGATTTAAGTTCTTACTTAGTCTAGTGGCCAGCTTCCAAGAGCACAAATGGATGACTTGTTGGGCCTTCTTAAGGCTTTAACCCAGGATGAGCACATCACTCTATCTGCTGTTGGCAAAGTGAGTCACAGGAGCAGTCTGGCAGTGGCATGGAAGGGAGGTAGGTTCAGTCTGGGAGGCAGGAGCAGGGTCCGTGGAGGACCACCTTTCCTGACTCCTAAGGATGGTGAAGACACCATGTGACAGATGTTAGAAGGAGGCAGCAAGGCTTAAGCTCAACTTTTGAACCAGAGAGAGAGAGAGAGAGAGAGAGAGAGGAGAGAGAGAGAGAGAGAGAGAGAGAGGATAGATCCCTAGAAACAAAAAACGTGTCATAGAAATGGCCTTTCAATTTGGAGTCTTTATTCCTCTATTTCCGTCCTAGGAGTTTTGGAGTGTTTTGTTTTAGTCTCCAGGGATTTCTTTATAGAGACACATTGTAAATAATGCAGCTGGAATCTGAAATCATGTTTTGCCTGGCCCTGAAGTCTGGGCCTGTCCACTAAGCTGTCAGCACACCAGGCCAGCCTTTTCATGCCAGAGCTTTGATAATTAATGGACACAGTGTCTCTGAGCTGCCTGACATTCAGGAGATGTTTGCTATGGTAAATAAATTGATTTTAATCTAGAGTCGTTTTTCCCATAACATGAAAATTACCTAAAATGGTGTGACTTTGACCTTCACGCCAATATTTTTTTTTTCCCTGGCGGTCATTGACTCTGTTCACAATCAGGGTTGGTGGCTCCCAGGGTATGTAATTGGGACCAAAATTGTGCCATTTTCAGAGTCTTCCTGTCATTCAATTAGGGGCCCACATCATCAGCTGCTGCTGTTTGAACACCTACCTTTGGTCATAGCACTGTCTCTCTTGCCCAGCAGGAACCACCCTTCAAAGACACTGTACGCTGGCCTGGCCACATGGCCACTCACAACACGTTAAAGCATTCGGCAGAGCTGGGCTTTATGGACTCCAGGCGTCTTCACAAAAGTTCCCTTAGCAACAAGCTGGCAGGAATCCCCGACATCTGATATTCACTGGGTAAATTCCTGAGATCTACTTTTACCTAGAAACATGAATGAGCCACCACCTACCTATAATTTCAGCCTAAAAAGACCAACTTGTGTCTGTTGACTGGGCAAACCCTCACTGGGAATACTGTGCTGGCCCCACTGGTGAAGGGACATGTGCAGTAAACCAAGAAGCCCTGAGTCTATACGTGGCGTCGTGGCTGTTACCAGCCTGCCACAGGGAACAGCATTCCTAGAATGTGCTCCCTTATTACCCACAGCAGCAAGGTAATACAAGGCAAGTCTCTTTGATAGAATGCCCAGGCCAATTCCCCTGTCCTTAATTGTCAAATTAGTAATTTCCTCTCTTCCTGCAGAGGCAAGGATTCTAAGATGGTATTTGTATATCTACAGAAAGAAGCAGACATGGCTGCCAGCAGGTGTGCCTGGCTTCTTCTTTGGCAGAACAGAGCATGAGGTGACATAGTAAATGCATAGCTCTGAAGTCTACGTGGAGTGATTTTGTTGAGGGAGGGTGTCCTGGGGACCAAAACCAAGGCCTAACATGCTCAGTAAGTGCTCAGTTTCTGAGCCACATGCCTCACCCTCACCCCGATGTGGAGTATTACAAGGATCTGCTTACGTCCTTCTGTCCTGTTTGGTATCTCCTCCATGTGCCCTCTGATAAAGGTTTGTTTTTATGCGCCTCACTTCCTGGTTCACTGAATCTACTTCCTTTCACAAGCTACAAATTCAAGTCCTGGTTGAATTCCCAGGCACTCAGATTTCACACATCAAATCTAAGTCCATAGTCTCTACTCTAGCCACCGTCTTCTGCCCACTCTCTGACTGAGGGAAGGTAACCTCCCTCTGTCCATCCTGTCCCTGATGCTTGATCTTCCTCTTCCTCTTCCTGTCCTGTCCTTTATCTAGGAAGTCTGCCCTTCCTCCCTCAGTAGGTTTCTTGGAGCCTTCTCTTTCTGCACTTGCCTTGGCAAAGTTTTCTAGCAAAGGCCAGGAAATGTTTTCTGGGCTTTGTGAGCCAAGAGACAAAATGAAATTGAAGCTGGTTCATGAGGCAGCAAGAGGTGAGGTGAGGCCATATGTGCTCTGTCACCACCCCACAGGGCTGCTGTGACAATACAAAACTACCATAGGTAGTCCAGAAACCCGAGCTTCAGGTAGTGCTCTGAGGAAAAGTTGGTTGTTTAAGACAGGGTCTCATTGTAGTCCACTCTGGTTTTAAATCCATGGTGCAGCTAAGGACGGCCTTGAACTCCAGCTCTTCTTGCCTATATCTCCCAAGTGTAGCCCAGGCTGCTCTTGAACTCACCATAGTCCTTGAAATCTGCCTAAGCCTCTCAAATGCTGGGATTACAGGTGTGTACCACCCTGTCCAGATTCTATTTGGATCTTAAGTGTCCTCAGAGGTTAGACCTCATCATGATATTAGTGGGACAAAGGGAAACCTTTAAAGAGTAGAGGAGCCTGTCAGGAGGTCTTAAAGTTATTAAAAGCATGCTCTCCAATCGTATCCAAGAGGTTTTTTGGTTTGTTTGTTTGTTTGGTGGTATTTTGTTTGTTTTGTTTTTGTTTTTTGTTTGTTTTGTTTGCTTGTTTGTTTGTTTGTTTGTTTTTGAAAAAGGGCATCATGTTTTACCCCTTGCTGATCTGGAACTCATTAGTCAGTCAAAGCTGGTCTTGAACTTGTGACAGTCCTTCTACCTCAGCTTCTGGAGTGCTAGATTTACAAGCATAAGCCACCCTGTTCAGCCTTGGGTTAGTAGTTTGCTCTGCCATAGGATCCCAGCATATGAGAAGTTTATGTCCATATCCATAATGCACAAAGTTCATTTTATACGTTGATTTTAAAAAATATCCAAATTTAGCTGGAGAGATAGCTGATCTGTGAAGAGACCTTGTTGCTCTTACAGAGGAGGGGACTTCTGTTCCCAGCATGCATATTAGGCTACACATACATTAGGCCTGTAACTTTAGTTCCAGGAGATCTGATGTCCTTTTCTGTTCTTCATAGACACACACACACACACACACACACACACACACACACACACACAAACACACACATTAAAAGCAAACAATCCCAAATCAAAGGAAAACAGATTCCCACAGGAAGAGGCAGAGTCACTTAGTAGACTCTTTCTAATAAGAACACAAAGCACCACTAATAGATCCCATCTTACTGTAACTCAGGGTCTGCAAAGGTAACTACCAAGATTTTCTTATGATTTCTCTGAGATAAACTCCACTTATGCAGCTTTGACTGGCCTGGAACTTGGAACCTTTCTCCTGCCTTTGCCCCGATTGTTTGGGATTACATGTGTACCACCATGCTTGGCTACAAAAGACAGTTTTAAGAAAAAAATGTAACAACGGTGGTTTTTTTCATTGTTGTTCTTTTTAGATAGGGTCTCACTTGGTAGCCCAGATGGGCCTAGAACTGATTATGTAGTCCAGACTGGCCATAAGCAATCCTCCTGCCTCAGCCTTCAAGTGCTAGATTACAGGAAGGTAACACCACAACTCTTGGTCAGTGAAAAGCATTAAGAGTGTGCATGCCATCTGACCCCTGGATGTACTTCTAGTCTAAAAGCCTCTGTTTGACAAGGCGTGAACATCACCATGGCAACAAAGCACTTCTTAGTAAGGGCAAGCTTAACTACCCTCGAACTCTTCGAGAGGAACTGCTTAAAATGAGGTTTACCTAGGCTTAGTCCCAGATCAGGCTTGTGAAAGGGCTCAATAAACTAAAATGAAATTTCAAAATTCAAAATGTTGCTTAGTGACATTTCGGAAGCAAAAGAAGATGGTAGCATCCAGATATGAGTTACAGTCAAAAATGCAGAAATGGCGAGGACTGCACACTAAGTAGCGTTTGTGGCTAGAACAGGTCGAAGGGCTATGTACTGGCTCAGCCTGCATCATTTTAGACGGCCCCTGTTACAGCAAATCTTTGCATTTTGAGAGGTAAATTTGGCTTTTATTTTTTATCTTTCGAGAAAACTGAATTTCATCTGCAGCCAAGTCTAGTGTGTGTCTGTGTGTGACTGCCTGTCTGTCACCTTGTTTCAGAAAGCATTTAAGGCATCCTACCAAAAAGCATATGGCACAAAAAGATAAAATCACAAATATGGAGGGAACCTTCGAAAAGGGAAAAAGAAAGGGAAGCTGGGGAGGGAGTAAGGACTGTTGAAATGAGGACAATTGAGACGAATCATGTTTCTCAGAGGCAAATAAGAGCCGTCTGTACCTTCTGGTAAGAATGTTTTGAGTGGTTTGTAATGAAGAGATGTTCTGGAAATGGTCACACTGTGAGCTTGTGTGGTGTCAGGACAGGTGAGGACAAACCGTAACAAATAGTTCTGGAGTTTGCATCGCTAAAGCAACATAAGTTTGTCTCTTGTGCTAAAAGTCTGTTACAAGCCTCTCCAGGTCCCCAGGAGCAGGGAGCCTCACCCAGGAATGGCCTTGGCATTCTAAATCTTTTGAACAGAAGGCTAATGGAGGTCTGTCTGACCTTTCTCCCATCTCCATGCCCTCACCTCCACCATTTTACTTCCAGACCATACTTTCTTTGGGAGACACTCCTCCAAAGGACAGATCCTCCCAATAACTCTCAGGAAGAAAGATTACAGTTGACACCATGCTCGCTCAGACCAGCTGAAGTTTGTCCCAAACTATTATCCATTCTCTAGACCTATTCATCTCTCCTAAAAATCACTCTTTGTCAAAATTTGCTTCTGACTCTACAGCCTTCCCCCATCCCCGCCCCCTTCCCTGAGAAGGTGCTAAGTGTTCAACCGTGTGGTCTTTCATTGAGCGTGACTCCAGAGTCTTCATATGTTAATTCCCACCTCTGTCCAGTGCCTTAAAAAAAAATGACTCCAACCACCAGACCTCCATGGAGTGGAGCCAGAGTTGCTTCTCCCCTGTAGGTTCCTTTTCATAAGCTGTCCTGGCGTTGAGTACTCCCTGAGCACGCCGCGTAAACACTTGGTCCACTTGGCATAGACGTGATCACTTCCTGATTCTAGTCTCTGATTTTTTGTGTGTGTCTCTCTTTTATGTATTATGTACTATGCATATACAATCTAGGCAACACACTGAGGTTAGCAGTTATAAACTTCCCTATATGTGGGGGGAGGGGTGGTAGGGTGGAGAGATGGCTCAATGGATAAATCACTTGTCTTGCAAATGTGAAGAGCTGAGTTCGGATCCCCAGCAGCTGTTTGTAAATTTCCTGCATAGAGGAGAAAGATTTGGGTCCCTGGAGAAAGTATCTAACTAGAGTACTCGAGTGGCAAGCCTCGGGTTCATCGAGAGAGACCATCTCTCGGCAAATGAAGTGGAAAGCAATTGAAGAAGACACCTGATGTCAACCTCTGTCCTTTCCACACACTCAGACACATATCTACATGCACCTGCACATATATATGTGCACACATATCCATACGTGTACATATATCCATAAGCATATTACACACACATACACAAACAAAATAGAAAATAAAAAACTTCTCTTGGGGAGCCTTTTAAGACTTTCCTGTCCTGCACCACTCTGACAGGTGACTTATTTTGAGAACCTTCGAGTTCACAAAATTCTGCCCAAAGCCCTTCCAGACAGATGTTAGCATACATCACTAAGTTCTTCCTCTTTCCCCATTGCCTGTCAGATGCAGAGACCCAGAGAACGCCAGGGTTAATCAACAAGAAAACTAATTAAGTTGTAAAAATTCTTCAGAGGTGCTATTTTAAAAACTGTACCGAAACAATTCCTCGTCCTAATTTAATCATCAGGGAGACCGTCCTTATTTTAGCGGTGGCTCCTGGAAGGCCCGTCATGGAGGCATCTGCTTCTGATTTGTCGTATAATTTAGGAGTGGAAATAGGAAAGCGGAACTTTAAATTTAGTTCGAGTCTACTGTTCTCATTTAGCAAGTGTTTTATTGATAGTTAACTCCCAGCGTTTGTTGTGCTTCAAGGGAAAAAATACAGCTCCATTGAGTAGTTGATAACCAAGGGCATGCTCAACACAAAATCAAATCTAGGACTCAGTCTAGGATTCCTGTGTTATAATGTGATAAACAAAGGGGCTGAGTACCGCAGTTAAATCAAATCTCACGCCTGCTTCCGCATCGAGCTACACCCCGGTCCCTTCACCAGACACTGGACCCTGGCAACACGGAACATTTCTGTGACTTCCCCAAAGGTTTCCTTCCCTCCCTCAAGCTGTTCCCCATGGATACCAACTGAGTCTGCTCTGATTCCATCGAGCCTGACATCTCCGGTTTTGTGGGATGAATGAGAACTTGTAGGTGAAAGGCTCAGTCCCAGGAGACTGCAATGCCTCACACACCGAGGCCAACCCGTGTCACCTGTACCTCGACAGTCAACTCTATTTCATTTCTACCACACAGAGAGGTTGCTGCTATTGCTGGCCTCCAGGCCCCAGTTTGAGCATCAAGGCGTATGGGTGCATGAAGGGTTATATTTTATATAGAAGACATGTTAAATCCTGGAATCAGATCAGATGTTGGAATTATTTTTTAAGTGGATTATGTGGAGCTAAGGGAGGTCATGGAAGGTGTGAGTTTTGGAATTAGGCCTCTGTAAGTATATTTAATCTGAGGAAAGAGATAACCTGGTGGCTGATATTCCTGTTTGCCCACAGTGGATCTCTGACCACAGGGGAAAGGCAGGGGTCAAAAACCTGACAGTGGACAAAGAGCAGGTTTCAGCCTGCAGTAAAGCAGGGCAGGATGGAAGGATGCAGGCAGAGAGATGGGTGACAAGACGCAGGCTCAAGGTCTGGATGAACAGCTTCAGTGGCAGGGAATGAGCCTGAGAGAATCTTGTGCATGGTTCCCAACATTAGAAAATTCATATGCTCAGGACATGGCCTCCAGGTCTTGAGGCTGTTCGTTAGCTCCTATGGGAAGCTGGTGCTCTGTGTGAACAAGGTTGAACAAGGTTGGGGGCTGCTGCAATGTGAGTCCTGCTGCTGTCCCCATTGCCACTGTATACTGTATAGCACACAGTCAGTGGTGGGGCTGCCTCCCAGATGTGGGCAGCAGAATGCAGGTCAGGCAGGGGCTTAGCCTCTGCTGCTATGGATTCCCTGCATCTACTGTGCTGCCTGTGAGAGTCTGGGCCAGTGCAGAGCTGTAAGTTTTATAGAGCTCCTATGAGGGTCAGGGAAAGAACCTGACGCCTGTACACACCCTGTTAGCAGAATTCAGGGTTCTTTATGCTTTTGGTTTTGAGCCAAGTTGGACTCAGTTGCTGCCTGTTAATTGGGGTTTCCACTGGGTGGGAGGCTGCTAAGACCTCTTTCCATAGCCTTTCTGAGATCACTGGACAGGGAGGTCTTGGTGCCACATATAGGTAAGACAGATACTCTGGGCTTCTCATGAGATCCAGAGCCTTGGCTTCTGCATTGCATTGCACCCCTCCACTTCTGGAGACACTGTAGATCTTGGGGAGACTCCTGGGAGTCCCACAATTGCAAGTACTCTCTTAGGAGCCTTGGGGTACACACAGGTCTTGCCAGTCTGAAGCACATACAGCTGCAGCTACAGCTCTCCTTAGTTTGGTGGAGACTGTTACATAAGACTCCCTGTTGCTAGGGTTGGCCTAATTGGTCTTAATTATTTTTTACCTGGTCTGATGGGCTTCTGGCTTCCTGGACACTCTTGGAAGAGACGCTTCTTATAATGAGGATTTTTTTTTTTTTTTTTGTGGATGGGGGCAGAGCGAAGTTCTAGAAACTGCTAAAGAATGTCAGAATTTCTTTTCTCATCTTTTGCCTGTTCCTGGAGCAAAGGAAATGTCTCATGAGCCTAAATGGAACACATGATCCTCCTCCCCTCCCCCTCTCTGCTAAGGATAGAACCCAGGCCCCTTGTGTATGCTAAGTAATCTTTCCATTTCTTTCTTTCTGTCTGTCTGTCTGTCTCTCCACACACACGCACACACTTATTGATACAGGGTCTCTGTAGCCTAGGTTAGATGTGGTCTGGAAGGGTCTTTCTCAAGTGTTGCTGTGGGACACTAAATCAAGTCCTGGGCCATCATTTGATCACTCCAGACTAGAGATGATGTCACCAAACTGCTAATCTCCCCCAAGTGGGATCTGCAGGTCCTGGATGTCCTGGACTTTATCTCCTAGTCCCTGGATTACTACTGCAACCCCAGCAGTAGTAGCCAGACTGCTGGCTATCTTCCCTGGTGATGTTTTTAAAGCTGATTGACCACAGCACTCTCTCTTGTTTAAAGTTTCTGGGTTTTTATTTCATTGCCGCAGCAGTAAGGTTGAGGGTCCCTTAGCCAGAGTGTTTCGATCAAAAAGCATTTCAGATTTCTGAATGTTTGCTTATATGAATTGAGATATCTTGGGTACTTGACCTAAGTCTAAGCAGAAGTTATGGGTGAGAACGAGTGTTCAAACACAAGTGTTTCATGTGCCTGTGTGCACATATGTGTGTTCGTGTGCCTGTGCATGCCTCTGTGTGTATATGTGTGTGCATGTGTGTGTGCACGTTACTGAAGATTAAACTCACTGTCTTACACATGTTGGACTCATATCCTGGTGCTACTGTCCCATTGTGCCACTGAACTACATCCCTGCCCTATTTGTATTTTTTATTTTGAAACTGGATCTTACTAACTTGTCCAAGCTGGCCACATGATCCCTCTGTAGCTCTGGCTGGCCTTGAACTTTTGCTCTTCCTGCCTCACCCTCCCAAATACCTGGGATGACAGGATTGCACCACAATGCCCAGCTCCTCTGGTCTTTTTAATCTGCTTGTTTTCTCCACGACTCATCACATGAGGTCAGTGTGGAATTTTCCATTTGGGGCATCATGTGGGTGGAGCATTTTGTTTTGGATCTGGGGCTTTGAGAGTAGAGAAGTACAACTGTAGAGCAGGCTTTAGCTGTGCCTGCCGAGAGAGTCTGAGACCAGCCCTGTCTGCCTTCTTAGTTATTCCCTCACCATCCCCTTGCCAGAGAAACACCTGGAACTTCCGTCTTTCTGTGACTTTGCCTTCCAGGGTGTTTTCTTCCCAATAGCTGCTGCTTCTCCCTGCAGTGAGTGTTCTCCTCCCAGACTTGTTCTTCTTTCTCCCTTTTCTGTTTTTCTTTTCTGGACAGGTTTATTGAGATATAGCATTCACTAGAAGCAAATAGAACCATACAAGATATAACATTCGTTAGAAACACACAAAAGTGTATGTGCTATTTGTGTTTGTTTTACCATTTAACATTAACTTAATTTAACATTAAAACATTTGTTTTAACATTCGTGGAATTGTATATTGGTTACCATGGCTCCTTTTAGAATTTTTTTATTGATCATTTTATTCGTTTACATTTCAAATGATACTCCCCTTTCCCAGTCCCTTATCTCATCTCCCTTCCACCGTCCTCTTTTCCTCTATAAGGGTGCTCCTCTACCCACTCATCCCCTCCCACCTCACTACTCTAGCACCCCCCTACGCTGGAGCATCAAACCTCCACAGGACCTAGGGCCTCTCCTCCCTTGATGTCAGATAAGACCATCCTCTGCTACGTATGTATCTGAACCCACTGATGCCTCAATGCATTTTTTATCACCTTTCAAAGAAACCCATATGTGTTCCTTGCTCCTTAGTCCCCTCTACCTTAGGCTCAGGTGACCACATACTGACTGCTTGTAGATTTCCTGTCCTAGTGATTTTCCGTAAATGAAGTCATATCTGGCTTCTTCCACTTAGCATAATGTTCTTTTTTTATTATCCTTGAGATTATTTTCCCCTTCGCTTTCCTCCCCCTAAACCATCTCAAATATTCCTTCCTGATCCTTTTCAAATTCATGGCTTCTTTTTTTTTCCATTGTTATTACATACATATACATATATGTATACCCATAGACATATATATTCCTAAATGCGATCCTCTTGGTCTGTATACATGTTTTCAGAGCTGACCATTTGGTCTTAGATAGCCTGTTTGTGTACTCCTCCCTGAGGAAGGCTATTTCTCCTGGGCTCAGCTTTCCTCAGTTGCTTGTAGTTATTTGTGTGGGTTGAAGCCTTCTGGTCTTTCCCCTGCAACTTTAGTGTGTCTATTGTCATCCTGTGCAGCCCATGCTTAGTAAATCATTTTGGTGAGATCTTATGGGTGTAGTTTATGACATCACTAGGAGACACAGCCTCACAGCAAACTCACTGATCCACTCTCTCTTACAGTCACTCTGCCCGCTATTCTGACAGATCCCTGAGCTTAGTGCAGGAGCTGTGTTGTAGATGTATCAGTCGGGCCCGGGCTCCACAACTCTACATTTTGGTTGGTTGTGGTTTTCTATAATGGTCTCCACCCATGGCAAAGAGAAGTTTCCTTGATGAAGGGTGAACACTATACTTACCTATAAGTAGAAAGACAAAATTAGAGCATAGTTAGGGATTATGCTGCCTTAGTAAACTGACAGCTGTAGGTTCTCTTCCAGCATCCATGATCTCACTAGCCCTGGGGAGTTGGCTAGGTTTCTAGTACCAGGCATGATTTCTTCCTTATTGAGTGGGCCTTAAGTCCAATTAGAGAGCTGTTACTGCCAAGGTATGCATGCCACTACTACAGCCTTGGGTCATTCTGCCGTGCTGGTCATTGATGTGGTTCATAGATGGAATAGCTGTGTAGGACTGTTGGTTGCTTCCATGCTTTCTTGTACCATGAAAACTAGTCCTCAGGGTGGAGACATTCAGGTCAGTTCAGCTTAGTGGACTCTGGGCCCTGGGTCTGCAGTGCATGGTGTCTTCAGCAGTAGAGACTACTTCTACCTCTTGGGGGGTAACCAAGGGTAATGGCAATAGCCTGAAATCTTTTAGAAGTCTCTTGGACAACCCTGATTGAATATTTGAAAAGAAGAATTCTCAAACCTGGTTGGATTTTTGTTTATTTGTTTGTTCTTCATGTTTTATTTTCTTTTTTTGTTTGTTTGTTTTTGTTTTTTTTATTTTTAACATGGTCTTTAGTTTTTGGAGGGAACATTTCATTCCTCAATAGCATAATGTTCATACTGTAGCTTATATCAGCACTTTCTTCCTTTTTGTGACCAAATAATATTCCATTATATAGATGTGCCAGGGGGTGGACATTTGGGTGGGTTCTTTTTTTGTTGTTGTTCATTATTAATGTTGCTTCTATGGATATTTGTATAACAAGCATCGTGTTTTCACTATATATTTGCTGGATCACATGGTTCCTCTGTTTTTGGCATGTTGAGAAGCTGCTTCCCCAACAGTGATGGAAGTGTCCTCACCAACACTTGGTCTTATCTATCTTAAACTGTGAAACTGTTTCTTTTTGTGGTGTGGCTGCATTCACCAGGTGACTCATCATGCTGAGGATCACATCACAGGTTTTTGTTGTTTTTGAGACTTGGTCTCATGTAGTCCAGGTTGGCCTCAAGCTCACTATGTAGCCAAGGCTGGCTTTGAACTCCCAGTCTCCACCTCCTCAGTTCTGAGAATACAGGCACACACTGTTATGCTATCCCTGTTCCCAAGACACACACACACACACACACACACACACACACACACACACACACACACAAATTTTATTAGCTTTTGTATCTCTTTTCTGGGGAAAGGTCTATTCTAGAGTCATTGTCCCTTGGCACATGTTCATTTCTCTGCTGTGCTCCCCCCTTCTCTCCATTGAGATGAACATTCTGAGGACATCAGTTGCTTTCACACTGGTCTCACAATACAGATTTCTTCTTGAGTTGTGCAGAAGAGCACAGGGGTCTCTCTCTTCACCACAGGAGTGCCCTGTGTATCCTCAGACTCAGGTCAATTCTAACATCACCTGAGGATGGCATCAGGCCTCTGTGCTTGAGAGCACAGTGCAGAAGCCATCGCTAGTACCCATGCTTCCTTCTTGCTGGCTACATTTGCTGTTTTTGGCTCCATCTTTGAGTTCAGCTGGTATGCTACAGCTTTGGAAGTCAGAGAAACAATGATATACCCTTATTTGAAGGCATATAATAAAGCAGAGGATCACGGGTTGAAGGAGTGGGGGGTTCCATGTCCTTTCCTACCACCTTCTAGGAACCTCTCCACCCAGACCTTTAAGGTTCTATGAACATTTCACTCTGTAGGTATGATAGGCTAAGTTATTGGTCAGTTATAAGTTATAAGCTTCAGGCCATCAGTTATCTTAATAGGTAAATATGGACAAAAAGACAAGACACTTTGGAGAGTCTCAGGATTTTAATGACCTGGAGACCTGGTTTCTATCCCATAGCTTCACTAGCCCATTCCCACTCCTTGGTTTTGGGTCCTGATCTCCTTGGAAGACTTTAATGACATGTTGCCATTCACCCTACATGCCTGGGTTCCTCCACCCTCTGGAGTCCCTAAGGCCAAGCAATTTTTATAGATCCAGCCTCTAGCTCAGAGCCTGGTCCAGGGACACCATAAGACCAAGAAGGATCATTCATTTTGACAGGGACGTAGGTAACTATGTTTCTGTCTTCCATCATGATAGTTATTTGATTTCACACACACAGAAAAAACAAACAAAAAACTCACAGGAATTTGATGCCACTTGTGGAACTGCTGTCTCCACCCAGGCATCTTACACCCACAGGTTGTGATTAACATGATGGACTGGGAAGAGTGTGTGTGTGACTCAAGGCAAATTATGTCTGTCAAGGAGAAAACCCGCTTACTCAGCCTCCAGGATGTGAATTGTGTCACCTCGTGTCTGAAAAGGCCTAAGTTGTTATTGGTTACCACTGAAGGGAAAAACAGGCACCAAAGAAATCAGCCTCTCTTGGGGCTGACTTGACTACTGGGTAAATCCTACAAAAGAAGAATTTTCCATTGCTATGACGAGCACCTGAGAAAATCAGCTTAACTGAAGGGAAAGCCTTCTTTGGGATCACCCTTTCAATCCACAGTTTGGCCTTGTTTCTTTGAACCTGTGACAGCATAGTGAGTTGTGAGGAATGCACTTGAGTGGGCAGGCCAGCTACTGCAGAGAGAGGGATCCTACTGTCACCAACAGAGGCACAGTTGTAACCTCCTTCTACTAGGACCTACGAACTGCCCATAGGACCACAGGCCAAGCTATTAGCACACTCTCATCAGAGGTTATGACCCTGGGACAGGAGTGCTTGGTCTTTGGTATTGGGTGGGCATCTAGTGTCATGATGGTGTCCATGGCTGTTCTTAGATGAACCATCTCAGTTTGGGCACTGAAACTTGGGGCATTTGCCTTGTGCCTCTGTTTCCATGTCTTTGAATAGGTCCAGTAAGGCACAGAGCTATGGAAGGTAAGCTCTGTCTCGTTGAACACCACCTTCTGCAGAGTGTCTGGCTTACTGATGATGGCTCTGGCTCTCACCATTTCGTTTTCTGTTTTTAGTTTCTGGTTTGATGATTTCTTAGTCCGTGCTATCTACGAATTTGCTTTTTCCTGGTTAAAGAAATCCGATTTCTCAGAGTCCCTCCACACCTCATAGTCACCATCGCTTTTCATCTGTGGGTAGCATCACGCAGAAGATGAGTTTCCCCAAGTAAGCCATTGCCATTCTGTGGTCCTTCAAGTCAGTCAAGGTGAATTTGAACTATTAACTTAAGCCAATCTCCTCTCATCCTGAGGTTACAGATGATAAAGTGCAGCACAGATTGGAATCTTAACAGTGAGTCAGTAATTAAGGGGAGACTTAGAGTAGGTGATGGATAAGCCATAGTATAGACAGATCTTTCTGCAGCAGATGCATTCAGATGCCCTAAATGTTTCTCTGGCCAGGAGAGGTTACTGAACCGAGTAGATTCCCTTGATCTCACTGTCTCTTTTGCACAGTCTTATGTGGCTCAGGGTAGCTTCAAGCTTGTTATGCACTGAGAATGGCATTGAACTATTGATCTTCCTGCCTTCACCTCTTTAATGCTGGGATTACATGAGTGCCTGCCATCATACCTGGTTTTCTTTTCTTTCTTCCTCTCCTTCTCCTCCTCCTCTTCCTCTTTTTCTTCCTCATCTTCCTCCTCCAATTCTACCTCTTCCTCCTTTTCCACCTCTTCCTCCCTCTCCTCCTCCTCTGCTGTTATTTCTTTACATAATCTGTCCACCTATCCCAGGCTAGCCTTAGACCCCCATGGCCCTCTTGCCTTGGATCCTTGAGTGCTTAGGATTCCAGGCATGTACTACTATGGCTGGCTATGATAAAGACTTTCTTATCAGGGCCATCAGAAGAAAACCATTGAGTGTCTTCCAGTTGGGATATGGCAGAAGGAATATTGAAAGTTTCCTCTAACAACTCACTCAGACACAATCTCTGAAGACCTGAGCAGCCTTGCCAAACCTGTCCTTGTCACCTGTCCTTTATGGTGGCATCTGCAGGCCCTCTGTAAATCCTGTTTCTTCAATTCCCTAGGTTAACCAGGATGCAGAGATGTCTGTCCCCACTTGGGCTTGTGACAGATATTTAGGTGAGAAGACAGAGAGGACCCTCCCCATACTCTATTGGAAGCAATAGGAAGCATCTGGTCTGGAGCACACAGAAAAGGGGAGGGTGTGGTCGTCTAGCTGATAACAGAATGCTCAAGAGCAATGTGCAGTTGGATCTCATGGATGCTCGCACAGAGGATTCTGAGCCAGGCTCTGTGTCTGCCCCCTAAAGCCCAGTGGTGCGTGTGGCTGGCAGCGAGCTGGATGGCTCTGAACTTGAGATGTCCTTCCTGGGTCTCACCTAGGAGGAGTGAAGTAGAACAGCAGCTAGCTGGTCTGTGGTAAGAGTTTCTCATCCCGGGTGGTCCCCAGTGGGAGGAGAGCCCTGACAGTAGAGATGCTGGAATGTAGCCAAACACACTGTGAAGACTGAGGAAGCAGTGTCAGCCTCAACCCTTTGCCTCTGACGTGGCTCCTTGCCCAATGTACTAGTGTTATCATGACCATAATAACTGACAGAAACTACTCGAGGGAGCAATGTTTGCTTCGGCCCATGGTTTAGGATGATTTTGGTCCATCATGATGGGGAGGTTATATCATAAAAGCTCTGCATGTATGTGGAGACGGGTTCTGGAAGGAGAGACTATTTGCATCAAGATCATCATCAAGAAGTAGAGTCGGATTAGAAGCTGGGATTGAGGTAACTGCATGCCCATAATGGCCTATTTCTGCCATCTGTACCTCCACCTCCTAAAGGCTGCACAGTTTCAAGAAAACATCATGAGCTGAGGAGTAAAAGATCAAATATGAGCTTGCAGGGGGGAACGTTTTAAATCCAGCTCACACCCAACAAGCTAGTGATGGGAGAATGCATACGAGGGCGAGAGTCAGGGAGTCATGCATGCCTGAAAACCTCTATCTCCCAGATCTGGGATTCCTGGTGCTGGTTTCAGGAGGACTTGGCTACTTTTCCTCCTATATCTCACTCTCCCTCCCCAGGGCACTGTAACACAGACCTCACATCCATAGGGCACGGTGGGACACAATTTGGAAGCCATTGCTTCTCCATGTCCATGTCGGCCATGGTTACAGTGAATAGCAGGGCTAGGGTATTTGGGGTGCACCGTTCCTCCTTGCTGCTTCTCTGCTTTATTATTAGTCTTGTGGAAATGATTTCCTGAGAAGCAGTAGAAGGTGTAAATTATGCTTCACTGGGAATCATGAAAAAATATGTCTACAGCTAGAGCTACAAACGAGGAACCGTGTGAGATACAGACAAGGTTAGCACCCACACAGGCAGCTGTGTACCCAATTACCAGTAGGTTACCTGTCTGTTACTCTCTGTCATTTGTAGGGAGAAGGCAAGCAGCCATGTTTATAGGCTTCACCCCATGAGAGAAGGCTAGAGGGAGTGGTTTGAAGGTCTCTGACATCCCAGTAGCAAGTACAGGCTCTTCTTTAACCTGGTCCTTGGTAATGGTCTCTTATATGACTACTGGACTAAGGACCTCAGGCTGCAGATGGTCATCAACAGTGTCCTCCCTGAGTTTTAATCTTATGCTTAAAATTGATCCCTGTGGCCTGAACCGTCAAGGCCCTCTTGTCTGGGCCTTGTGAAGACAGGGTCCCTGAGCAAATGTCACCTGGCCTCCCCTGCTCTCCAGGTGTACTGGGAAGAGCCAGGCCCCTTGACACATTTGTGCTTGGGTCAGTGGTTGCTCCTGTCTGAAGGCTCTTCCCTTCACACCTGCTTGGGCATCATGGTATGCATATGGCCTGAGTGTCTCCTCCTTGTCCTCAGTGTGGATCACTGAAGCACTGGGAGAGATGTGTTTTTAAAAGAGCAAGCATAGTCCTTCTTGCTCCAGCCTCTGTCTGGCTGTTGATCTCTGTTTCTATAGTTTTATCATTGTGATGATTTATGACCTTGACCAGCACCCACTCATGGCTTGTATCACACCCTTGACCCTCCAGAACTGTGAGCTGAGTGAGCCAAACTCCCTCCCTCCTTTCCTCTACCTTCCTTCTCTCCCTCCTCCCCTCCCTCCCTCTCATCTCTTCTCCTTCCTTCTCTTCCTCCCTCCTCTACTTATCCCTTCCCCCACCCTTCCTTCCCTCTCTAAAAAACATATTTCCTGAAATATAATCTTGCTATACATAGTCCAAGCTGGCCTAGAACTCATAATCCTCCTGCTTCAGCTTCTCAAATTCTGGTACCATGGGTATGAGCCAACATGCTCAGAACTAAACCTTTAGTTTTATAAATTTTTCAGGCCTTGGATAGCATATTATAGTAACAAAACATAGATGGATACACTCGGAAGTGATGATCCGGTCAAGATCCATCCAGGTGGACCTTTCATTGCTCGGTGGTTTCTGGTCTCTCCCAGCTAATCTCTCCTCTCTCCAGCTTCTGTGGAACCCTCCTCTGTGGATTGTAGGGACTGGCTTATTTGATGTTTTGACCCACTAGACTCTGAGTTCCTCAGGCCTGGGTAAGGATGTCATAAACTGTAACAGCTCTGGCGTGGCACAGGACCTGGCATTGTCTGGCTGGCTGGATAATTACTTGTTGGCTGGCTCTGTGGAAGAATGAGGTGGATGGATTCATGAGAATAAAGTCTGGAGAGCTTACCTTTGGGAGCCTGGCACACATTTTCTGAATGTGGGCTCACGGCTTAATTTGTTTTTCTCAGACAAGAGGCGGACAGCTTTGGCAATGTGAACTTTGGCATTATGGAAAACTAGCTAAGGACAGGCTATCTCTGGGTTGATATGGAATGTTCCTCACAGGTCTGTGTATCTAGGGCTTGGTGCTCAGCCAGATGTGGAAACATTAGGGGCTTAAGTCAAGTGAAGAGAGATTAGACTGGTGAAGGCTTGCCCTAGAAGGGACCTGCCACCTCTCTCCCTCTGTATCCCATCACCCCTTCCCTTTCCTTCCCTCACTCTCCTCTTCTCCCTCTCCCTTCCTCCTCCCTCCCTTCTTCCCTTCCTCCTTCTTCCTCATCTTACCCTTCTCCCTTTCCCTCTCCACATATCTTGTGTTTTGACCTGATGTCTGATGCTGCAGGGGAAAGCTGGCTGTAGACTTGGAGACCTTGGACCAAAACCAAACCTTTTGTTCTTATAAGATGTTATCATGGATTCTGTCACAGAGGTGGGGAGGCTCAAGGCTCTAACTGTTGGGCCTTTGGCTCTTCCACACTGGAATGGTTACTTGTTCATTCCTTAAACTGGATAGTATTCCTTGAGGACCCGCTGTCTCTCAGGGCATTTGGAAAGATTCTTATAGAGCCAGGAACATGGATGTGGTATGACATGTGTGGACACATTGTCTTTTTAAGGGATTGCTCAGGAAGTAGACTCTGACTTTGGGTGTCCTTCCACTCAGAATCTACTGCACAGCTTTGCTCCTCATCCCAGCCTCCTGTTCCTGTCCTATGGTTATCCTTTCTTTAACCCCTCTAAAGTAGCTTTTGGGTTTCTTCCTGGGACCTCCTTGTTCTCTGCTCAGGAAATTAGAAAGCTGTTTCAATTCTTGATCTTGACAGGACTTACCTGCTCAGGGAGAGTTGCGTTAGCTCACCTTGTTCTTTCACTGCAGCCTTTCACGGAGCCTTCTGGGATGTCAGGTGTGTTCTGGGCCCTGAAGTTGCAGCTGAGGGTGAGCTGAGCCTAGCGAGACTCAAGGGTTGCTGATGGAGAGGTCTCAGGGTCCCTGGGGGCCATCCAGGGTGATGAGAGCCCTGAGTCTGTGAGCAGCTGATGTGTCCTTTCTAAATTCCTAAGTAGGAGTCCTATCTTCTGCAACCTTAGACTGACACTGTATTGGGGGATAGGTCCTTAAAAGGGAAGTTAAAATGCAGTCATTTGGGCATGGTCCTAATAAGATGAGGGTCCTTATGGAAAAGAAATTAGACAGAGACCACACACATACATATAGAGGGGTAGCCACATGAGGTCAGACAAGGAGAAGATGACAACCTGTATACCAGGGAGAGGCTTCAGAAGAGACCAACCCTGCCAGCTGGGCATGATGGCCGACATTTATAATCCCAGCACTTGGGAGACAGAGGTGGGAGACCAGGGACAGACAGATGCAGAGACTAGTCTGGACTACATAGTGAGACTTTGCATCAAAAAACCCTACCTTGAAATAGCTCAGTGGGTAAAAGTGCATACTGTGTAGGCTTAACAAAAAATTCATTCCCAGAAGCCACTTTCTAGATCAGTAGGAGAGAGGTGACTTCTGAAAGTGGTCCTCTGAACTCCTCATGTGTGCCATGGCATGTCAAACCATGAACCCTTGATCACATGCCTCCCTTGAGCTCACATTTATATGCACATGCACACACCATATACACCATAAACACACACACACACACACACACACACACCACACACACACACACACGGCCTTGCTTCTTCCATTTTCCCCTCTGGACTCACAGCCCTGTGTTCTGCTTATTCAACTGTTGTCATTTGCTTCCCACATGATACCAGAAGCTCCATAAGGCCTGGAATATCCCTGTGTTTCCAGGACCCCACAACCCAGCACAAGTAGAGGCTCTCGGGGTCCTGGACACATATCTTTTGGGTGAGTTCAGTCTAAAACAGGAGTTGGAGATTGAATTCCTCAGTCAGGACTGAAATCCAAAATTTTTAATTAAAACAGCTGCTTTTCCACCTCAGGTCTCAGTAGGAAATGAATTGCTAATTCCCAGGGCTTGGTCCCAATCTCTCTAATCTTCACCTAGACACCCACTTGGTGACATTCTTGGTTTTTATTCACTCTCGGTAGCCTAAGCTTCGGATCCTATTCCACCAGGGCCACCAGTGAGTTTGAACGCTGTTAACCCCAGAGAGTTAAGCCCCAAGGCCAGGGGTTGGGTGGCCTCAGTGTTCTAACACCTGTGATGTGACCTGGCCTGGAGCTGGGCATGCGTAATCTTTAGGAAATGATATTCTGTGGGCGGGTCAGCCTGTCCGTCCCACTTCCTCTTGCTAACTACCCTTTTCCTCCCAGGCTTCAGCCACTCTATTTCTTTCTCTGCTACCCAGCTGAGAGCCTGTAGCTCCTGCCTGTGAAAGGAGAGAGGCTCCTTCAGTACCTTCAGCGCTCCCGAGAAGCAGTGGTGCTCCATTCCTTCAACTTCTGACCAATTCTCTCTTCCGTTTTCTCTGCCCTCTCTTTTCAAAAGCACAGGTTGAGGTCACAGAGCTTCAGATCCACTGTTCTAACAGACATGGCTGGTGGCACCTGCCACACCCTCAGCACCTTGCTGCCATCCCCACTGTCTCATTCCAGAAAGGTCTCTGCTTTGATGCTTTCGAGGTTAGGTCTCATAGTGTATCTCAGGTTAGTCTCAAACTTGTGATCCTCCTGCCTCGGCCTCCCACATGTTGAGATCACAGACATGACACATCATGTCTGACTCTTACGTCTGAGAGATTCTTTTTATCCCCCTACCCCAAGAACACCTTGAACTTAATAAGCAGTCTCTCCTATCTCCTCTTTCCCAGTGCTCCCAACCTTTGTCTGTTACTAATATATTTTCTCTTTCTGTGGATTTGCCTATTGTAAGTGAGCCTTAGAACTATAGCTGGTGGCTGGTTTCCAGTGTCTTCAGGGTTCATTGACGTAGCAGTCTGTGACAGTGCCTCATTTCTTTCTGTGACTGAATAATATTCTATTTCCCTTTGTTTGCCAGCGGGTAGACTGTTGGGTTGGTTCTTTGTTGGGCTGTTGTGAGCAGCGCTACACACTATATTTTTGGTGGTTAATTCTGCCTCTAAATGTTAGCTCTTCGGTGAGCTGTCACTGAAGGTTACTGGTTCTGGGAAAAGCACTTGAAGGAGACAGCAGATGCAGATCTGTGCTCTACTGTGGTCCAGGGGTTTGTCCATCCACAGTTTGCCCATCTCCTCAATGGGTCTTCAGCTCCTTGCCATGCTCACTCAGCCTTGCAGAACGTCTCTTAAGGGGCACAGGCAGGGAATGCAAGGTTGGATTCTCCGTTTATGTTTTGCTACATCCTCATCTGTGGTTGCTATCTGCTACACAAGATTCTGCTTTCCTTTCTCCTTCCCTGACTTTTGCTGGCCTGGGGCTGCCGACAGTGTGTTCGGTACCCCACAGCCGGAAGAGAGTGGAGGGCTGTCTCAGTAATGTCACCCTGTCTCTGACTTGGTTTCCAGACAAATCTGAGGCTGTTTGTAGTCCAGGAAGGAGGCAGATTGATGGGCTCTTGGCATATAGAAGAATGCAAGCCAGCAGACCTGGGGAATACTTGGGGCAGAGCACCAGATGGGTGTGTTGCTTCAAGAATGCTGTGTCTTGATGCCTCTGGAAAGTGACAGCCTTGGTCTTTGATTTCACATAGTATGTTTGTTCATGGTGTTGCTCATAGACTTTCTCTCTCCTCATGTAGCCCAGGATAGCTTAAATTTGCTATGTAGTTAAGGGTGACTTTGAACTTGTGATTCCCCCTGCCTCTACCTCCCAAGTGCTCTCCCTCATACGTGTGTAGCACCATGCTTGATTTATGCAGTGCTGTGGATTGAACCCAGGGTTTTGTGCATGGCAGGCAAGAACTCTACCAATCAACCTAGCCCATTTGGGATTTTTGTTTGCTTTGTCTTGGTTTTGAGACAGGATCTTCTTGTGTAGCCCAGGATGGCCTCCAATTGTTCATGACTGGAGATCCTTCAACCTAAAGGCTGGGATTACAGATGTCGGCCATCATAGGCAGCTTGCCTGCATACACTTGTGAATGTAAGCAGTACAGAGCTTACTGTGAGATGTCAAAGGCTTCATTTGTTTAGTCCTTAATGACTGCAGGGAGCTTTCTCATCTAATCTTCCAAACAGCATGGAAAAGTGGATTCCAGTTCTCAGATAAAGAAACTGAAGGCCCAGAGAGAGGCTATGGAGTTTTCTCAGACCACACAGTCAGAGGTCCCAACGCTGCCTGGAACCAGTGTTCTTCGATGTTTTATCCTCCCTTGCACGGGCTGTCTGGTTTTAATAGCAGATAAGAACCATGTGGCTGGATTTATTTAGGGAGATGGGAAATGAGTCTTGGAGTTGGTCTGCATTCATTTTGGAGAATATTTTCCCCCTAACATTTTGGGATTCCTCCTCCTCTTCCTCTTCCTCTTCTTCTTCCTCTTCTTCCTCCTTCTCCTTTTCCCTTTCCTCCTCCTCCTCCTTTTCCTTTTCCTCCTCCTCCTCCTCTTCTTCTTCCTCCTTTTCCTTCTCCTCCTCCTCCTTCTCTCCCTCCACCTTCTTTTCCTTTGAGACACTGTCTTAGAAATTCCCATGTATGCTAAGCTGGCCTCACACTAAAAACAATCCTCCTGCGTCAATTTCCCAAGTGCTGGGATTACAGACACGGGCCACCACACTCAGCACATTTTAGGGTTTTTCAAGTCAGGAGGAAGTTCCGTGCAAGTCGCAGGTGGCTCTTCCTGTGACTCAACCATTGCAGAGGCCTCTTTTCTCCACAGTGTCCAAGCCAATTTCCCTCTAAATTGGTGTGTTCCTCATTTGCTTCCAAGGGTCTGGTCGAAGGAACTGCTGTCCCTGTGTCTTGGTGACAGGACCCTGCAGCCTGGGACTGAGTTCCCGATGCTCTGCAGGAGTGCTGCTTTGGACAGAGTTCCAGCAGTCTGGCTCTGGCTCCATCTGGCAGGAGAAGCTGCTGTGCTGGAGGGAGAACCCAGGGAAAGCTTGCCTGGAGGAAATTCAGTCAAGATGTTCGCTTTTAACACCTCTGGTCCTCTTCCAAACCAGAACAGGAAAAGATTCTTTCTTAAGGGGTAAAGAAAGTTTTAGGGTTTTCTGTGAATGGAGCTGAGTAGGGCAGGTTCTACTAAGCTCTTTGTGGCTAGAGTAAAGCTGGAAAGAAATGCCTGGGAGTTGGAAGATCTTTTCTCTTGGCTGGGTCCCAGGTTTAGAAGACAGTTGATTGCCAGTGGCTTTTGCTGGCCTAACAACAGAAAGTGTCCAATGGCCTCAGAGTTGCTAAGATCTGTGAATGTGGTGAGTGGGAGTTGGCATAGTTGGGAGTGTTCTGAGAGGAAGAAATCCCCTGGGGTGACTTGAAGTTTAAATTAAAGGGCCTTCATACCTTTTCTCCCTATTTAGAGGTCCCCTCAGACATCTGATAAGATAAGGGATTCTTTAGCCTAGACATGACTATATTCCTAGGGCTCAGAGTCAGGAGGCTCTCTAATTCAAGGGCAGCTTGGAAAACAGCTCCTGTTCAGAAAACAAACAAAAAAAAAACCCAGAAAGGATGCTCCTGGAGCAGTTGCTCTTATGCAAGTTGGAGCCCAGGAGCTGGAGAACACCGTGCTCAGATTCCACAGGGCCTTTGTCCTGCAACCCCCGTCTATAGGCTTTAGTTTGAGACAACAAACAGAGCCATCAAAACTAAGTCTACTGGTGATTTGGAAATTTGTAGATTTAGATAGACAGATGCACAAGGTCTCTTTAGGAGAGGATATCCCTGAGGCCTACGGGAACAAATATGTGGATTTCTGGAAGGAGGGAATACTCTGCAGGAAGTGAGGCTTGGAAGCAGCAGATTTGGGAGAAGATTTGTAGTTTGTTTTGGGCAGATTGAGCCTGAGGTTCCTATATTCATTGAAGTAACAATATTAAGTAGGCATTAGCATGCTGAGGGTTGAGCCTGGGGTCTTATGCATGCCAGGCAAAGGCTCTGCCATTTGTTTTGAGAGGCTATTTGGAAAGATCATTCTTGAGTATGGAGGAGAAATTAAATTGAGGCTGGAGGTATGAATTTGGAGTTATAATGTTGATAGGCTTCAAGCCACCATGTTGGATAGGATCAGGCAGAAGATGAGGAGACTGTGTAGGTTGGAGGATCCAACCTGGGTGCTTTCACAGAAAGGATGGAAGGCAGCAGGAGGAAACCACAGATCTGCAAAGGAGAAGGAGCTGACAGGGAGTCAGGGGAAACCCAGAAGACTGGACAATGACTCCATTATTACAGGGATAAAGGTTGGGAGATCACAGAGGAACAGAAACTGGATTGAGACCTCTACCCTGTGGTCCCAGGTTCCTATCACCACTAGATAAAGAACGCAGGTGAGACCAAGTGAAGAACTGGGAAGAAGGCTGATTACAGAAAAGACAAACTCAAGTAGTTTGGACTTCTTGAGGGCAGCACCTCGATGCTGGAATCACTGTGGATAGATATCTTCCCTTGCCAATATTAATAGAGAAGAGGGTTATTCATGAGTTAAGGTGGGGGAATCCCAGGAATAGGTCATTATTTTCCTGGAGGAGGGTGCCATGTTCCTAACCACTGAGCCATCTTTCCAGCCGATAAATCTTTATTTTTGGATATGTCATGGATGGGTGATGATATCAGTAAGTCTTGCAAGATGGATAACACAGAGATAGCCTTATCATGATGCAGAGGGGCACTTCAGATCTCGGTGGGCCATGCTTGTCCAACCTGGCTATGAGTGACCTTGTGACTTTACTGTTTGACTGTTCATATGATATCTTGCTGAAACACAGCTAAGCAGCTGTATGCTTTAACCACCACCCATACCTCTCCCCCACTAGCTCACCCTATGTGTGCTTTGCCAAAACAAAGCTGGGATGCTGGCTATATATACCAGGGGTTCTGGAGGGATGGAGAAGCCAGGAACACCCCACACATGTCTGAGATGAGGTTGCAGGCCCAGGGTCATGTTACTGACAAGTTCTCAGAACCTTTTTCAGTACAAGAAAAACTTCAGCACAAGGCTGGGGGTGGCCCAGCCATTAAGAGCACTTGCTGTTCTTGCAGACAACCCAGCAACCACATGGCAGCTCCCAACTCTCTGTAGCTCCAGTATCAGGGCATCTGATGATTTCTTCTGGCCTCTTTAGGCACATGGTACACAGGCATATACGCAGACAAAATACTCATACATGTAAAAAAACCATTAAAAACTAGAGACTTCACCATAGGTCAGGTCTCTGCCAGGGTCAGCCTCTCTAGCAGGCTATGCCCTCAGCTAACTATATGGAGAGAATAGGCTGTCTACGAGGTTTTACATTGTGCTGAGTGTAGATATTGTTTATTCAAAGAATTAATTTTTTAAACTCTATTTATTGATGTACTTATTTATTTATTGTGTGTGTGGAGATCAGAGGAGAGCTTGCAGGAGTCATCTCTCACTTCCCTCTACTCCATGTGGGGTTCTGGGGTTCTAACTCAGGTTGTCAGGCTCGGAGGCAGTGAGTTTCCTTACAGGCTGAACTGTCTCACCGGCTGTATTTTATTTATTAATTTTTAATCACACAAGTAATATATGAACTAGATCATGCTTCCTGAATAGGGGTGATATCACCCAAAGGGGGTAGGAAATTGGCACTTGGTTGGCAAGAACAAAACAGTTCTACCGTGGTTTATAGCCCTCCAGTGGGCTGCAGTGTGTTAACAAATCCATGGTGTGTCTGCGCATTAAAGTTTCATCATAGTGAGTTCATGATTAGGAAAGAACTATCTTACGAAGTCTCCTTAGGAAGGATGATAATGAAAAAAAGGTTGAAAAACCTAGAATAATTTAAAAACTTCTTTTAACTACCTTCCTGGTCCTCTGGGAAAAGAGATGTTGAAGATGTTTTGCTGTTGTTGTTCTGTATGGGTGTGTGCATGACTGTGTGTGCACACTTGTGTATGGAGTCCAAACGATGGCTCTGGGTGTCAAGACCCCTCGACCAGGTGTCAATTAATTAAGTAAACAGCAGCAGCAGCAATTTTAAAATGTGGCCTTTAGTAACCCACAGGAAGGAAGAAGTGTGTGTGTGTGTGTGTGTGTGTGTGTGTGTGTGTGTGTGTGTAGGGGGAGTAGGTGTGAGTGTGAAAAGGCTCCAGAATACCCAAACATAAAAGCGCCAAGCTTGCAGTATGTACTTGAGTACATACATGTAGAAGAGACTTTCGGAGATTCATCAAAATGCTAATGGCAGCTATTGCTGGGCTAGGGGTTATGAGACTATTTCCTTTCTGGAGCTTTCTCTGGTTAACTTTCTTCTCCGTTTTCCTTCAAAATACCTGAGTGAATGTTATAATCAGGAAAAAAATACATAATGCATTATAAAAGAGAAATGGATATTTTATTTAAAAGCAAGAAGGAAATTAGACAGGAAGAGGCGCCTCCTGGCTTGTTTTGTGCAGACTCTGATGCCCATTACTAAGCTGACAGCTCCCTGGGAGTGGTCTCCACCTAGGGAAGTGGCCCTGGATGCCTTTGGCTCCAGTAGCTCTGATCCTGGCCAACTAAGGGTAGCATGATCGTCCTCTGTCATAGTGTAATAATTTAGGGCCACAGCTGGGCCCTAGGGTTGGACAAAGTGAAAAGCTCTGAACCAGCTCTCCTCAGAGTGTCCTGTTTCTAGCTGTTTTACTTGAGGAGGCGTATCCCTCATCCATGTGGGAGCTGAGTGGGGCGGCCGTGGTGGGAGAGTACTCGAGCTAAAGAGAAGTAAGCGATGGGCCCTTCACTTACATTTACTTTAGTGTAATAGGTAGTTGTATGTTTTCCCTTCCTTTTGTGCCAAGGGCTCATTGTGAAGCCCAAGCTTACCTGGGACTCACTGTATAGCTCAAGAAAACATGGAACTCATCTTCCTGTTCCAAGTTCCCCCGTACTGGAATCACAGTCTTGGGCCACCATGCATAATTCTAAGATGTCCAGAGAGAAAAGAAAGGTTTGACCTTCCTTGTGAAGGTGCTTGCTGTTGGAAAAACAACCAACCAACCAACCAACCAACCACTACCCCACACCACCACCAAAACAGCTTCCCCCACTGGATGAAGTTTGCCTGTTTAACAATCAGGTCATTGTCAGTGAGATCAATGAGGGCCCCTCTTTAGTGCCCCAAGAATTCTCCAGTCTGTCATCCCAAAGGCTCCTGAGCTCCTAGAGGACTGGGCTCTGCCAGCAGTGCATATGCTTAGCAACTTTCCATTCAGCAGAACCAAATGGAGTCATGGTACATCTTGAGGAAAAGGTGATCTAGAAAAGTATCTCTAGGAGAAACACCAGTCCGGACCATATTTCTGAATCAGATCGGGAAGGGATGTGCAGGCCCCTCCCATTCCTCACCTAGGTCAATGAAGTCATATACTAAGGTGAAGTTCTTCAGCTGGTGGTGATAGGCACTCAAAGGTGAGAAACTGAGAACACTTGAGTTTGGAGGATGAATGCAGTTCATGACACGTGTCACGTCCAAGCAAGCCCTTTGCACCAGGCAGCCAGCTGATGGAGCAATCCTCTGCCTTCTCATCCTCAGAGGGAAGGGCTGGAATTGCTCATTCCACAAGGAGTGGAGAAACCTACCTGAGGTCATCCAGGTAGAAAGAGCCATCCTGGGCCTGTGTGACTCACAGGGGCTCCACCTGTCAGTGCTACAAAGTGGTGGGGAATGTCAGAGCCTTAGGAGGATGGATGGGAGCAAAGGCTTGTGGGCACTCAGAGTCTAGCCTGTGCCTAAGCTGAGACAGAAAGAAGAGAGGTGCAGACTCCTGAAACAGCCTAAAGGACATTTAGGTGCTGCTTTTATTTCTTACACTTTAATGTTCCTCTCTAAAGCACTTTAAAACATTTTTCTACCTTAATTAGCTTTTGAAATGTATTCATTTGTTGGGGGATGGCAGGGGACAAGCAAGCACATATGGATCCGTATACATGTGTGATTCCCTGTGCACATGCGCAAGTCAGGGAACAAAACTTAGGAGTCGGTTCTCCCTTCTCACCATGTGGGTTATAAGGACCGAACTCAGGTTGTTACATTTAGTGGCAATCCCCCGGGTCCTCTGAGCCAACCCTGTTCATACCAAGATATGTCTAGTTCTTTGAGTCTTCGAATCTTTGCAAAACATATTCACCTTGTCCCTTTGGTTTTACTTTTAAAATTACAGTAAGGCAGCTATAACACAAAGCATGCCACCTTAGCTGTTTCTCGGAGTACAGTTAAGTGGTCCGAAGCATGCTGACTGTTATGTAACCATCACCTCTGCCCATCTCCAGAGCTGCTCTCATCTTACAAAACCAAAACTCTGCCCCATTCAACACTGGCTACCCATTCACCACCTCTCCAAGCCCCTGGCAACTACTGCTTCTGCCTCTAGAAATTATAGAAGTATAATCCTGATACCTGTTCCTTTCCCGATAGGCTTTGTTTGATGATGATGATGATGATGATGATGATGATGATGATGATGATAATGATGATGATTATGATTTTTTGAGACAGGGTCTTCTTTAGCCCAGGCTGGCCACACATGTGCAAATGTAGTTAAGGATAGCCTTGAACTTCTGTTCTTCCTTCTCGTCTCAAGTGCTGGGACTGATTACAGATGTGCACTACCATCTCCAGTTTTTTGTGGTACTAGAAATTTGAGCATGCTAGACAGACTCCCCAGCAATGGAACCACATTTCCAGCTTGCTTGTTTTTATTTAAAATGTCTGGCTGAGATGTAACTTGGTGGCACAGTGCTGGCCTAGCACACGCAGGCCTTGAGTTCAATTGCCAATGCTGCAGTAAAGAAAATCTAAGAGCTCTTGTCATGAGTGAGAGAGACTTCAGGAAGTCTGAAGGATAAGTTAAGCTCTTTAAAGGACTCCAGGAAGTGATAGCTGGAGCAGCTCATGACATTCATAATATGCATCACCCTCTTGGAGTTGGGGGCGGGGTTCCAGTCCTCCAAACTGGTCCACTTCCCTCTGAGCTCAAGCTGCATCCAGTGCTGGGTTCTGCTTTCTCAGACCTGGCTGCCAAAGCAGGGGTAGTCCAAAGCCAAGTCTCAGCTCTCTCCAGAGGGACCAGGCATCTGCCTGGGGAATACTGACACCTTCAGAGCTAGAGGCCATGGAGGTCCTGCTAGGATGCTGGGAAGGTACCTTTAAGGGACAGATTGTCAAATTGAAAGTGTTTGGCTCCCTCATCTCTTGCTGAATTTTTTGGCTGGGACTGAAAGGCATGTTTGATTTCAATGTGATATTTCATGACTGAGTGAAACAGCAGATCTGGGAGATTAACTGCTGAGTGGTCAGTTGAAGTGCGTGGGAACTTGAGCCCGCAGGAAGTTCAGGTTCAAAATTCGCAGCCTTCTCTTTTTGTTGACGTGGTGAATCCTGTTATATTGCTTGAATTCAGGGCAAGATGACACCACCTGCGGATTTTTGTTGCTTGTATCTTACTTCGTTTGTGATATTCATAAAAACCTCAGTTTCCCCTGGGGGACCAAAGAAGCTGTGGAGCCACAGAGAGTGAATGCCTGGGTTGGGATGAGCTGCGTCGGTTTATAGTTGGACTTGGACTTGACTCAAATCCCTATAATCCCATGCAACCCAAGCTGGTTCGTGAGCTCCCTTCTTCCTTCCCTGTGCAATTTGAAAAAGCAGTACTTTCCCTTTTGGGTTGCTTAAGTAGGAAGTTTATGAATTTGAAGCTCCCATGATTATCTCTGCTAATACATGGAGCATATGAGAAAGAAAACGGTTGAGGTAGCGTTGTGTGGGTACCTGGATTCGTTAGTATCCGAACACCACATTATAATCCTTAGCTTGGAAGCGCTCTCTCTCTCTCTCTCTCTCTCTCTCTCTCTCTCTCTCTCTCTCTCTCTCTGTGTGTGTGTGTGTGTGTGTGTAGCAATTTGAGGTAGATTCTATGGCTTTCAGCTTACAGTGTCTCTTCCAAAATGACCAATGTTAACAAGGTTGTCCACATGACACAGGAAGATGCCACGTTGTAACCTGCACTGCTGTTTGCCCAGGATGAACCACCATGATCACAGCAAGGCTGCAGAGGCTGGCTGTGGAATATGCAGACTGCTACACAAGGAACTGGGTACAATGTTCGTGTTTTTAAATAGACGATTGTCTAGGTATGAAATCAAGGAGAAAAAAAATAAACTAAAAATACCACCTTGAACTTCAGAACTCTACAAGTTGCTAGAAGATTAAACTATTTTTACATAACTTTTTAAAATTTGTCTACTTTAGTGTGTGTGTGTGTGTGTGTGTGTGTGTGTGTGTGTGTGTGTGTAAGAGAGGAAAGAAAGAGGGGGGTGTCGGAAAGGAATATTGGATCTTGTGAACTAGGAGTTTCAGGTGATCATGAGTCACCATGTGGGTGCCAGGAACCAGACACAGGTCCTCTGCAAGAACAATAAATGCTCTTAACTGCTAAGCCCTCTCTTCACCTCCTGGCCTCAGACTATAGCCTACCTACAGAAAACTGCTCAAACCATAATGTGTAGCTTGAGGTGTTTTTACAGATGGAGACCAATCACGATAACCGTCCACACAAGGTCACATACCCTTATGGGACTGCAGAAATTTCTGGCACCAGTGGTGCTGGGAACCAAACTCTGATCCTCTGCAAAAGCAGGAAGTGCTGTTAAGTGTTGAGCCATCTCCAGACCCTGGTCTTTTGAATGTTAGTCATTTGGGTGAGTGTACAATTATTCACATCAGTGTGTGTGTGTGTGTGTGTGTGGTGTTGTTGTTGCCTTTAAGAATTTTTTCAATATTTTATTATAAAAAAAAAGTCTAGAACAATGACAAAGTGAAAGAATTTTATAGTGCACTTATACACTCGTCATCTAGACGCTGCCAGGGACATTTTATTACACCTGCTTCTGATGTGTTTTTCCTTCTGACTTGCTTCTCAGAGCTTTCAAACTTAAAAATTGCCATACCCTTCACTCCAAACACTTTAGAATTCAATTGCTGTGCAATGGTTATGGTTGCTTATTTTCTCTTGTCTCATCTGAAATGCTCACGGCTACAAGCATTTTAGATTTCAGGTTTCTCTGGAGTTTGGAATATTTGCATATACATACTGACATGCTGTGAGGGTAGAATATCCAAGCCTAAAGTCCATTTGATTCAAATGTATCTTGTATGCACAGCTAGCTATGGGTAGTTTTCTACAATAATTTTAATAATTTTCTGCATGGAAAAAATGTTCTTATATAGAATTTTCCATTTGTGGCCATCATGTTGGTGGTGCTCAGAAAGCTTGAGAAATTCGAACATTTGGGAATTTGGATTTACAGTTCCAGGATGCTCACCTTGTGGTGTTTATGCACCATCAAGTGCACTGTCTCAAGGACCATTTCTTATGTTTTAATAAATGCATGTCCCTGTGTGTGCCAAACACGGTCAGCATGAAGAACATGACCATCCGTGATCACTCTAGGAAGTTCCCACAATTCCCTCCTGTAAGACTCACACTGCTATAAGCAGCTGCTTGATTCTTCACTCTGCTGCCACTTGTGCTAGTGCTCCTCTTCCCTCCTCCTTTTCCCTTCCCACTTCTGTCCTCTTCTCCCTTCCTCCTCCTCCACTCCTCCTTCCTTTAAAAGATTTAGTGGGGGGGGGGGGGGGAGAGAGGGAGAATTTGTACATGTGTTCAGCCAGAAGAGAATGTTGAATCCCTTGAAGCTGAAGTTACAGGTGTCTGTGGGGCACTTGCTTTGTTCTGTGGGATCCAAACTTGAATCCTCACTGTTCAGCAAGCTCTCTTAACTGCTGAGCTGCCATCTTCTCCAGCTTCCTATTGTAACCATTTGCACCTTCCTGATATATTGATGTGACTATCCTTAAATATGTATATTGGTCACTTAGGTGTCTTTATCATTATATGTCCATGGATGGCTCTTACATTAAAACATTTTTATTATTTGACTACACACACACACACACACACAACACACACACACACACACCATGTCTTTTAATCATTCCATGCCTCACGATCCTTTCTCACCCCTCACACCCATTTGCCCTGATCCACTGAACCCCTTTTTAAGTCCACTCTCCTTCTTTCTCTGTGAATCTCTGCGTGATTCTTTCCTTCGTTTTCTGTGAATCTCTGTGTGATTCTTTCCTCTGGTACACACACATACACACACATACACACACACACACACACACACACACACACAGGAATCTGGAGACTTGTGGAGGTGGGGGCTCCCTTTGTTTAATTAGGGTTGCCTGCATGAACATTGGTGGGAGGTTATTTACGAGAGTTTGGGCAACTTGCCAGTGGCTACAACTCTCTAGAAAATGATTCTCCCTCCTCCAACCACCACCACCAACCAGTAGCTCCACAGGGAGGGGTGGGTCCTCAAGATCCCCAGTCTGCTGCATGATGGGATATGGGAGGTGGTTAGGCCTCATCTTATGCAGGTAACCACGGCTGCTTTAAGTTCATGAGCAGGACAGACCTATCCAGAGGGAGTTTCACAGCACTCCTCTCCATCCTCCCCATGGCTCCTCTGCAGGGGATTCGAAAGAATAAGTGCTATTGACTGGCACATGCCAAAGATGTCTACCACTGTTCCGAAGAGTCTGTCCTGTGCATGCCAGAGATGTCTGCCACTGTTCCGAAGAGTCTGCCCTTCTCTGAAGGTGACTTTTTCACACCTGTGAAAGTTCCCATCATCAGGAGCAAGGAAATGCTGATTTGTTAAAACTTAGTTCCAAATTGGACAGAGCAGAGAACTTCGGGGGAGTGTTCTGCTTGAAGCCTAGTCTTCTGATCATCTCCAGTTACGTAACTTTCTTCCTGATGAGTGTCAGGCACCAACAGAACACTAAAACCATTAGCAGATTTTGAAAGGATTTGACCCGCAGCTGCCAGAGAAGCACGACTTTGAGCAGATGTGTCTTCCCTATTGAAAGGCAATAGTTTGGGGACAAAGGAGAATGTTCTCAGGGCAATTGACAGAAATGGATGCTTTTTATAAAAAAGTGACATTCCTGGCAACATTCAGGGATGGCAGGCCTCGGATTTTGGAATTCAGGCCTGTCTTCAGCCATTTGTAGACTGAGGAGTGTAGACTCACTGTAGTTTTATGATCAGCAAGAGTTTCCTGCTTCTTTCAGGGTCATGTCTCATACAGTGGCTGGGCACAGGTGGCCTGTCACCATGATGGGCTAGGTTAGGAGAAGCTGGGTCACATACAACCCCATTTAGCTATCTGTTCTTGATTAGATATCATGACGGAAGGAATTACTGACCATGCTAGTGGAAGTGGATACCAAAATGTCATCATGTCCTGGGTGTGTAACAGACCTGCCAAAAATATCAATATTCTAAAGATATACCTTGTGTCTCTTAATATGAGTATCAGACTATGGGAATGATAGGTCTCAACGAAATGGGAATTTCCTCACAAATCTCATACTGGGAGAAAGAAAAAGCACCAACCATACAGGAACTTGTCTCTTTGAGTTTTCACAGAATTAGAATGGCTTACCAGACAACCTTACAGGAGACTGGAGGTCAGATAAGGATGGATGGTTGGTGGGTGATCCATGCCTTGGCCAGGATGGTTTAGATGTGTACATCCTTGGCTTTCTATTTAAACTTGGATTTCTCTTTAGAATCCCGAAGACAGATTCCCTGGGTCTCTTTGTCCCTCTTCTCAATGTGGCCACACTGAATAAATCTCGTTTGTCTGATTTCTGCTTTTAGTTGATGTATGGAGGAAGCATGACCAGACCTGACTTGGCACAGGTTGTGACCCTAACTTTAGGTCCCCAAAGAGTTTGTTCTCAGTGCTGCAGTGTCTGAGTTCCACCACTGGGGCTGGATCAAAAAAGTCCATGGGAAACAGTTGTAGGGGTAGTGGGAGAGTTAAGAAAGAGTATTTATGTACCGATGGTCAGGGTAGGGATGATGAATTCTAGAGGGGTGAGAGGAAGGTCTGAACCAGGGACAGAGAATTGCTCAAAAATTCATGCCCACTGCCATGCAAAAACAGTCCACCAAGATGAAGCAGGTGAGACACACTTCTGTTCCCCATAGGTTAAACTCACCAGACTAAAAGGTGAACCCATCTTTCCATGATTCCCATGCAGGGCAGTCCTGAGTACATGAACCACCAGACATGGTAATCAGCCCATAGATATTTCTGGAGCTTCATCTTATGTTAGAACATGAACATACTGGTCTAAAGAATTCATTTCAAAATCTCTTTGTGGGTTTGGAAAGGAGCTTTGACCTGGGAACTATTACATGAGGTCCTGTAGGCTATGGAACGCAGTATAAAGACATCCTTTCCCAGAAGCAGAGGGAGGGTCATGTGCAGGGCACTTGTTACCATGGGTACTGCAGAGGACCTGGGATTGAGAAGGCAAGGAAGCTCAGTGGGACCCAGCAGCAGAGAGTTCTGCTCCCTAAGGAAAAGCTATCCGGGACCAAGAAAAGATGAAGGAGGTGGTACTGTGGTGGAGCTGGTGAACCACAGGCAGGGAGATAGGTCAGTTCAAAGTTGAGAAACAGGCTTGGCCACAGTGAAAGAACTCATGCTTCCAGGCAAAGACATTGTGATGCTTTGAATAGAAACGGCCCCTGTAGACTCATGTATGCTTGGTCCATAGGAAGTAGCACTTGTTATTAGGAGGTGTGGCCTTGTTGGAAGAAGTGTGTCACTGTGGAGATGGGCTTTGAGCTCTCAGATGCTCCCAGTGTGGGACACAGTTTCCCTCTTCTGTCTTTGGATCAAGATATAGAATTTTCACCTCCTTCTCCAGCACCATGGCTGCCTACACACTGCCATGACAAGAATGGACTACACCTCCGACACTGCAAGCCAGTCCCAAGGAAATGTTTTCCTTTATAAAAGTTGTCATAGTCATGGTGTCTCTTCACAGCAATAACAACCTAAGAGGGCTGGGTTATTGCTGTGATAGGCCTAACCGTGGCTTTGTTTGGAGGAATGTGGACTTTGGGACATTGAATTAGGAGAGCGGTAGAGTGGCTCAGAGGTTGAGTGAGTTCGGTTTCCAGTGCACCCAGGTGTACACACTGGAAGATAGGATGTGGTTCAGAGTTCTCAGAGCGCTAGGCTTGACCTCTGGCTCTGTTGCTTACTAAGTGTGAGACTGTGGGCAGAGGATTTGGCCTCTGGGTCTTGAATTTCTCATCTGGAAATAGGACGGTTGTACTGTGCCTCCCTTGAGGCTCTTCCAAGGTTCCTGAATGAAACTCAAACCTGGTCACTTTAGGGTTTAACCTCCGACACTGTTGCGGAGGCTGTCTCTGAACAGGAAAGGTGACTATGTTGTGGTGAGTGGGTAGAAGGAAGAAGGCAGTAGAAATTATCAGCAGGGAAGGGAAAGCACAAGGGGAACTTTGATCCCGATGGATTCCCACCGCAGCAAGGAATGAGCCAAAGACATTGGCTGAACCAGCTTTTATTTGAAGACTAGTTATTTGCTGTCAGGGCAATTAGCTGAACCTTGCCCATTACACATTAGTATAAACAAGAATATAAGATCCTTTGAGATCTAAGTAAGACAAAGTTGGGGGAGATCAGTAAAACATGAATTTGGGATGGATGAGGTCTGGGAGAAGAAAGGTAGAGGTATGTTTATGTGTGGGTGTGTTTGAGACAGAGGATCATGGAGCTCAGATTGATTTTTGATCCTCCTGCCTCTACCCTCTGCATGATGAGATTCCAGGTGTGCACCAGCACATCTGATTGTATGCTGTGCAGGGGATGGAACCCAGTGCTTTGGGCATGTTAGGCAAGCACGTTAGCAACCGAGCTACCTCCTCAGCCCTGTTTTCACAAGTTCATTTTCTACAGTTCTATGTTCTATGTGTAAGGATCTTAGCCCACTTGGCTGATCCAACAGTCTCTTTTAATCTGTAGCAGGGAATACTAGGATCCTACTGCTCCTTTGGATGCTGAGTAAATTCCCATGTGGGGGACAGGCTCAGCTGTGAGATCAAAACTCATTACCAACAACTTACTGGCTGTTCCCTTTGAGTAGCTTCATTTAGGCTGTCCCAGGGCTTCAGCAAGTTTCACTGACATGATGTGTGTTTATACTTCACTATGGTGTGATTAAACCCATAGATACAGACATGCCACCCTCACCTTCAACCAAGCCCCACTGTGTGACTTTGCCTGGAAATGTGACATCACCTATCTGTTTATGTACGAGCCATGAACCAACAACGTGGAACTTGGGCAAATAAATCAGATGAAGCTGATTAGATGGGTCTAAATAAAGAGTGAATTCAAAATGAGAGTGCTGGATAACTAAGCATCTGAGGGCGCCTGTATTCCTCTTTGTTATCCATAAATCTTGACTTAATAGGCAGGTCTCAATTTGGTCGGAGCATAGATTCTGAGACACATTTTTATGGTCTAACTACAGGAAGTCAGCAAACCTTTAGCTGTTAGCGCCTGATGATGACTGGGTCTGTTTTGTTCCAAGGTGGTCAGTTAGAAGCCATGGCTAAAGTCTTGCTTTTTGAAGAGAGGGTTCAAACACAGGTTCCTGGACAGTAACTATCCACTGGATAGTTACCTATTTCCTCGCTGTGACAGAATAACAGAATATATGACAGAAACAGCTTAAAAGAGGAGGGGTTATTTTGGCTTCCAGTTTTGGAAGACACAGTTCATCTTGGCAATGGTGGTGTGGCACTTCATCACAGCAGAGTGTGTGGCTCACATCTCTCCCATCTTGCTGCATCAGTGTATTAGCTGTGGGTCCTAAAGGAACAGAACTAACAGGATGAAGACATATATTAAAGGGAGATTTATCAAACTGGCTCATAATAGGGGGTCTAGGTTGTCCAACAATGGCTGTCCCATAGAAGGAGTCCCAGTAATCTAGCAGTTGTTCAGTCAACAATGCTGGTTGTCTCATTGGTCCCAATCTAGCACTGGAATCCTCGAGGACTCCTAGAAAGTTGTTGGTTTTCAGTCTGCCTTGGAATCCCAGAGAAGTCATTCTCACATCGGTGAAGGCATGCCACAGCAAGATAGAGGGTTTTGCCTGTGAGAGTGACGGCAAGCAGGCAAAAAAATAAAGTTTCCATCTCCCATGCCTTTTTGTGTAGGCTACTACCAGAAATTGTTGTCAAGATTTAAGGTGGGTCTTACTGCTTCAAATAGTCTTATTTCAAATATCCCTCATAAGATTGCCCAACAGATTGAGTTTTAGTTGATTACAGATGTTGTCAGGTTAACAATCACAATTAGCCATCATAATCAGGAAGCAGAGAGCTTGGGGCAGGAAGGGCTGACTATAACTTTCAATGCTCACGTCTCACCCAGTGACCCACTTCGTCCAGCTATACCTTACCTCCTAAAGGTTACACAGTTTCCCTAAACAGAACCATCAAGTGAGAACCAAGTGTTTAAAGACAGGTGACTGGGGCTTAGGGAGCATTTCACTTTCAAACCGTAACATTTTAGCTTACACGTTACAATGTTACGATGCAGAATGTATTCAGAGCAACTTCGAGGGTCTGCAGCATCTTGATGTCCCAATGGACAAGAGTCCAAAGTCTCTTTTGAGACTCAAAGAAAACTCTTTACCATGAGCCGCTATAAAGTCAAACAGGTTTTTGGACGTGCTTGCAATATACAGTGTCACACAGTAAACATTGCCGTTCTAAACCCAAGAAATGGTTGCATAGCAAGGAAAGGCTGGACCCAAGCAAGAACAAAGCTCCCAAGGGAAACACCAAGTCCTGCTGCTTCATGCCTGGCAGCTAGTTTCAAAGTACCTTTCCCATTTTCCCCAGTACAATGTGGAAGGTTTTTTTTTTTTTTTTTTTAATGATTCTAATTTCTTTAATGATTATAACCACATTCTTTAGCTCATCTGCACCTGCCTTGTCCACAACTTTAAAACCTGTTCACATTCCTTTCCTCACCAAACCACACACTCTCTACATCTTTCTGTTCCACCTCTTACTGAGATTCTCACTGTAAATTTGGCCAACCACAGCAAACAACAATCATGGCCCGAATGCTAAGCAACCTTGAAATTTCCTCTGCACAACAAATTAGTCCATTCATTTAGAGCTCAGCCTCACTCAAATTTTTAGGGCATAGGCAGAATCCAGATTGTATGACAAAATGTATCACAGGGCGTCTCTAGCTGAATTCCCAACAAAGGTCTCATTTCCTTGGGAAACCTCATGAGTTCCGTCTTCACTGCACAGATCTGTGTTCCGGTGCTCTGTGATGCCTCCAGAATGGTTCATTAAGCTGTCTCCAGCTCACTAGGGCTTCTCTAGTGGGCGGAGCTTCCACATTCTTCTTCAGTTCCAAACTATGAACCAAATGATCATGTTAATCACAGTGGTAACCCCACTCCTGGTACAGATTATCTGTGTCAATTACTTTCCGCTTCACTGTGACAAAATACTTGACATTTTGGCTGGTAGCTTTTGAGAGCTCAATCTATAATGTCAAAGAAGGCTGGCAGAGCTCATGGCAGTGAAAGGTGAAGGCTGGAACTTCTCATACTTTGGTTAACAAGGCAGCAGAGATTGTGGGCTGAAAGTAGGACCAGGTTTTAATCCTTAGTGCCCATACACCAGCAACCCACTTCCTCCAGCGAGGCTCTATTGCCTAAAGGTTCTACAACCTCCTAAAACAGAACCATCAGCTTGAACTAAGTCTTTAAAAACATGATCGTATGGAGGGATGTTTTGTATTTAAGCTGTAATGCCCAGAATGTTGAATTCTACGAGTCTGGACCAGGGCCTGAGAAGCTGTGCTTCTGATGAGCTCCCAGGTCATGCTGGACTGTGTCCCACATCTACAACAGCAAGCTGTGAGGGAATCCATACCTTGTCTCTCCAGAGGAGTTTTCCTCTTCAATAAAGATGTGAAAGTCAGTTATCTCTTTTAAGATGTAGCCAGCATCAGCTCCCTAGGGATCTCCTTGTGACCTCTTCTAGAGTTGCTTCTGGAGACTGGGTTCAAAGGGCTGGAGTGGACACACTGAGCTATAAAAGGTAAACATGTTCATTTCCCTCCTCTCCCCTCTTCTTCCCCTCCTCTCCTCTCCCTTAATTTCCTGTTTCTTTTCTGTGATAGAGATTAAACCTAGGGCCTTGCACATTTAGGTAAGCACTCTACCACTGAGCTATACCCCCAACGTGTGTGTGTGTGTGTGTGTGTGTGTGTGTGTGTGTGTGTGTGTGGTTGTTGTTGTTGTTTCTGAGTTTGTTTTCTATGGTCATTATTTTTCTGTGGTCAATCAGTGTAGGCACTATCCTGTGACAGGATCTTCTGGTTCCCACTCTGGTCCTTGCCCTTGGTTTGGGACCATCAGAGTTCTCATTAGGGAGGTATTTCTTTGCTCTCACAGAAACAAAATGGTGGGTCTTTGAATTTCAGTGAGTCCCCTTTTGGGGACTTAGAGATATCCCTCATTTCTGAGATGGGCTGTGTTCAAAGTCAATATTGTACCTCTTTCCAAAGGTCTTCCTCATGACCTGTCGTGACCTATAAAACCCATTATGCTGTCCTGGCCCAGCCTCTGCTCAACAGCAAACTGGTGGTAGCCCTGGCAGGAGAAGAGAACCTGCTGGTGTGTCCTGTCCTTCTGCCAGGATCAGCACTGATGGGAATGCTACACCAGAGGGACCTCAGGTCCTGAACCAGGGGTCCTGACTACTGTTTTCCTCAGTACTGTGTATCAACCACACCAGAGCCTGAGCTGGGCTTTGGCAAGCTTGGGAGCCTTTCTGATTTCAGTGGCCTGGGCTTCTCCCAGTAACCTTTTGAATTCAAACCTGGAGTGGTGTGCTCTTGAGGAGCCTGGGAGCACTATTCTTTATGTACCTTTCCCAACGTGTCTTTGATGTGCTGGATGGTTTGTTTTCTTTCCTTTTGATGTGCATTTGAGCATTTGTTGCCAGTCCCTGGGGCTCTACTCTTCCCCAGCATTCTCCTTGCCCTGGCAGTCAGCCCCAGACACCAGGGCATTTGCTGGTGTGATCTGAGCTAGGCTCCTTGCCAGGGAAGGACCATGGGCCTTTTGAGGGTTTCCGCTCCTCTGCCTGGGGCCACCAGCCTTCCTTATACCATCTCAATGGCATAGCCCTGCCAAGTAGAGCATTCCGTTTTGAGAACTAGTTGCGAGCCTTTGGAGATCACCCTGGTCTTCACTACTAAGTGGCTTCTGCCCTGTGTTTCTCTTTCCTTCCTCATCCTTGGTCCTTTGTCTACTGGTCTACAGTAGCTTCTGTTCAGACACAGGCATGAATGATCAATCTGGCCAGCTGCATATCTGTCATAGAACTGTCATCAAATGTCAATTAAAAACATAAAACCTTCATTTTAAAAAAAAAATGAAATCCAGCACCCATAGAGAAGGATTTACACACAGTATGAACTGGTCTAACCTGAACATCTAAAATCCAAAGTGCTCCAACTCCAGAACATTTTGAACAGTGACATTATTACAAGTGAAAAATTCCTGATTATATAAAGTTTTATGTTTAATTACCTTTACCTTTAATCTATTTATATATGATGTATATATGTGTGTACGTATATATGTATATGTGTATCTCCATCTCTATTTGTTTCTCTATCTCTATATGTAGTATATGTATGTTTGGGTTTTTACTCAGAGGTCCCCATCCCCAAATTAGTCTGTTACTTATGTAAAATATTCTCAGTCTCTCTTCCCTTGAATCTGAAGTCCTTCACTTTTTCTGTCCTAGGCCTTGTATCTGAGGAATGCTCAACCCATTTTGTCCCATTGTGCCCACTGGGCATCTGCTGAGATTGGCTTCTGACTGAAAGTTGATCTGACAGCTCTGAACAGTGTGTAAGGTTCCCAGAGATATTCTTGGGTTGTGTTCTCATCCCTTGGATATTTCTAGTCTGATACAACTTGAAAGAAGGGAGACTCACCTGTTCCCCTGACCCCTTTCCAGCAAGTGCTGTCCATCTCACGATCAGAATGGCACCCTGGTTTGTGTTATGGGGAACAAGGAGTGCAAGTGAACATGGAGCTCTGTGCTTTGAACTGGAGTCAGGTAACAGTCTTCTCTGCTACCTTGAGTCCTGAGATTCTCCCGCGATCACAACTTCCCATTAGCCCCTGGTTGTCCTACCTTTCTGATCATCTGTCCCCTGCTCCCATCTACAATCCTATGGAGCTCAATACCCAGCAGGGACTTGCCATGTTTCATGTCACCAGCTCCCTGGCTATGGGCTGGATGGGAATGAGAGTAAGGACAGATCTCCTTGAATCTTCTCACTGTCAGCTGCATTCTCGGACCATATGAGAACTAGCTGATCGCCAACTGTGGTACCACCTTCCTTGCCTGTGTGGTCCAGCCGACATGCTCTGTGACTACCAGGTATTGAAGGGTACAAAGAGAAGAATTCCCCCCTCAAATTATAAAGACTAGAGTTTGATTACAAGGTGTCAGTTGGGCTGGTTTCTTTAGAGGCCTCTTTCATGTTTCTTCACATGGTGTTCCTTCACAAGTTTGTTTCCTAAACTACTTGTGTATGAGTGTGTGTGTGTGTGTGTGTGTGTGTGTGTGTGTATGCATGTTCATGGGCATATGTCTACATATTGAAGGCAGGAGGTTTACATAATATATCTTCTTCAATTGCTCTCCACATCTCTAAAGTATGAGATTCCTGCATGTATGTTTGAGTGCAAGTATTGCTGTGGGGAACTCTTCTTAAGCACCATGGATATATGTGGAGGTAAGAGGAGAATTGGTGGAAGCTGATTCTCTCTTCTCCATTTGGGCCCTGGGGATTGAACTCAGGTCATCAGGCTTAGCAGTAAGTGCCTTTACAACTGAGTCTTCTTGAAGACCCTCCACTTATTTGTTTTGTGTTGCTGGGAATTGAACCCCTCATGTATATGAGGCAAGTGCTCTACTACTAAGTACCAGCCACTGATACCTTAGTTTCTTAGAGAGACAGGGTTTTTCACTGACCTAGAGCTCACTGATTAGGTTGTACTAGCTGGCCATCAAGCACCAGGGATTTTTCTGTCTCTGAATCCCTTATGCTAGGGTTATTAATATAATCCCACAACTGTGTTTTTGAGATGGGTGTTGTGGATCCAAACTCATGTCCTTCCTGCTTGTACCATCTCTCCAGCCTCCTGTTCTCCCCACCCCAACTCCCGTCCCCACTCCTATAGCAATTGTACCTAGGACCTCATGCATGCTGATTCCCAAGCAATCAATCTCTCAAGGACACTAGTCATATTGGATTAGGAGCCACTCTATTCACTCACTTCATTTTCACTCAATTAATTTATCTTTGTGACAATGCTATCTCCAAACACAGGCATGTCGGGCTGGGAGATGGCTCGGTCAGTAAGTGCCTGTTGCACAAACCTCAGGACATAGTTTGGATGTTGAGCACCCATGTAAAAGCTCAACAAGAAGGCTCAACCGCAGCACTGGGTTGGGGTGTATTGTAGACTGAATATGTATTTAATCCCCAAATTTGCTGCTGTAAAGTCTCCTCCCCGATGGAGACCAGTAAAGGAAAACACCAATTATCATACAAATAGCACGCCTAGATTGGGCAGATTTACCACTACACTACTCTAATCCCGGGCTATGAGATCCCTTGTAACTTGTGGTTCATCCAGGCCGCGTGGTTGTCCTCCATCATCAGCTTCCTTCTATCGCAGGCTTCCTTCTGCTTCGACTTCCTTCTGCTCTGCTTCCTCCTGCTTCTACTTCTTCTCTCCCGTCGACTCCCTCTCTTCTGCCCTGCTCTACCTTTTATATCGAATTCCTCTCACTCTCTCCTCCCCTAAGCCTTTTTCTCCGCCTCCCCTTCTACTGCCCAATCTCTGGCTCTAGTCTTTATTTTACAGGTTTTAATTGGACAGAAGGTTTGCAAGATGTCCTCTGTGTACAGATTCAATCATCCTCTGCAGCCCCTCCCAGAAGGGTGGAACTAAGAACAAAATACAAGGCTGGGGCTATCCACAACATTGATTCAATCCTCCTCTCAGGGGGGTGGAACTAGGATCCAAATACAAGGCTGGAACTATCCACAAGAGGGGTAGGCTGAATATAGGATGATCCCTGCAGCTCATCTGTCAACTAGGCTAGTCAAATCAATGGTCTCCAGGTTTAGTGAGAGACTGTTTTCCAAAAGAAACTAAAGAACAATAGAGGAAGAAACCAGACACTGACTTCTGTTTTCCCCACACACATATACTCATTCATGAGTGTGCATACACCTATGTGCATACATGCACACATGCACACACGGATGAACATACACACACACACACACGTACACACATGCACACACACACACTATACAAAGATAGACAAAAATGAAAGATTAAAAAACAAAACTACCAGTTGTGCCCTGAGGTATTTACTGTGTGCATGCATGTGTGTGCCTGTGTGTGTGTGTGTGTGTGTGTGTCTGTGTGTGAGAGAGAGAGAGAGAGACAGACAGACAGACAGAGACAGAGATAATGATAAAGAGAGGACACAATTCAGTTCATGACACACACCTTTCTATTCATGTCCAAAGCTCTCTGCATTCAGCGCATACCTCCATATAAATCTATACAGCTAACGAACTATGTGTGAAATTGAAAAAAAATTATATAGGCTTGATGTGTACTGGAGACATCAAGAATCTTTTCTCTGAGAATTATGATTGGTTTAATGTTATGTTTTCCCTCATTTTATGTTATGTCTCCTGCTTTTTTAAGCTCTAAAATATGCTGTGTACTACAAGGTCTGCTTTGTTGACTGTATTTTGTGTGATTTCTTTGGGTGATTGGAAAGGTTTATAATCTGATTTTAGTTTCAATCGTTATCTTTGTAATGACCATATAATCTTATATTATTGCCTGTCCTGATTTCATAGGAGCTGCTGTATCACTGCTAATGAGTAGTGATACAATTATTCTGAAAGATTGTCAATATTTTAAGAGAAGTATTACATTTGTGTGGTGTGTGTGTGTGTGTGTGTAGTGATACATGTAAATGTGTATGTGTGTGTGTATGTATGGGATATGTGTGTGATATGTGTGGTATGTGTGTGTGTGTCTATGTGTGTCTGTGTGTCTCTGTGTGTGTGTGTGTTAAGTATGTGCCATGGCACGTGTATGGCAGTCAGAGGTCAACTTGAAGGAGTTTGTTCTCTTCTTCCGTCACCTGAGTCCCAGGAATACAACTCAGCTTGCCAGGCTTCATGGTGAGTGCCTTTACCTGTTGAGCTTCTCAACAGCACAAGAGTGTTAATCTTCACACCGTTTGTTATATCTTATTTTGACCCTATTCACAGCTGTATACTGCAAGGTATCTATTATGTATAGTTTAAAGATGAGAATAGAAAGACCTGAGAGGAATGGGAATTTGCCCAAGGTCCCCTGGGTTAGTATCTAATGAAGCTGGAATTCAGTCTGGAAGCTGTTTAGCCCAGAGGCTATGTTACACACCAACTCCAGGCCTTTACCTGGGCCAGTAACTCAGGAAACCAGTGCCCTTGCCCTCTGCTTCAGTTTTACATCATTGGAAGTAGGCTTTCTGTAAGGAGTAATTCCAAGCTATAAGTGAAGTAATCCAGACCTGCTCTGGGTTTTAGGGGTATCATGAGGTGGGGGGGGGGTGGTCCCTGGACACTCATTTAAATGGGTGCTATAACTTTTCCCTTACTTGTACCCTGCATGGCAGGGAATTCCAGTGGAGAGTGAGTCAGGACTTTGAGCCTCTTCAAATTTCCAGAAGCAGCAGCTTCATAGTTGTCAGAGGGTAACAGACAAGTTCAGGCCCCATGAAGTCACCCAGCACCCAGTGGTACTGACAAACCCCTCAGGGTCTGTGTATCCTACTCTGGGTTCTATGAAGGCACAATGAGATGGTAATCACTATTAGCACTTTGTTTTTAGCACTTAGCTCCAGGACTGTTCTGGAAACATAGGGGACAAAGTAACAGACTGGAGTTGCTGCTGTTTTCCACCATGATGACTTTCAATGTCCCACCTCCGGCATCTCCAGTTGTGGTGGTTTGAGTATGCCTAGCCCAGGGAGTGGCACTGTTGGGAGGTGTGGCCTTTGAGAAGTGTGGCCACACCTACTCCAACAAGGCCACACCTCCCAACAGTGCCACTCCCTGGGCCAACCATGTACAAACCATCACACCTTTCTTCTACCAAATCTCTCAAGACTCTTCTGATGGTCTGCCCACCCAGGACAGACAAAGAAAGAATTCAAGGATGTGTCGCATAGTCCTTAACACCACTAGAAGATGGGATGAGTCAGTGGACTCACAGCATGTCAGAGGGTCAAATCTCAACCCCGACTGCCCTGGCCTTTGGCTTTCAGTAAGTTATCTGGTCTGTGCCTCTTCCAATTAACAGGGAAATGCCACACTAATACCCTCTTTATAGAGACTTGCTAGTTAGGAGATAAAATTAAGACTGTCAATTGCCTTGCCTTGCTCATGGACACAGGGGAAGAAATCTTTGACCTCTTACAGTTCTAGATGCTAAAAAGGAACCTGATGTCTCAGTGTGACTGAGTTTGCCTCTGTCACTGGGCAAATGCTTTCTTCTCAAGGACCTGGAGCATTCCTTGAGTTGGGCTTATTTCTAGCATGTTGATATTTTTCTTATTATTGTGAGTGAAATGTAATTAAGCTTTCAGTTGGTTATTGATGATATATGGCCCCAGAAGGATGCTAATAAAAAGACTTCTTCCCATCTTCAGTAGGAATTTCTCTGGAATCTTCTGGAGCTCTCTGGCTGGCTGTTGGTTTTAGATTAGCATTCATATTTCCTAGTTAGCATTTTAATATTCTTTTATGCCTGTTTTTCTGTGTCTTCATAGAGAGTCTGAAGTCATCCCCGGCTTAGCACCCCAAGAAAGTGTTTTTAAAGCCTCAGACAGATGTGGAACATCAGCAGATGGGGGCCTGTCAGCCTTTTCCAAGATAGGTTTTTTTTTTCTTTTAGATATTAATAGGACTGACATAAATAATAGATTTATTTTCTAGCAGGATAGACTGATGTTGTCAAAGGAACCACAATGGGAAGAGTAGAAGGCAGAGTGTCTGGAAACCTGGGATTCTTGTCTGGTTTGGTTCTTGTTTACAACTTTGACCTTGAACAACCCAATGACCTTCATTGTCCTGCTAAATGGATGTTCCATGCCTGGTGTTTCCTTACCTGTATGGTATGGATGACCATGGTTGCCCTCACTTCCTTCTTAGAGTGTTACAAGGGCAAAGAGGAGTCAGTAGTGCTGACTTTTGTATTTAATTAAATGGCTTTCAAGCTGTAAAAGACCCAGGAAAACATAAAAATATTTGAAACAAGTAATATAACCTTAATTATTATACATAGTCAACCAAGAATTCTTTTGTTTATTCATCCAACAAGTATTTATGTCGAATCCATAATATTTTACAAATTGCTATAGATACCGGTAAGATAACACTTACAAGGTAGACCAGTTCTCTATACAGTGTAGCTTACAGTCTAATAAGCAGAGACTTGATGTGTGTCATCTAAGTGATTACTACTGTGAAATAGACACAGTGGGGTAGAGGTTGAGACATGTTGTACAAGAGGCTGGCTTGAAATGGCATAACCAGAGAAGCTCTCTCTGTGGTGACAATTGAACAGAGAACATAAGGACAAAAGCAAATGAGTTTTATAGAAACCTGGAGTAATAGGAAGGGTGAAGGGCCCAAGGTAATGATGCTGACGAGTGTGACGGGTTGTCCAGCAGGTAAGGGAGGGAAGATTTGTGATCTAGGAGTTTCAGGGGCTAGGCTCTTACAGGGTAGTGTAACTTATCCTGGGGACTCTGCTTTTCTCAAAGTGTTAAGGAAAGCACTTGGAGGGTTGAGAACTCTGGGTGGCACAGCCATGTTCACTGTCTTAAGGGATTGCAGTAGTTGCTGAGTGGACATTGATTGGAGCTGGTTTTGAATAGAGACAGGCAGATGAAGGGATGGTGGTGCAGCTTGTACTAGTAAAGGGGGCAGTGAGGGTGCATTTGGCGGACATTGTGTAGGCAATGCTGGCAGGTTTTCCTGACAAAGTTGAGATGGGCTTGTGACTTTTTCCTGTGAGATGAAAACATCCTCTGCCTTGCTTTTCAATCTGGGAATCTGGCCTATTTTTTTCCCCACATCACCGTTGTGCTGAATCAGCAACTTCCCAGAATTCCGGACTGGGGAATGAAATTAACTGAAGGATTTGGTGGCCCCAGGAGAACTCCATCCTGAGACTCAGACACTCTCATTGTGACCTCTGGATGTGGAACAGTCAGATAGGAGGGAAGATGAGCCAGTGAGTTGGCTGCCATTGTCACAGTTGGTCATAGGACGCTCACTCACAACAGGCAACATTGTGATTAATTAATAAAAGCCAGATACAGCATTGGGAGGCATTTGCCTTTCCCGAGTGTTTCTAGTTCTCCTTAGACAGCCTTTTGTGGAATCGGCTTGATCCTCCTCTCAATCCTGGAGACCATCTTACTAATTTATGCCTAGTTCTTTAAACTTGCCCCTCCCCCATGACTCTGATCTGAGGAGACATCTCTTCTCTTTTCAATAGTACTATCTTCACTGTTCCTCATTGTTTTCTTCTGACTGGTCCTTCATAGATTCTTCTGGGGGATTTTCTCCTCCCTTTCTTTGTCCATAACCTTTTATTCCTCACCATCTTCCTCTTTCTCTTGGTTGGTGGGTTGGTTGGTTGGCTGGGGTTTTTTGTTTTTGTTTTGTTTGTTTGTTTACTAAGACAGGGCCTCACTATTGAGTTCTCCCTGGCCTAGAATACACTTTGTAGTCAAGGTGTCCTTAAACTCTCAATTCTTCTGCATCAGCCCACAGCATGCTGGGATTGCAGGTATAGCCCACACACTAGGCACTTCTGCTGGAAACTTCTTCCTTTCCTAGTTTTTAGGCATTCAAGCAATGGATTGAAGACACCATTCAGTCCCTCATTTCTGAGGCTGGGGTGCCTTTTGGGTTCACTGAACACAAAGCTCAGATGAGGTTCCCAATCTCTGAGTGTTTAAGAAAGAAAAAGAAGGTTGGGTGTCTGCTTGCCCGGATGATTTCCACCACAGGGAAGGGTAAGACACACAGTAAAATCAATGGTAAGGAGATGAGATGCTTAAACAAGGATAGAACAGCAGAGTGACTCAACAGGGTTAGCTCAGCACCATGTTACTAGGAGAAATCTCTCCAGCTAGCTCAGGCCCTGGCCTTGGTAGTGGAGAATCAAGCCAGGAATGGGCAGAGTGACAGAGCTGCTTCAATCTGGAAGGACAGACTCAGAAAGAAGAAAGAATTGTCATATTGGAGAAGTGGAAATCTGAGCACACATTGTGTGGGTGTAAAGTCGCACAGCATTACAGCACTCACTGGATATGTGTCTGTGGTGGTTTGAATAAGAATGGACTTCACAGACTCGTGTGTTTAAATGTTTGACCCATAGGGAGTGGCCTTTTAGGAGGTGTGGCCTTTTTGGAGTAGGCATGACCTTGTTGGAGTAGGTGTGGCTTTGTTGGGGGAAGTGTGTCACTGTAGAGTTGAGCTTTGAGACTCAATCATGACTCCCACCATGATGATAATAAACTAAACCTCTGAAACTGTAAGTCAGTGCCAATTAAATGGTTTTCTTTCTAAGAGTTGCCTTGGTCATGGTGTCTCTTCACAGCAATAAAACCCTCACTAAGACAGTGTCCAGAGGAAAAGGAATCTGTGTTGAAGAGACACCTCCATCCCTATGTTCATCAAATACCCAACATATAGAATCAACCTTAGTGCCTACTGATGAGTGAGTAGGGAAAAAATATACTATATGTATAGAGTGGAATATTATTCAACCTTTAAAAAGGAAGAAGACAGTCCTGTCATTTGCAACAACCCAGTAACATAAACCAGGCACAGAAAGGCATACCCAGCATGATCTCAGTCACATGCTGAATCTAATGTCAAACAAAGCAGAGAATAGAATAGTGTGTACTGGGGACTCAGGTGACTATTCTAGGGAGTTGAACAGATAGTGACCTAAGGATACAAAACTTAAGTTAACAGGAGGAGTAAATTAAGGGGAGCAGTTGAATAACATGGTGTTTAGAGGTCACAAGAATTTCTTGAAAATTGCCAGGAATAAATTTTGTGTTCTTTCCACAAGTCATAAATGTCTGATGTCATACGTGTTTACTCCATGAAGCGATTCCACAATGTGCATGAAATTCACAACACCACGCTGTCTGGATGTGACAAATGTGTACAATTTTGACTTTTAAAGCAAAATGTAAAATTACAGGGAGTGGAAAACAGGAAATGCTTTTCTCTAGTGATGCGTGTGTAGATGTTAGGGTTAGAGTCTGGCCTTTGGACTGACCTCAGTCACAGGAGCTTGGAGACACTTGGAGTCTTCTGGGGAGAGGGTGGGGGAGGTTTTGGAGCATGACTGCTTCTAAACCTGTGAGTCAGGATGGAAGAGAGGGATCAGAGGTTCTGCTAGATGTTAAAAATGAAGGCTCTGCTCATTTTTAAAAGACTCAGCTAACAATTAATTAATTAATTAAAGTCAGAGCCTGGTGTGGTGGCAAACAGTTGTGATCTCAGCTCCTGAGGCCGAGGCAGAGACTTGCAGGCCAGCCTTGGGCTACAAAACAAGATCCTGTCTCAAACCAAAACCAAAAGTACACAAACCAAAAGCAAACCAAGGATGCCTAAGTGTGAAGCTCTTACAAGGTGGTCATCAACAGAGATGAGCCAGAGCTACAGCAGCAGCCTCCTGCACCTCAGGATGGCTGTGGTCCAAGGCCAGGAATTCGGAGTCAGGAGTGAAACAGTGTGCTTGTCTTGAAAGGGAAGAAGTCAGGGGCTCTGTCACCTGAACCAAGACTCTGGAAAGGCTGCTTGGTAGCAGGGTAGTTAACTACACTGGCTGCCTGGGGGTTTGTGAGGGGTAGGAATGCAAGATGTGAGTGGGGAGTGTGGATTCTCTCTCTCTCTCTTCTCTTCTTTCTTTCTTTCTTTCTCTCTCTCTCTCTCCCCTCTCTCCTCTCTCTCTCATCTCTACACATACCAATAAATAAATAAATAAATAAATAATAAACAAATAAATAAATCATAAGAAATACAAAGAAATTGTGCTCCTTAGCAACCACACTCACGTGCCCCTCCCACCCGTGTGTGTGTGTGTGTGTGTGTGTGTGTGTATGTGTGTGTGTATGTTGTGTATGTGTGTGTGTATATGTGTATGTGTGTATGTGTTGTATGTGTGTGTGTGTGTGTGTGTTGTGTGTGTGTGTGTGTGTGTCCTGTATGATCCAGGTTTATCTCTGTGTGTTAGGATTTCATTCCCTTTGACTTCTGAATGATGCTCCAGTTGGGGTGTCTAGGCTGCATTACTTCTAATCAGTCATCAGTTGATGAGTTTATTGGGTCATCTCTACTTTTTAGCCTTTAGAATGACAAATGTGGACATATGCTTTCAATTCTCTTAGACAAATACCTGGAGTGGAACTGCTGGATCATATGGTAACAGTGCGTAACCTTTGAGGACCTGCCAGGCTGTTTTCCAAGACCGCTGTACCATTTGATATTCACAGCAGGAGTTAGAGGCTTCCAACTCCTCCACATTCTTGCCAACATTTGTTATTATCTGTGTTTTTTTTCCATTGCTGTTGCTAATGGGTGTGGCATGCTATCCATTTTGGTTTTGCTTTCGCCTGAAGACTCATGGTGATGGACATCTTCTTAGGGGCTTGTTGGCCATTCACACATCTTCCTGGAAGAAAGGTCTATTCAGAGCCTTTGCCAATTAAAATGTTTCTTCATTCATTCATTGATTCACTTGTTCATTCATATGTATGTATTATGTATACGTGCTGTGTGTACTGGGGGCAGGTGTCCAAGGAGGCCAGGAGAGGACATCCATCCTTTGGAACTGGAGTTACAGGTGGTTGTGAACTGCTGAACATTCGTGATGGTAATCAAACCCAGGTCCTCTGGAGGGGCAATTGCTGTGCCACCTCTCCAACCCCAAATAAGGTCTATATCAATGAGCCTAGTGAATCTATCTCCCCCTTCCCTCTTTTGAGACACGGTCCCACTCTGTAGTGCTAGCTGGGCTGAAACTTATTGTGTAGATCATGCTGGCCTTGAACTCATGAAGATCCATCTGCTTCTGCCTCCTGAGTATTAGGGTTAAAGGTACCACCATGACAGGCATGCTTTTGTCAATTTGTAAAATTTGGGATAAAAACCAAATGTCTTCAGAATTGAGTTGTAAGTAATCTTTATATACTGAAGACAAAAGTCATTTTTCAGGGGGGCAGAGAGATAACTCAGCAGTTAAAAACACTGAGTGCTTCTGTAGAGGACACAACTTTGGTTACCAGCACCCACATGGTGGTTCACAACTGTCTGTAGTGTCACTTCTAGGAGATCTGACACTCTCTCTGACCTCCATAGGTACCAGGTACAAACATAGTACACAGACATACATGGAGGCAAAACACCCATGCATATAAAAATAAATCTTTTTTAAAAGAGACACCCTTGTCAGATATTCGCTTTATGAAATTTTTTCTTTTCCCTTTTGTCCTTTTAGAGCATAAAGGCTATTAAATTAGGTGAACATTGATTGACTTTGTTCTATTCTACTTCTGTTGTCCTAAGAAACTATTGCTTTAATCCTGGTCATAATGACTTTTGCCTGCATTTTCTTCTAGGGCATGCAGTCACGTGTGCCTGCATACATGCGTGCGTGCGCGAGCGGCGCGTGTGTGTGTGTGTGTGTGTGTGTGTGTGTGTGTGTGTGTGTGTGTTGCACGCATGCATGTGTGTCTGTCTGTCTATCTGTCTGTGTTTGTACATGTGAGTACAGTTACCTGCAGAAGCCAGTAGAGGGCATTGGATCCTCTGGGGCTGGAGTTACAGAACAAGTACTGCTAACAGCTGAGCCGTCTTTCTAGCCCCTTTAAAGAATTTTGTAGTTTTAGCTCTGTCACTTAGGATTTTGAGCCTAATAGTGTGAGGAATGGGTCCAGCTCCATTGTTTTGCATGCAGATACCTATTGTCCCAGTATCCTTTGCTGGTGACACTATCCTTTCCCTAATCAATCGTCTCTGCATTAAGGCTAACACTTCTGTGCCTGTTATTTTAAATCAAAGGATGACAGATAAAGCTGCTGACCTACAGGGAGGAATCAATCAAGCATCATTTCCGTTTATAATATCACTCTGCTGGAATTAAAAAAAAAAAATCCTTCACATTTTTTATTAACCCTGCATGCAGGCAAAGAACAAGTGTTGTAAATTAAATATAAGCAGGGAGACACCATGTTTTTGTTTTCTGGCTCAGTGAAGGGGAAGGGGGAGGCCCTTGGCTTCATCTGACTCTGGAATTCCATGGGAGTGTGGGCTGAAAATCAAAGCTGAGATAATCAAGTCTGGGTGCTCTGGCCCTGGGACCCTGGGACCGTGCATGCAAGGAATTGTGTGTCCCCTGGCCACCTCTCCCCCGTCCCCCTGCCCGCCTTGACTCAGGACTTCCCACAGCAGGAGGTCAGCATTGGAACATCCCAGCAGAGCAAGCAGTGGCCTCTGGATTCTGGGCAAGGACTTGATTTAGGAAGGGATTAGGGAACTGTTTCCTCCCACCACAGAATGGAATCCTGGAGCGTCTTAGCCTGGGCCTCCCACGTGTGGGCTGGGTGTGGAGCAGCCCCAGAACTGTTGGTGTGGGCTGTGAGGCTGCACCAACCGCCTTGGCTGCTTCTATGACTCAGCCTGGTCCAAGACAGGGACAATGATCTGAGTCCCAGACCTGGCCAGGTTCCCTGGAAACTGAACCTGAATCTTTCACTGGTTCAGTTCAGAATCCACCAACTGACCCAGAGAGCAGAAGATTTAGTTAAGTCCCAGATGTTTACATGTCTGACTCAGTGTTTGCCTGTACTCTGCAGAGAGCTTATGTGGCCCAAGAGGTAGTCATGGAATTTGCTTAGATCTCTGTGAGGGTTCTACTGTTGAATCAGCATCTGCAGGGAGGAGGTGAAGGGATGGGAGTGGGGGTAAGGGGGATGAGGTTAAGAAGTAACAGCCTGCTGGGAACTGGCCCAGGCTTGGGAATTCAAGGGCTAGTCAACTTTCAGTTTGCTTCTTGGAAGGAAACCTAGTACCTCTGCTTTCTCATCATTACCCTAGAATCCAGAGAAAACCCACACTAGCCTTTATTCCCCTGGTTCAAGTTCATGTCTGCAAGACCAAAGTTCTCAAAGGGCATTCATGCCTTTGTACCCTGGCTGTGGCCAGAGTGTGTCCCTTGGGGAGTGCACACCTAGAATCCTTCAGGGTTGCTGGGTGGGATTTGAATGATGACATTGGTGCAGAGAAAAACTAAGTCTTCTATGGAGTCACTCAGCAGCAGGCCTAAGAGCACCTGACTCTGGTACTGGCTAGCGTAGCTGCAACCATGTCTGTTGTCTATGTTGGACTCAGGTTCATGCAACAGGCTGTACAGAAGCGAGAGGTTTCCAGTAGTGCCTGGAAACCAAGGGACTCCAAGACAAGTTGGGGGACATTTGAGGAGGGGTTAATGGGGTTACTGATGAGTCTCCTTTAGAGCTTCCCAAATCACTCTCTTGTTATCTTTATCATTTAGAGCAAAGCTGATACTGGTCATCACAGAAAGTTGAAGCATCTTGAGTGGGTTTAGAGGTGCAAGTGCTAGGTACCTAAGAATCCAGGAACTGGATACCATTCCAAACTACACTAGCCAGTTGTCAGTGTAACATGTGCCAGGCTGGGATCTTGACATTCCCCAGTCTTGAAATGTAGCCAGTCAGTTCAAATGAAAATCAACACACTTGCTCCAGTGGACTACATCTGTCCAGCCTTTAGGTTTTAGTCTTAATAGATTAGAAATTAAATCCTAAGCATATAAAAGATTGGTGGAAAATATAGTACATCATCTACAGTCACACCTAGAGTTATAGGCTCCAATTTCCTAGTACTGTCCTCCCTGCAACTATACTGGACTCTCCAAGAGAGGAAATATACTATGGAAGGTCACAGAGCTCAAGTACCAGAGGTGGGATCTGAACTCATAACCTGCTGTGTGGCTGTCCTGCTATTTTTGGAAACTAGAATCAGAGCCTGTTAGTTGTAAAATGTATTCCCTTTCTCATACCCCACATTGGGATTGGTTCAACTTCCAAACCAGGGCAGTTGTTCAATGAATTTTGGAGATTCCTAAGCAACAAGAGGAGATCTTCAGTGTGTGTTGTGTGTGTGTGTGTGTGTGTGTGTGTGTGTGTGTGTACCCGACACTTGTGTACATGTGAGTGCTCTCCCTCACAAACTCCTCCCATTCATTCATTACTCAATTGTGTCCACTCTGAGAACCCCAAGGAGTCCCAGAAGAAGGGAGCCAGTTGGGGCAAAGACTCCCCCACCAGGCAATCTGCGAAGTGGCTCTCCTTCTTCCTCCCAAAAGGCCCTTTAACTTTTGCTTTTTCTTGAATCCCTGGGTCATTCCCTGATGGCGGTGAGATGTCTGTGTCATTGGAACAGCACTCCATCCACCCCTGCATATTCAGAGGCTACTCCAAGATGGAGAGTTGGCACTGATGGGCAGCACCCAGTACAGACCAAGCTCAGCCAGTACAGCCCTATCTGGTCGAATCTGGCTCTGTGGGATCCCAAGTCTGTGATAGGACTGTGTATGTGGGGGCTGAGAATGAAGGAAAATGTTAATAAACAAAGCAGGGTGGAGGGGCTGCTGAGAGATTTACTAGCTAAATATTTTCCGGATGTTTTCACAGTTCTTTAAGGCTAACTCAGGGGGAGGCTATGGGACTTAGTCAAACGCCTTCATGGGCTCCCACCCTCAATTGGCCTCCCTTGCTCCCTGTCCTCATTCTCAGTACCACCCAGGCCTCCCCCTCCCCCACTGCTCACAGTTAATTCCCGTCTTTCAGGCTCCTGCCTTCTCCCTTTCTTAATACATACACCACTGCAAGCAACATGTTTTCAGCTTAACGTTCATTTAAAATGTTTATTTTTTAAAAAAGATTTGCTTATTTTTACTTTATGTGTATGTATGGGTGTTTTGCCTAGATGTTTACCTGTACCATGTGTGTGCAGTACTCACCAGATGCCAGAAGAGGGCGTCAGAGCCCTTGTAATGGGAGTTTCAGACTATTGTGGGCCACCTCGTAGGTACTGGAAACTAAACCCAGGTCTTCTGGAAAAGCAGCCAGTGCTCTTAGCTGCTGAGCCATCTACCTCTCCAGTCCCTTAACAACATTCTGTAAGCATATTTATATCAAACTAGGTGTGTGGTGACACACATCTGTAATCCTGAGGAGATAAAGGCAGAAAAATCATAGGTTTGAGCCAGCCTGAGTTACAGAGAGAGACTTTGTAGATAATCAGGGAAGATGGGGTGGGGGTAGTATGTTTCTATCAACAAATATATTTTCAGCCACTTTGAAGGTTTACTACTAGTTCATATTTCAACAAATTACTGCTTAAAGTCCCCTAGTGATACATACTGAGGTTGCTTAATGTTTTAATTTTTTTTCTATTAAAATAAACAGAAGCTATATTCTCTGTGCCGCTGTCTGTTTTTCTGCCTGAGGTTCCTGTAAGTGGTTGTACCAATACTGTCCTATTGCTCTTTAGAAAGGTCAGGCCAAGTTGTGGTCTGTTATGATGCTTGATCCCTTGTGTGCTTGTCAAGACAAGCTCTTTCAGACCACAGATAACATTTAATGATGCTGTTGTCACCTGTAGAAGGGATGCTATGAGAGGAGGGAGACAGTACCTGCTGGTGGTGACTCGTGCTTATGTACAACATGTATTGGAAATCTGGGAGCCTTTTTGGGGTTGCAGGAGAAGGCTGTAGGAGTCCCTGGCTTCTCAGCAGCCTACCATACTAGCTTCTGCTAGTGTGTGCTAACTATTCTTAGCATGAACTATATTCCATTCCTACAGAATCAAGTCTTCGGATGGATCCATGTTGGCAATAGGCAGGGCACTGTGTCACAGATGCTGTACTGTCCCTTGGGACCCTACCCCACTAGGTCTCATTGCATACCTGGGTACAAGTTTGATTCAGCCTTTCTGGTCCAGGTCTAGCAGTAGGAGCTGGGATGCCTGGACTGGACTGTGGACTGTCCATTTCCCTGTCTGCCTTTAGCTTGGCCTTTTCTTGTAGGAGACTTGTGCAAGGCCCCACCATGAGGGGCTGGTTGGAGCTGGGGGCCGCGTGGGGAGTCCTCTTGGGGCACAGTGATGGCTCTGTTTCCTCCTCTGCCTTGCCAGGGGCCCCCATTCACTGCAAGGAGAGTCACACATTCCCCCTTGACATAAGAATAGAGCCCAACTGTGCCCCAGGACAGAGTCCAGCTTCTTCAGCCGGCCCTTCGAGGCCTGGCAAGGGCTCCCAGATGGTCCTGGCATGAGTGGGCCCTGGCTGCCTGCCCTGCCAGCCTCTTGTGCATTGTGTGCTTGGGACAGTGGGTTCAGTGTATATGCCGGTCCAGGCCCCAGGAACCCACCATGACCAGGCTCTGCCCAGGATGGAGGAACTTGTCTTTATATTATCTGGTCTAGGGCTCTGCGGTGTCCCTCCTGTTACCAGCTTTGATGAGCTCAAGGTTTAGCCATGCTTCTGGAAGGGTGGAAACAAAGCATGCTTGAGAAGGGTGGCATGCATTACCAAAAACTGGAGGCTGGGTCATAAAGGCTCCTAAGCAGCTGGGGACCCCTAAAGCCTTTTACTGTAACCTCAAAGGATGATGCAGGACTCTGTGGAGATTAGAAAAGGCAAATGTGATAAACAAAGCCCTGGGGCCTCCACCCTTAGGCCTCCCTGGGTTTGAGACAGGACATGGAACATCTGAGAGTCTGCCAGACATGACAACCCGACAAGATGCTATTAACCAGGCAAGAACTCAGAGCAGGGGTGTTGGTGTGGCTCAGTGGTAGCCTGTTTGCTTAGTGTACATGAGACTCTCTGGGTTTGATCGGCAGCCTGACAAGCTCAGAGCAAACCAGACATCAACAGAAAAACATATAGTGTTCCTACTGTGTTCCTTGGTTCTCCTCAGGGTCATCCCAGGTGATCTTTAGCGTGTTCTAGTCTTAAGACCTCATAGCATTTGCTTCTCAAAGTGCAGTCCCCAGACTGACTGCCCCAGCCCATCCTGGAAACTCACTGGCTGGTGTCACATGTTCTCAGACCCACCCATAACCACCTACTCCAAATCCTGGAGCGGACCTCAGAAGTCTCGGTTGCGGTATTTATCTCAGGAATTCTGGTCTTTGGATCTAGACAAAGTGTCCTAATACCTCCCCAAATGCTTCCCGGGGTCAGATAGGTCGGCAGGTGTGTTGATATCCACAGGTATCAAATAAAGAGATATAATCATATTATTTGATTATCTCCCAGTTTACCTTAAAAGAACTTACCCTACAGATTTCTGTTCATTTTGCAACCACATGAGATAGGCTTTTGAGTTTATCAGTGCAGACAGACACTAAGTCTTCATAGAAGCAAATGTTGTCCTGTGTTGAACAGCTACGATTGTCCTCTGGGATCTTCACCTTGACCCTAGAACCCTCACTTATCTCCTATGATGGTCACTACCTAGCAGTGAGCTCCTAGGCCAGAGTTGTGGCTACTCTCTGGCAGGAGTCACAGTCGGGGTCTCTGTGCCCCCTCATTGTGTTTGGAAAGACACATGAGATTCTGAGTATTTGCATAGGGCTCCACTCGCATTAATGTTTGGGACAGTATCTCTAGTTGACAGTATCTAGGGCTGTCTTTCTGTAAATGTGTGCCCAGTAGAAGAAGAATTCTAGAAGGAGCAGGCTTGGGCACTGAGTACCTTTCCAAAGAGAAAGAAAGCACCATTTGTAAGCCTTCAGCTAGAGGGAAGGATGCAAGTGAGTGCCTTTAAGGCCGTAGGAGTCTGTGAGGGATCATCCCCTGGGTGGATGGCTCTGGGAGTGCTGTGCTAGGCATGGCCCTTTGTGCAGTGGGGAGGGGATGCCTGATGGGACACTGGACACTGGACAGCTGAGAACTCATGTTTCTGTGCCTTCCTCCTTCCTTCCTTCCTTCTTCCTTCTGCCTGCCTGCTACCTAAGGACTATGGTGTCCACACAACTTTGAATACAGAGCTTTGTTGGGTGACTGTGCAAACACTCTCCCGTAGGGTTATTAGGGGCTTCTGAGGGAAGCTGAGCGGGATAGAATACCACATTCTGAATAGGGGCACTGGGAACTTTCTGGGCTCCTGAGACTCCATGAGGCAGAATAAGGTTGGATACAGGAGAGGTGGATGCAAAACGGAGAGGTCTGAGGTTAGCCCCTCTCACCTCACCTATACTTGCCCCAGCTTCTCAACCCATTAGTGAACATACATTTCACATGTGGGAAGATGGTCTTAGGCCATCTCTGTCTGTTCAGAAGTATTGAATAATGGCATTCATCTAGGTCCTGCTCATTTCCCAGCATTGTTGAAAATACCTGGCTTATATTTTCTCATGTAATCCACAAACAGGCTTGTGGTTGTTATTCATTTTACATCTGGGGAAACTGAGTCACAGAGCAGCCAAATGATTCTCCAGTGAGCAAATGACAAAGTCAGGGTTATAAATTAGGTCTTATCTCTCTAGAGCCCAAGTTGGTTTCCTCTTAAAGATTGTGTTTCTTTTTTGATGGGCGCATATGCAGGTGCCTAAGGAGTCCAGAGACACTGATTCCTCTGGAGTCTGAGTGACAGACAGTTGTGAGGAGTCCTAGCAACTGGACTGGGGTCCTCTGAAAGAGTCCACGCCTGCTTAACCGTGGAGCCATCCTCCTGCCCCTCCAGGGCCTAAGGTTTTAAGTCCTGCCTATATCTTAAGATTGCCCTTCCATACTCTGTTGGTTAGATAGGACCTCCACCTAAACTCACATACAAACTTGGTTGCCATGGTAATGGTTTGGGGACATGCTGGGTCTCTGACCTTGTGGATGGGCTAATGTCTCTTTCTAAAAGCTTGGGCAGTCAGGTCTTCTAATAAGGGACTAGATCTTGGGGAAAGAGAAGGATGTAACTTTTGTTTGTTTGTTTTTTTTGTGGTTTTTACATTTACTTTGCATATGTGTTTTGCATGCCACAGTGTATGTGCCAAATCAAAGGACAACTTCTGGAAACCAGTTCTCTTTTCCCACCGTGTGGGTCCTGCGGACTGAACTCAGTCATCAGACTCGGAAGCAAGCATTCTTACCCATGGAGCCATCTATCTGGCCCAGGTTGGGCTTTAAGGGATTGGGTCAGTCACCACAAGAGCTTTTGTCATAAGACAACAAAACCCCTGGTGTCTGGCCTCTGCAGCATGTCCCTGCTTGTCACCCAGCACTTGTCCTCACCCTATGATGTCATCCTCCATGAGCCCCCTCCTACTCCCAGCCAAGTAGATGCTGATTCCATGCATTTGAAAATAAATCTCTTGGGCTGCTGCTCAGTCCTAGAGTAGGATTGAGCCTGGGCCTAACAAGACTATTTGGAAGCTCAACTAGTTGGGGCGTTGGGGAGAACAATAGTGTCCCTCCTTCCTTGGCTCATTATGGCAACTCTCAAGACCCTGAAATTCATCAAGGGAGACAACTAGAGGAGTTTCTAGTAGATGGTGTCTGGCCTAGTTCTGGTGATCACTCTGTTGTTGAAGGCTATGTCTTCTCCTGGGACCTGGGACCTGGGACCTGGGACCCAGCACTATTTCAGCCAGCTCATAGCTGCATGTAAATAAAGGGAGGCAGAAAGGTCAAGAGCTGGTAGACCATCATGGGCCTTCAACAACGGCAGCCTTGGTTTTGGTCCTAACAGGAAGTACCTTGAGCTCTGCTCCTTAGCAGCCCCAGGAAAGGTGGCTACTGTTTCTAAAATGACAGTGCTAGCTTGTGGTCAGGGGCCTGGTGCTTTGTAACCCAGGCTGATCTTCCGTATACCTAGGTGTGACATCCTCTTCAGGCTGTGGCTTTGGGTGGAGGCACATAGATGAGAAGATCAAAGCCCTTCTAACAGGTGTCTCATCAGCACCCGTTGGTGATGGCAGCCAGTAGGGCTCCCTTAGTACCGGGGTCAGTTCTAGTACACGGAATGGTGAAGTTAATTAACACAGCCCTAAAAGCAGTGCCTTCTGGGACAGTGGTGTGGCAAGGGGTAAGGAGGCACCCCAACTTCTTCTAGAAAAACTACTCCAGTATGGTTTCATCTGGTAGGTGGAAGAGGGTAGGTACTGACTAACTCACATGGCAGTGTTAGTTAGAGAGGCTGGGAGCCAATGTGAACCTAGGATTCAAGAGTCAGCTAGTCCTGGGGTACTGTGTTTCGGTGTGTTCCATGGTTCAGTGTGACAGCCATGCTTGTAAGAATCTTAGGATGAACCTCCCATAATTCATTGTCTTCTGAGTGGGATGTCACCTTGGTGAGAAGAGGTCACTAACAAGCTGTTGGTGTCTCTAATTAGTCATTTGTCACTGCATGAAAGACTAAGTGAATGGAATAACCAGAAGGACTCAGAAGAGTCCATGCAGTGACATGAAAAAAATGATCACATCCCCAATCTCTTAAGGTTGACACTACCTAGGTCACCTGAGGTCACCTGAGCACTCAACAGTCCCCTCACCCCACCACTGTTTGCTTGTTCAGTTTTGTTGTTCCAGGCAGAGCCTCTTTCTGTAATTCCACAATCCAGGCTAGTCTGGAACTCAGGCCATCTTACCTCAGCCTTCTAGCAATGGGATCAGATGCCATCTTGCCTGGTTCCCTCTTCCTCTTTTCTGTTTTAGCCCATCACCACCTTCTAACATTATTAGGGGTGGTTTTATCGTTCTTGTGTGTATCATAGGATGGTATTGAACTTGTGATCATCTCTCAACCTCATGGTTCTGGGTATGCAGTACTACACCCAGATCTCTCTTTCCCTCCCTCAACTCCTTCCACTCCACTCCCCTCTGCTTCCCTTCCTTTTCCCTTCTCTTAAGATTCTTTATATCTTACTTGTGTATTGTGAGTAGCATCCCTTCATCCTACTGGAACCTATGTTCCTGGAAGGCAGAAGCAAGTTCCCTTTTCTCTCCTGTCCACTGATAGGCCAGGAATACCTGGAAACAGGGCCTTGTACTTGAAATATGCTTCATGGAGGAAATGGGCCAGGCAACACTTGGCTGGTGCCATCAGTCCCAGAGAGGCTCTTAAACATGCTGTTATGCTGGTTTCTAGCAAGAAGGGAGGAGCCACTTCCCTGGGAGGTGCCCTCCTTGGCCCTGCATTGTGCTCTGGACTTAACTTGGCCCTGAAGCTGGACCACCCCAATCCCTCATGACAGCTCAGACTCAGAGACAACTGGGCTTTCTGGAACGTCTTGGCAGGGTTCTGAGGGCCTCCAGGGAAGGCCAGGGAGGCTGACAGGTACTGAGTGAATAGAGCTGTTTTCAGCCAGGATTTTGGAGCCTGTGGTTGGGCTACTTTCTCCCCGCCCTGCCTCCACACTGGTTCCCGCCCTGTAGGCTAGGACAAGTGGAAAATGCCTGATTGGGAAATCCAGGGTGCAGACAAATCCCTGTTTATTCAGTTTCCATTGTCTTGTCTCACAACTAGGATGAGGCTCCCAGGCTTCGACTGGGTGGTCACTGCATCTGGTGCTTCCTGTTGCCTTCTGGGTAGAAAGCAAACTCAGGTGCTCTGCCTGGAGCCCTGCATCCCATCCCAGATGTGTGTGCATCCAGATGTGCACTTGGTATTCCCACACAACCTGCCCCAAACTAGGCTCCCTGAGGTCAGAGAATGACAGATGTGTCTTCACAACTGTTCCAGTCCAAGTCTTCAAAATCCTTGACTCCTCTCTCCCCTCCTTCCTTCTCTTCCTCCTTCCCTCCCTCTCTCCTTCCCTTCTTCCCTCGTCCTTCTGTCCTTCTTGCCACATGTATTTCATAAACAGGTTGGGGCCTCATCCTGCAAAACTGATTTTAAATTTCTACCATTCTAAACAACCCTGTCCCCCAGACCCTCTCCATACTGTTGATCAGAGCTGGGGCTACCAATGTGATGTGGCACTACTGTAGTCACTTCCTAACTGCCTTGCCTGTTCCCAATTCCTTCTTTTTATTTACTTACTTTTTCTTCTTGAGACAGGCTCTCACTGTGTAGCCTGGAAATGTTTATGTAGAACAGGCTGGTCATGAACTCACAGAGATCCACCTGCCTCTGCCTCTCTGCCACATCCACCCTTTTTTTTGCAAGCCCTACCCCCTCTGCCTCTCTGACTGTCTCTCTGCCTCTTTCTGCCTCTCTCTGCTCCCTGCCTCTCTTCCTCTGCCCCATGCATTCTGGGAGTAAAGGCGTGCACCACTGTGCCTGCCTGCCCCGCTCTGTTCTTTTTAAGCAATGTTTCCGATCATGTCACACTTCTGCTTTGGACACTCCAGTGGCTCTGATGTCAGCAGAGGAAAAGCTGAGGCAAGCGTAGCCAAGAAACAATCAAAAAACATTGCCTCTGTAATGAACGCTGTTTTCCTTGTCAATGTTCCCTAATAACACAGTATAACAATTATTTTCTCAGCATTTACATGGTGTTAGGTATCGTATGTAATCTAGAGATGATTTAAAATACACAGGAAGGGCTGTCAGGATGGCTCAGCAAGTAAAGGAGCCTGCTGTCAAGTCAGCCACAGGGTGGAAGGAGAGAACCATCTCTGAAGGTTGTTCTCTGGTCTGGGTGTGAGCACGCGCATGTGTGTGTGTGTGTGTTCAAGCTCACACACAGAGCAAACAAGTTAATTTTAAAATGAAGTACAAGAGGAGATTGTGTGGGTTTTATACAAACACTAAGCCACTTTACATAAGGCACTCTCTAGAGGCTGGGATGTTGGCTCAGCAGTTAAGAGCACTCACTGTTCTTGCAGAGGAACTGGGGTTTGATCTCCAGCACCCATATGGCAGCTTACTCACAACTGGCTGTAACTCCAGCTCCCTCTTGCAGCCTCCAGGGACACAGCACCCATACAGTACACAGATGTACTTGCAGGTAAAATATCCATACACACAAAATATCAAAATTAAATAATTTGTGTGTATGTATGTATGTATGTATGTATGTATGTATGTATGGTACTTGAGCATCTCCAGGTTGTGGTTGCCATGGAGGATCCTGGCCTTTATCCTCTATGGATACAGAGAGATAGTGGTATATAAAGGAGTTCAGTATTACCTGTGAGTCCAGCCACTCACTGCAGGTCTTGGACCACATTCTCCAGGGATTAGGTGAAGGGATGTTTTGCTCTGTGTAGTTCTTATAAGTGATCACTGTCAGATTCTAAAGGACTCAGCTGATCTCCAAACCCAGCCTTGGTTTATCAGAGTAATAAGACCTAAAGGAGAGAGGGACCCACTGCAGTTGCAGGTCACCTGCAATTTCCAGAGCTCATAGGCTTGAGAAGTCCTAGCACCTCAGGTCTTCTCCCAGCTGAGTATCTACTTGGGAGCCCCTTCTCCCCACAGCCAAGCCAGGAGCAGCATGGGATGTGATTCCTTCCCCCAATCTTCCCCACCCCTAGCACCCTCCTACGGTCTGCTGAGGAAGCCTCTTGCTTAAGAGTGAACCTCCTGCTGTGGTTTTGCACCACTCTGCCCTTCAGTACACTGGCCACTCCCACATGGTTCCCCTCCCTCCCTCCCTCTTCCCTCCCTCCTCCCTCCTGCCTGCTCCTCTACTGGCTGCTGACTCACAGAGCTCTCTGCTCTTGTGCAACAGCCTAAGCTCCTGCTCCCAGAGAAACACTGTTTTCCTCCGAACCATCCACTCGGGCCTTGATTTATGCCTTTTCATTTGGGTTAATCTTTTCCAACATCGAAGTCTGGCGATTAGTATGTGAGCCATCTCTACAACCACCAAAACCCAAGTGCCCAGTATGGGTCTGGCAGAGAATGAAGACAGACAGACAGACAGACAGATAGATAGGCACAGAGGATAGCATGCCTCACTCCCCAAGCCTGTCTGGTCTGCAGCTGGCTCAGCTCCTCGGGCCTCCTCACTCCCAAGGCAGGAGCCCAGAGAAGATGCAGCCTTCACGTGCTGCTTGCGCTCTCCTGTCAGTTTCTTCCCCTTGAAGGGCACACATCTCGCAAGGGTGTGAAGAGGTAATTGCTTCAAGCCTGTGACTGTCTACTGAAGAAGCCAAGTGCTAGGAAGTGACAGGCAGTTGGAGGGTGTGGAAAATGCTGTCTCTGTGGCTTTAGAAGTGTCATATGATTCTGTGTGTGTGTGTGTGTGTGTGTGTGTGTGTGTCTTTTTATTTCCTTTCAAGAACCATAATATTACCTTTGTTGCTATGGTGTTGTTGTGGGGGTGGCTAATTGGATGCAACCCCATCTGATGTAGGCTAGTGTCTGGTGTCCATAGCGACTATCACATGGCAGCCATGGGGACTCACTTTGATTTTCTTCCCTGCTGTGAGGAGATGGCAGGAGATCATTCAGGGGGACTGGCTATGCTCTGTCTGAAGTGTGGTAGCACCCAAGTCAGAAAAAGGATCACAAAGCTACATTCAACTTGGGGAAAACATTCCATGGTCATTTCCCAAACTGGACTGATTGACTAAGGGAACTTGTCTTGAGGGGCCACAGGAAATAGGAAATGGCATCCTAAGCAGAGACAGAAGTCCTACGCCTGTAGAGCATTCAGGGGCTCAGGGTCTTGTACAGGTACTTGCTTTTCCAATGAGACAACAGCATTCATGGCTTTGCAGAAGTCTCCTGATGTTTCCCCCTTGACAGGGGTTCAGCCCTTAGAAACTCACTCTACACTGGAAAGATTATTAGGGGGAAATATATCAGGTGACCCCTTATCTGAGCTACACCATTTTACTCTAGAGGCTCTATTGTTCCCCCCTGAAATTGCAGGGGTGACAAGGAGCTACCACCCACAGCTGCTCTCCAGCATGAGAGAGATCAAAGGACACACTGCTATCAGCCCAGGAAAAGATCAAGGTAAGAAATCTCTGGATGCAGTTTCTATTGGATGGATGGCAGCACACACACTGTATGAATAGATAATGAGATAGAGGTAAATATAGATGATAGATAATAGATAGATAGATAGATAGATAGATAGATAGTAGATAGATAGATGAGATAGAACAGTGTAAATCAGGAATTATCTATACTTCTGTTAATTTTACACTTTTTGTTGTTGTTTGGTGTTTTGTGACAGGGTCTCACTCTGTAGTCCAGGCTTCTCTGAAATTCATTATACAGTTCAGGCTGCCCTGAGTTCATGACATTCTTTCTGCCTTGGTCCACCCCTCTACAGTGCCAGGACTACAGGTACAAGCTACTACATCCAGCTTAATGTTATGCATATTGAATAGTAATATTTGCTGACACCTGATGCTTGAAAAAGAATCAAGCACTATCAAGTGAAAGTCGCTTTCCCTCCAACACTTGTCCCTACCTGTCACTTTCCTTCCAGACACCAAACAAGTTATTGGTTTCTTTAATTTTTAATTTTAATTTACTTAAATAATTTTTATGACTGTGTGTGTGCACATGCATGTGTGCGTGTGGAGGCCAGAAGAGAGCATTAGGATCCCCTGGAGCTGAAGTTACAGGAGGTTCTGAGCTCTCCTTACATGGATGCTAAAAACTCAGGACCTCTGCAAGTGCTCTTAACTGTTGAGCCATCTTTGCAGTCCTTCTTCTTCAAGTATGTGTGTGTGTGAATATATATATATATACATTTGTGTGTGTGTGTGTGTGTGTGTGTGTGTGTGTGTGTGTTTGTCAGATACACATAAGTGCAGCAAATGTATGTGGTATCCATGGGAGCCACAAGAGGGCACTAGATCTGTAGTTAGAATGGTTCTAAGTGCTGGAAACAGAGCAGCCAGGGCTCTTAACAACTAAGTCATCTTTTCCTCTCCCCTCACCAGCCCAAATATTTTATTTTATTATCTATCTATCTATCTATCTATCTATCTATCTATCTATCTATCTATCTTTGAGATAGGGTCTTCTTATGTAACCCGGCCTGTGAAACAGCTATGAAGACCAGGCTGGCCTTGAACCCTTAGAGACCTGCTTGTCTCTGCCTTCTGAGTGCTGGGATTAAAAGCATGCATCGCCATACCCAGTTTAAATTGTTTACATTTAGAATTATGTCATTTAGTTATTTTGTTTGTGCATGTGCGTGGTGGCAGGGAGGAAGGGTTTCCACACTTGCTATGGTGCTCGAGTGGAGGACAGTGGACCGATGACAGACTAGCTTCTCTACTTCCATCATGTAGGTCCTGAGTGTCGGATTCCGCTCATCAGGCTTGGAGGCAAGAGCCTTTACTTGTTGAGTAATCCTGCTAGAGTCAAGTCACTGATCTCTTGTAGGGATGTCCACAAATAGTGTGTGGGCTTTTGTAAGTGTCTGTGTTTCTTCCCTTCCTTTAGCTCAGGTGTCTATATCCATAACATGGATGCTGCCTCTACACTACAACCAGGATGACTGTATGTTATTTACACTTTAGGGAACCAAACCCAGGGCTTTGTGCATGCTAGGCAAGCTAAACTCATCCAGCCTACTTTGTAGCTGAGGTTAGCTTCGAACTCCTGATTCTCCAACCTCCACTACCCAAGCCTGAGATAATAGACTTGTGCCACCATCCACCTGGCTACTGCAGTTTTAAAATTATAGAATGTGTCTTGGAGTTTAGCTACCAAACTTCTGTTCAATGTTTTGACCACCCACTTCGTGGACAAGAGAAGGAAGTTGCCTCTAATCACTCTGCAGCACCAGCTATGGAGAATCCTGTCCATCCATCCATCCATCCATCCATCCATCCATCCACCCACCCATCCATCCATCTATCTACACCTGGCTGAGTATCTTGGAAGAGCCCATGTCTAGAATAAGACAAATATAATGAATGATGTAGCCCTAATCTGTAGGAAGGCCCTTTCCCCCCAAAGCCTTGCAAACATAGTGAATTTTCAGGTTTCAAAAACTGTTTGCTGAAGTTTGGCTTTCCTTCTGCTCAGTTCCTCTGACCTGTTTCTCCAATACTGTTGTTCCTGCCTTTCAAGGGTCTTGGCTGGGTTCTGTTTGGTTCCCAGGGGCTCTTGGAGGACCCTCTATCCTGTAGTCTTTTGCAGACTTGATGAATCCCTCTAAAGGCCAGTGGATAGTCTCACATACTGCCTGGCCCCAGGGGAGGCCCTTTTAAGCATTTCCGTTTATAATTTGTGATAATGTGAGCAGGCTTCATTTCCTGTGTGCAGCTCCTCTTATCTTTCCTACTTCCTCCCTAGTCTAATCTCCATCTGCACACCCCCACCCCAACGACTCTGCTTATAGTATCCACCCTGTGTGTTCAGCTTCTCACATGCCAAGGGTCCAGGGCTTTCAGTAAAAGTCAGACTCTAGCAAATGCCTCTTGACACCATTCCTCGGGACATGTGCTCAAGAATAAGTTACTGGGTGGATTCGGGTGCGGTGTCATCATTTCTGTCCCCTTAAGTTTTTCTAGTCATGGGGATGGAGGTACAGCTAGAGCCTGGAATGTTTCAAGGGATGCCTTAAGCTGGCAAAGCCCAGTAGAACTTCCTGTGGCAATAGAAACCTTCTGTTTGGGTCACTACCGTGTGCTTGGTCACACTAGGGATGTGGTAAAAGGGACTGAGGAACTGGGGTCTTTAACTTTATTTAATTTGGATTAATTTAGATTTAAATAGTTGCCTGTGCCCAGCAGTGGCCATGTCAGATATAGCCAGGCTCCAAGGTACACACTTTCAAGGATAAGAATAGGTCACCGAAAGCCTTTTAATGGGGCCAAGTATGGTGGAATATACATGCCTTTAACCCAACACTTAGGAGTTGGAGGCTAGTGCATCTCTGTTGACTCAAAGCCAACCTGACCTACATAGGGAGTTCCAGTACAGCTAGGGTTACATAGTGGGATCTTGTCCCCCAAAAAGGAAAATAAAAATAATAAATAACATAGATATAGATAAATAATTAAATAAATAAATAAATAAATAAATAAATGGGTCTCATGTAGCCCAGGCTGGCCTCAAACTCCCATGTAGCTGAAGACAATCTTGAACTTCTGCCTCTACACATACGCATTGGTATGTGTACCCTCCCAAACAACCAACCAAATAAAAGCTTTTTTTTTTTTTTTTTTTTTTTTTAAAAAAAAAAAGAGGAGCTATGTAAATTCCTGTTAAAGGGCCATAAACTTAGTGGCTTAAGCAACACATTTCTTCACTCACAGTATGGAAGATCTGAAGTCTGAAATGGGTTTTACAAGGTTAAAAATCCAGCCATGGCCTGGGCTGGCTCATTTCAAGTCTCTGAGAACACCCCATTCCTTTCCTTTCTAACATGCTCGGTTTGTGGGTTCATGATTCCTCACCATGCGTCTTTCTTCCCGTTTCCTGTGTTCTTTCCTTTCAGAACTTTGTCTTCCTGTTAGAAGGACCTTTTTGTTTATAGGTGGTGCTTAGATTTGAACCCAGAACTTCCTCGGAGCTAGGCAAGCACTCTACCCCTGTACTGCCTCCCAGGCCCTCTTAAGACTCTTTCGATTGCATTTAAGAACTTCCTGGAACTATTCCCTGTAACTCTCCATCTCAGATCCCAAATTTAATACACCCTTTGAAAGTTCTTATGCCATAGAAGGTAACTTTAGAAGGTTCTAGTTCTAGAGCTGTGAATCAAGCTGGGTGTTAAGATGCAGATCTATAATCCTAGCACTTAGGATGTGGAGGTGGGATCGTAAGTTCAAGGGGTTTCTTGGCTATATAGTGAGTTTGAGGGGACATTCTGACCTACATGATACCCTGTCTTAGAAAAGAAAATGACTATGTCTGGGGTCTTTTTCTATATTATTGTATAAGAACGATTTTGTTTTAAGCAGTGAGTGTACTGGGTCCATGAACTTGGGCCGCAGCACTTGGTTGCTCACGTGGATGGCCTGGTGTTTTAGAACAGTGGATCTCAAATTTGCTGTGTGTCAAAGTCACCTGGGGTTGGGGGGGGGGGCAGGGATGTGGAACTGTCCCAGATAGGGCTCAGAACATCACTTCTTGTGTTTCTGGACCTGTAAGTGGTTCCCTGGTTCCCCAGGACACTGATCTTCAGAGAAGTCTGAAGGTCTGAGAACTGTTGCATCCTGGGGTGTGATCTGAGATTACCTGTGTGCCTGCAGAGGGAGGTGGAGAAGTGTGAACCCCAGGCTGCAGACAGGAAGCGAGTGCTGGGAAGGACTGAGGAGAGGCCTGTACCTGCAGAGAAGCTACTGCCTGAGCCACACCTGCCAGGCCTGAGAAGGTGTGGCTTCCACACAGAAGCAGGGCCAGGGCTCTGAGCAGAGTGAAGAAGCCTGAGGTAAGCATGTCACCTCTGGGGACTTAGAAGATGTCTAGGACCAGAACTAGGGACAGAAAAACTAATTGGGCAAGAGGAAAATGACCAGTAGAGATCTGCTGGTGTTGGCAGAGTGGACTGAGGTGAAAGGGTGGAATGGTCTGCCTTTCTGGCTGCCACCAGACTAGGTGCTAGCAAAGACAGTGCAGAAAGGGGAATGTGAGGTGAGGGATGAGAGAGGGTTTGAACACCGCTCGGGTCTAACACTTCATGGATGCTCACTGATAGAGTTTGCTGGGAAGTCCACGCTGCAGGTGCAGGAATGAGGAGCCATATGCAGGGTGAGTAAGATCAGCCAGCAGTCTCATCTCATAAGTATTCTTTGGGGTGGAGTGGCGTGGTGTGGTAGAGTTAGGCAACTAGCAGGCTAACACAAATAAACAAGGAAAGCATTAGCTGGTGACGAGTGATCTGGAGAGTTCTGTGAACAGGGGATTGGGAGTGGGTGGATGGCTTCTTTAGCTTGAGTGCCTGGGGAAGGCCTCTCTGAGGAGGTGGTATTTAAGCTGCTGCCTAGATGCCAGGAAGAACCTGGCCATGAGAAGAGATGGCAACGGCATTTCAGGTAGGGAGAGAACAATACAAAAACAAGAGGCAGCATCAAACTTGCTTTGTCTGAGGACAGCAGGAACTGAAGGGTCTGATAGAACTTTCTGTAGTGAGTGTATAGAGTGCTCTCTATCTGTCTGGTGCCTCGTGCAGCTACTGGCCACACATGACTCTAAGGTATTGACACGGTGGGCAGTAAGGCAGAGGAAATGATTCTTCTATTTTATTCGAGCTTGAATCGATTTAATTGCAACTGTTGGCAGCTGCACTTGAGCAGCATCTACTGCATTGGACAGCACCGGGCAAGAAAGTTGGGGAAGCTAGAAGTAGGTAGGGAAGTCACAGTGGCAAGAGATCAGGTCACTCCTCATTGCTTCATGCATTATGCTAGATAATGTGAAGTTTTAAAGATTTACTTATCATTTTTATATTATGTAGATGGGTGTTGTCTGTCTATATGTTTCACATGCATGTCTGGTGCCAAGGAGGCCAGAAGAGGGCACTGGGCTCCCTGGGAATGGAGGTTAGGATGGTTGTGAGTCATGGTGTGGTGCTGGGAACTAGTGATCTTAACTGCTGAGCTATCTCTCCAGTCTCATAATATTGATTTAAAAAAAAAAAGAGTTGTGCAAAGCCTTCAGATATTTAGAGGGTTGACATAATCTCATTAATGTTTCTGTGTGTATGTGTGTGTGTGTGTGTGTGTGTATGTGTGTGTCAAAGAGAAAGAGAGAGAAGAGAGAGAGAGAGAGAGAGAAATTTGTTTGCTTGTTTGTTTGTTTGTTTGTTTATGGTGATGGGTCTGTGCTACCCAGGCTGACCTTGAATTCCTGAGCTTAATTATTTCCTGATTTATACACATTGATATTCATGTGTCACTCTGCCTGGTGCTCTTCTCTCTCTCTCTCTCTCTCTCTCTCTCTCTCTCTCTCTCTCTCTCTCTCTTCTCTTCTCTGTGTGTGTGTGTGTGTGTGTATGCATGTACATTCATGGGCTTGTGTAGGTTAAAGGTCAACACTGGGTATCTTCCTTAATCACTTGTCAACCTGGACCTCACCAATTCAACTGAACTTGCTAACCCCACTCTCAGGGATTTGTCTATCTTAGGTCAGCCAGGGCTTGGGTGACAGCTGATTACCATTGCTAAGCTTTTGTGTGGATTCTATGTGTCTGAGGATGACCTTGAACTTCTGATACTCCTTTCTCTACCTCCCAAGTGCTGGAATTACAGGTGTGTCCCACCAAGTCTGATACACAATAAGTGAACCCTCTACCAACTGTGCCACAGATAGTAGGGTGTTTTGTTTTGTAAGTAAAGAGAACACGTTTTTTGTTGAGTTTGTTAGATTTCTCCTGAACATCAGTGTAGGGATGACAAGAAGCCAGGTGACCATGGGAAAGGCTTGAGATTGGAGTTTAGGATCATCAGGGAATTGAAAAAGTATCAAACTATGAGTCAGGATCAGGTCACCAAAGAGAATAAGTCTGTAGAAAAGGAGGAGGGAGGCCAGGGATACTATTACCATTAAGACTGAGCCTAGGGGAAAGATCTAGAAAGACACTGTGGAGGCCACAAGTCATGGTGTCCAATCTGAGGAAACACTGAATGCTACTGCCTAGCCCAGGACTGTAGGATAAACAAGTACCCTTTGATTTTTGAGGACATAAAGGCCATTGGTGGCATAAAGGAGAGTTTTCGAGGACTCTGTAGGAGAGACTTGGAGATGAGGAAGTGGAAGTTATGACTGGCTCATAATATTCTTAGTGAAAATGTTTGCTGTTGAAAAAACAAATAATAAGGCAGGATCTTGAAGCTTGATGGTGAAGAGTAGACTGTTTTGAAGTATGGGCGTTGTAGGCTGATGGGGAGAGCAGGTAGGGTGCTTTTGTTGGTAGATTGCATTTTGTTCCCTGGGATGTGTGTGTGCATGATATAGGTAGGGTGGAATTTGCGTGGGTGGTTGAGGAATAGTCACTCCGATGATGGCTCCTGTCTTTGTAGCTGAAGTGTGAGGCAAGGCCACCATCAGAGAAATACATGATTGTTTTTAAATATGGAAAACAAACCCACTGGGTGACTGAAATAGGGAATGGGGCTGATTGAACTAGTCTCCAACTTCAGTATGCAAATGCATCACTGGGGGACTGGTTAAAAGACTCATCCCTAAGGTGATGTGGACCCTGCTGGGCTCTGGACCCCACTCTGAGCAGCAAGGGTCCACAGTACTTTATCAATGGGAAGCTTAGGAAGACATACTATTTCCAAACTGGAATTCACGATTTACCTCAGAACTTGCCCATTTCATTGACATGTAAAGTGAGTAGAAATGCTGTCCATTTGAGATTGTGGCCTTCTAGTCACAGCATGTCTCCTCTCAGACATAGCTTAGGAGCTTAAATGAAAATATAACTAAAACAGAACAATAGCAAAAAATAAAACCTGGAGCCTGGATATTTCAATGGTAATTAAGATTCTGAATTAATTTACTGTGGGTAGTGCCCTACTTTTTAAAAGCTCCCCTGGTCATTCTGATATTAACTCAAGCATGAGAAGCACCTGTGCAAAATACCAGGTCAATGGAATGACCATGGGAGGAGGTAGCAAAGATGAGGTGGAGGTAGGGTTGCCCAGTGATGTGTGGGCTCTGGTCTCTATAAACAATTTGAGTCACTCAAAATGAACATTCAAAGGCCATTTAAGTTGCTTAATCTTTCATGGTCCAACAAAAGAAATGCCAGGCCACTTGGCAAGCGCAGTGTGACCTTTACAAACTTTGAGATGACCTCATTGTACCCAAAAATTGTATCCTTGGGACATCTGGTCTACCCTATATATACACTCCATGAGGGGAAGTGGTTACTCAGTTGCTTCTGTCAGTACTGGTCTTCCTAGAAAGTTTCAACAAAGGCCATCAGCAGTTTGAGGCAACTTAAGCCACCCAACTGGATCAAGAGGAAAAAGACTGAAAAAACTGAGAGCTCAACATAGACAATGGGCTCATCCAGTTGTCAAAACTCATGACATCGTAAAGGTCAAGGGTAAAGCATCCTTTCAGGAAATGTGAGGAGGAATCTGGGAGAGTCAGTGTGACAGCGCACAGGAGGTGTGGTATATCTACTGGCACTTAGCTCAGCAGCAAAAGCAAAAAAGTATGAGGTAGAGTGTTTAATTGACTCTCATAAATGAAAAGCCAGCAGGTTTGTGTCTGGAGGCTTTGATGCTCATGGAGTTGTGTTACATGATCCCACAGAAGTCCCCTAGGGAAACCTGTTTCCTGGTGTTCATTCCTCTGTCTAATTTCATCCCCTTGTACTTGGTGACTCCTTTCTAGCTACAGAAGTAATGGGATATCGCATGAGAGTAGACCACAGGATGACCTTAACATTGAACTTGCTCTTTCCACTGCCATGCTCTTTGCAAACTGATCCTCAGGGACACTATTTACCATTCTGTGAGATGCTTGTGTGGTAGGGAACCAAGTCCCCACAATGCTCAGTTCTGTAAAAGTCAATGACTGTGTTTGAGAAGAGAGTCCTCACATGGGGCCTGGAAGAGAGTCTGAGTAAAGCTCAAGGTCTTAGAAAACTGGACCCAGGAAACCAGTGCCCAGAAACTTAAGCAAAACAATTATTATTTTAAATGACCACATTTTGGGCCTATTTGTTAAGTAATAATAAATAACAAACAGGAGAAGAAAAGTTTTCATCTCCAAGCTTTCTTTTTTTTTTTCTTTGAGTGTATGCATATGATAGACTACATGTGTACATGCATTTCACATGTGTGTGGGTGTACGTGTGCAAATGCACATGTTCACACATGTATCTTTGGAGTTTAGAGGTCCACCATTGGGCATCTTTCTCAAGTACCCTCCCTCCACTTGAATTTTTGAGGCAATATCTCCTGCTGAACTCAGAGCTCCACCATTTGGATATTGTGTAGGTAGCCAGTTTGTTGTGGGATCCCCTGTCTCTTCCTCCCTAGTGCTGGGATTGCAGGTGGCCATAAGCCTGCTTGGTGTAGACATGGATTCTTGGGCTCTAAATTCTGTTTACCATGCTTTCACAGCAGGTACTTTGTCCACTGCGCCATCTCTTCAGCCTGGCTTTGCCTTCCTTGGTACCAGCTCCATTTTCTAGCTTAGAAGCCTCTTCATAATGATTTCAAAAGTGACAGCAATTTTTTCAAAAAGAAAACAGGAAAATCACTCAGCAATTTTCGAATGAGTCCTGAGGTGGTGTGATTAGGAGGGGAGATCAGCCCCCTCCTCCTCTCACAAAATGAGAAAAAGACTGTGGGTAACACCCATCGAAAAGAATTAGAGTCCATTGATTCCAGAGAAAGAACTATGGTAAATCATGAGACATGGTAGGGATGAAATCCTTGATTTTCAGCACTTAGTGGAGTAAGATATGAGAGATCCATATGGCCCTCAGGCAGAGAGAGGAAGTAGTGTGGTTAGCATAGCAGAAGTACATGGAGAAGTCTTGAGATATGGAGGCAGAAGCTGCAAGTTGACCAGTAGGAGCCAGTGTTTAACTGTGTGGGACAGTACTTGAACTCACATCCATACAAAGACATTAAGAAGGGAGAAAGATGCCAAGGAAACCCAGGCAGGCAGGTATTTGCCATTCTTTTGAGTAGGTAGCAATGGGCTTTGAGCATCTGTGCTAAGTAGGATAATAGCAAGTTGAGCTAGACATATGAATGAAATCAATTATGGTTGAAAGGAACCATAGTCATTGCTCATTTCAACTCCCTGTTAAATGTGAATAAATCCACCAAGTCTTTTTTTGTTTGTTTGTTTTTTTAACCCAAAGTTCCCATTTCCCTTTCCTATGTCTTTAAAACTCTCCATACAGAAGGGAAGAGATAGATTTCAGTGCTTTCATTTCCAGCCTCTCTTTCCATTCCTGGATAGAGGGAGAGAGACAGAATGAGGGAGTTGGTACTAAGAAGCTACACAAAAGAGCTACAGCATTTTCGTAGGAAAGAAAGGAAGCCTGGCCCTTTATTCTACCCATTATATACCTTCAGGTGGGAAATGGAGGCTGACTCAGTCCCTCTGCATTTGGAAGTAATTTAATTTACTGTTTGAGGATGCATTAGGTTGGCAAGAGTGTAACTTTGGGAAGGTGGAATTTGCAGAGGGCATTAGGGACTGTTACACTAAAGTGGTGAGCCAGGGTGACTAATCTTGCAAAGTGATGGAGATTCTGCTTCCTTTTACACAGAGGGCCCTGCCTGTAGATGTGTTAGCATTGTTCTGACTGGCTCTGCTCCACCTGGCATGGAGCTCTTTCCTATTATACTGCTTATCTCTGTCAATTTCATAGAGGGTCTTAAAATCCACACTTCACTCTTTACCTTTAGAAATTCCAGTGCAAATATAAGAAGCTGACCTCTGCCTCTGCTACCTCAGAGCACTGGAAAGACACTTCCTTCACATCTCTTAATACTGTGACCATCTTTAAGCTTTATATTGGCTTGTAGAAAGGTTTGCAAGTCCCTGCCTATGTGGAGTGTTTTCAGCCGAACCTGCTTGGTTCAGCATTTATGCCGGGAGCCCAGGAGGGCCATATGGAACCCTTTCTTGAGCTCCCTAGGAATGTACTCCAGCATGTATGTACTCCAGATCTGCCTTGGGCCAGTGGGCCCAGCTGTATTTGGTAAGCAAGGGTGTGGCCAAGAGAGAGGCTGAATGGGTGTGTCTCGGCTCTCTGCACGTTCTGATGATTCACACAATCCTGCTGGCTGTTTCACAAAATGAGAAGCTGGGACTTAGAGAAGGTCCTTGGACTGGTTAAAGTGAGCATCAGGCAGGCATTCCTTGCCAGTGGCCACCACTCTGCCTCTTGCAAGGTTCAGAATTTTAGTTATCATATTCAGAAGACAGTGTCTGGTGCTGGAGCTGTGCCCAGCTTCCAAAGCCCTGAACAGATCCTCTTTCCTACTGTTACGCCTAAGGTACAACCTTCCTCTGCCACCTTAGCCATTGGGATGAGAAGTTCTGGTTTAGCATTAACAAAGGAAGGCTCCTTTCTGTTTGGTACCTGGACCGCCCTAGTCCTCCTCATCACTTCACTTTCTCGTGTGAGGCTAATTCTCTGGGGTGAGTATAAAGTAAATTTCTAGGCAGAAGTCACAGAATGAGGACAAAGGCAACCACACCTTTGTGTGGTTTAGCTATATCATTTCATCAGAGTTGAGGAAGCCACTTCAAGAGTTCTTCAGGATGATGCCAGAAGACTTCAAGTTGTAGATTGTGAGGTGAGTTTGAGTCCAGCCTGGACTACACAGGGAGAGTATGTCTCAAAAAAACAACTGATTGATCAACCCAACAAATGATCAACCAAACAACCAGCCAAGCAACAACAGCAACAAGAGGCAGGATTTCATTTGGAAGAAGAAAGAAGGACAGGGACAGTATGAAGTGAATGAGTACAACCAAGAGCCCAAGAGTTTGGTGGCACCCTGAATCCACTTAGGCCAAATGGGTCCCAATGTATATTTAATTCCCTTCCACCCTTGGCTTATGGTCAGGAACTGCCAGGGATGCCCTGGTATGCTTGTCTGAAGATTCAAGTGAAGCCATAGGGCAATTCAGTTCTGAGAGTTCTGAGACCATGGACTGGTAAACTTCTGAAAGACAGATCCTTCTGGAAGGGAGCTGGGGCATAGAGGGGGGAGGAGAATGAGACAAGAGTAGGTTGTCTTCAAGGCAGATAGGCAGCCTAAAGTGAACACTTGCTCAGGTGCTCATCAGAGCCCCACCTGGCTGACGCCACACATCATGTCTGTTCTGTTTGCCCAGGGTTTTGGAGTTGAACTGTGGGTATTGCATCCTCCAAGTTGCTCCTCCTTCTCTGTCTGAGAGGGTGAGTGTGTGAGACCTGTGCCTGACAAGGCCCCAAGTGACTAAGAAAAAGGGACAGTTGCCTCTGATGTCCCATCTTCCTCCCATTTTCAGTTCCCCAATACAAGATTGAGATAGTGTCTCTTAGACCTACCATTCTACATTAGCTAGGGCAACACAGTGAGAGGTCAGTCTAAAAATGAATGTAAGTGGTCTTTAGAAAAGTGCTTATTGGGTGGCTTCCTGTGATGGCTGTGTTGGTTGGTTGTTTTTGACAACTTGACACAAGTTTTAGTCATCTAATAAGAGGGAACCTTAGTCAAGAAAATGTGTCTGTCAGATTGGCCTGTAGGTAAATCTGTAGTGTTTTCTGGATTAATGGTCAGTATGGAAGGGCTTGGCCCAGTTGGGCTGTGCCAAACCTAGACAACTGGTCCTGGGGTTGTATTTAAAAAAAAAAAATCAAGCTAAGTGAGCCATGAAAAATGAGTCAGTAGACAGTGTTTTTCGACAGTCTTTGCGTCAGTTCCTGCCTCCAGGTTCTTGCTGCAGGTTTTTGTTCTGACTTTCCCCAATGATGGACTCTAAACTATAAGCTGAGATAAATACCCCCCAAGTTGGTTTTGGTAAGTGGTTTATGACAACAGAGAAGCAAAGGAATAGACAGTAATACATCGTATTACATAATAATACACAGATACTCTAGGTAATCTACTGAGATGACCATCAGTGACTTGGTCTGCCATTGTAGCTTGCAGCTTTACTGAGGGATAGTTAACCAGAGTGGGGGGTGTCTGGAATGTTTTAGGGGATCAAAAATTGGAGGAATAGTAGAAACATCATAGAACAGAAGGTATTGGTCCAGAAAGAAGAGTAGCAATCCCAGAGACTGGAGAGAGAAGGCAGCCCAGGCCCTGAGACCAAGAGGAGCAGTGGCACAGAGATATCCAAAAAGCATTCAGAAACTCCCTGAAAGCCTCATGCTTTCCTCACCTTGTGCTGGGCGTGGAACCCAGGGCCTTGTAGTTGGAAACCCATATCCTGCTCTTGTTCTCCATTTAGAAAATGGCCTTCTGTCTGACTGAGGAGTAGAGCTGGGGTGAGAGAATAAGGGAAAGAAGGGAGGTGAGGTGGATTCTTCTGTTGCAGGACACCCAGCATGGTGTAAGTGGAGCGAGAATGTTTTGGACTACGCCTTCCAGTCCACAGATAACATGGCTATAGGACTCATGGATCCTAAGAATGTAAAAATGGGCTTCTCTCTCCTCCTCCAGCCTCCCACCAACTTGAGGCAGCTCCAGGCTGACAGGGACTAGCAACTCCAAACTGACATCCTTCCTGTCCAGCTAATAAGATCATTCTCTAATTAAGTCCTATTGATGTGCACTGTTGGGAACTGATCCCCATACCTGGAGGGGTGGTTATGCCAGTGATCTGGCTGATGGGTTCTAGTTAAGGGTGCCATTTCCATAAGAAGGATGCTGGGAACTACGCAAGGGAAAGCCATAGGTTAACCATTGGTGGCGCAGCATGTCACATCTCATGAAGGACCAGGGTGGTTAGCTTGCTTTGCAGGGCTTATTGTAGTTTAAGGAGGTGACCCTGCTAATGAACAGAAGAGGGTTTATGGAGACAGAGGGACTAGTAAGTGGGAACTTAGAGAGATTCTGACAGTTGAATAGAGAGACTTGGGAAGTGTTGATGGTAGGGAAGTTGATAAGACAAAATAAAACCTGAGCATTGGTTTAGGCTTTTAGGGCCTATATATAAGGAGTGTGTGTATGTATTTACATGTACATACATACATGCATGCATGCACATGGCAGGCGGTAGCTGGGGAAAAGAATTTGTGTTGAGACATGTAAAATTTGAACTGACAATGGCCTATGACAATTAGGGTCAATATTGTTTTTGAGACATTGGGGCCTTTGTAGTGACTTGTGGCAAATCACAGGGAATCCACTGAGGAAGCAGATAGATATCTGAGACACTTCAGGGACCAGGTCTGAGATGTAGCCTCCAGGACAGTGTGATGAATGGAAGAGGGTGAAGGTGAGGTGGGCCAGCAGAGGGTGGAGGGACTTGGCTGAATCCTTCCTCCTGTGGGTGAAGGGATTGGGAATAGTCTGTGCAGAAGAAAAGCTGGGACACATGGTCAGTGTCAAAGACAGGAGCAAAACCAGCTCCATTTGCCAGCATCATGGGACTGCTCATTCAAAGAATGTTTTTATTTATTTATATACAGTCTACCTCCATAAACCTGGCTTAAACAATCCCTATAGCCACATTGTTCAGAGTCACAGCAAAATAGAAACAACCTAGCCATCCAGGAGCAACTCAGTGAAGAAATAAATTGTCTTCTGTGCACACCATGAGAGCTTACTCAGGAAAGGAAAAAAATGGAAAATGAGCAACCAGAGGTGTGTGCAGATCCATCTTACAGAGTATTTTAGAAAAAGAAGCAAAACTCAGAACATCTATGTTTATCCTAGTATCGTTATTATAAAGCTTAAAACATGCAAAATTAAGAAGTTCTGTGCCCAAGGAATAGGCTCATAAGTGGCTCAAACTGTAAAGAAAAACAAAGAAATGTTTTTTAGAACAGTTCTAGGGCTGTAGAAGGGTTGGATCAAGACTAGGTACTCTGATGGTTTTATGATGATTACAATCATTATACCAGAACCAGGCAAGCTGATGCACCCCTTGTAATCCTAGAAACAGGAAAGTCAGAAGTTCAAGGTCAGCCCAGGCTACTCAAAACCACGTATCACTGCCAACCCCAAACCCCTTCCCCAAATGATCACACCAAATATGGGTATTTTGTGGAAGTTGTGATCATATTCTAAAGAGAAAGCATAGAAATAAGAAAGACTGAGAGTCATTCCTCTGGGTGAACAACTTGTTACACAGAGGGGTTCAATTCTACACACTTTACTCTTCTGGCTATATTCGGCCTCCACAATATCCTTGTAAAGAAGGCCTTATTCTCTTCCTCAATAACTGAAGAAATGATGGGGGCGGGTGTCTGGTATGCGAAGTCCCATAGTCAGAGAGAAGTAGCCTGTGACTCTGCTTGCTGCCCTGCTCTTCACCCCTGTGTGAGGTTCTTCTGCCTCTGGCCACACACAGGTGCTGGATGATCTTGGAGGGGGATGTGTAACTGAGTGGTTAAGTCTGGAGCTCTGTTGACAGAAACCAAAGCTATGGGGAGAGAACAATGACAGCCACAACATGAACCATGGCCCTTTACTAGATTGTCAGGTGAGTTTTTAGCAACCCCATTTTAAAGATCCAGAAAGCTTCTCTTGGCTGACTTCAGGGCAGAGGTAGGAGACTAGAAGAGGGTCCCAGAACACTGATCTTACAAGTTCTTGGGTGAATGTTGTTACCTTAATACCAGGCAGCTGGTCCTTCGGAACAGGACCCAGCTCTACATTCAAGGACCTGAACCAGCTCCTTGGTAAGCAGCAAAGGCTCTGGGTATTAGCTTAGCACCTTCAAGAGCTGGTTGAGTACTTGAGTACTATGAGCTGTGGATCTTGGGGTCATTGCCTTAGCATGGCAGTTGGCAGCCCCCTAGCCCTGGGTTCTGGCTTCTTGTCCCTTGCCTAGGCTCGTTTCTCTTTCTTGAAGACAAGATAGAGAACAGAATCACCTACCACTGGCTGGTGCCCATCACTCACTCCACAGGTCAAGGACATTTTCCCACATTATATAGTGATGTATATAATCTCCCTTAATTGTGGTCTTTCTGTGAGGAATGGATCCACATACTCTTTTAATGCAGTGGCCAAATATCACAGACTCCCATGTGAGGTGTGAAGCTCACACACGGAAGACTATAAAAGAGATGGAAAAGATAGCATCAGTTGAACAGTGAATCTGCAGGGAGAAATGATGGAGCCTGGACCCCTGCACCTCTTCCTTTAACCAACCATTCATATAGTGTGTATGCATGTGGGTGCACCCACAATGCACTCATAAACGGCTGATGACAGCTTGTAGGTGCTGATTCTTTCCATTGTGTAGGTTTGAGAAATAAAATTCAAGTCATCAGACTTAGTGGCAAGCACCTTTACCCACTGCTCCATCTTGCCTGCCCCAATTTCTCACCTCTTGCTTTTTCATCTGTTCCCCTATGGAAGCCTCTCGGGACCCTATAGCCATGGAATTTTATGCCGAGGAGAGAGCAAGTCCATTGGAGAAGGTCCATTAGAGTCAAGGTGTCACATGATGTTTTAGTTTTCTCAATTGATGTAAATTCGTGTAATACAAAATTAAGTCTTAAGGCTTACACTTCAGATTCACAACACTATAACTATCACCTCCAGCTAATTCCAAAAGAAAATATTCTCATTCCCTTAGGAAGAAGTCCTATCACCAATAATCAGCCACTTACTTTTCTCCCAGTCTTTAACAACCTGGTTTACTGTATGTGGACACACCTCTCAAATGGTCTTAGAAAATTCAGTGTGGCTAAATCAGAGTGGCTGGTGGGTAGAGGAGGAATGGGAGAAGTGACCACCATGCAAACAAAGACAGCCATCAGGGTCCTGATACTCGCTGTAGGTGACAGAGAGTCACCTATCCTCTGAACCTCCACAGACAGGTAGAAGAGGGTGAGGGGCCTTGGGGTTGAGGTCTGTCACATTGTCACATTGCCACTTCTGAGAAGCCCTGAGACAAGGAAGCCTGCCGCGTCTTGAGTGTTTCACTCAAGTTCAATGTTAGGAAGTGGGGCTCAGAGAGAGGGATTTCACCTGGGGGACAGAGCCCTCATGAACAGATTAATGCCCTTCACAAGAGACTGGATGGTTACCTACCACAGGAACAGGCTTTTTAAAAGTGAGGCTGCCCCTTAGGTGTTGTCTCTGTGGCGTGCACATATTTGCCCTCCTGCTTTTCCTACCACGAGGCCCTTACCCGATGTGGTTTTCCAAGTTTGGACTTCTTCATCTCTAGAGCTGTGAGCTCAATCTATTCTTTATAAATTATCCGGTCTCTGTATAGTCTGTTGTCGGAACAGGTGAAAGACAAAGACAAAGCCTGTTTGCCTTGATATAATCTGTGTTAGAGAGTTGAACTCCTTTTTTTTTTTCTAAGTGCTTTTTTGCTTGTCCAGGTGTTCCTAGGTTCGTACTGATGTGTGCTAATCTAGGCAGGGTTGGAATTCAGACCTGTCTCCTGAGGTTGCTATGGTATTATTTTGGCACACTGACCTAATCACCTCTGGGTTCTCTACACCCTTCAGACCACACAGTGGTCTGATGCCTTTAGTAAATGCCTGTCCCAGAGGGGCAGTGGCTGTCTGTGTGGTTGTACAACTGAATCTTTCTTGTCCGCTTTAGGCCCTGAGAGCCCTGTGTTGGGTGCAGGTAGAGCAAGTGTGAATGAGTTTGAAAGTAGATTTGCATTCCTCGGCAACTAGAATCCTCCAGAAAGTCAACTCATTGTGGTGTTGTCCAGAGGAGTCATGTGTGAGGAACCTTCCTCCTCTCATCTGACTTTAGGGGTCAGCAAATCTCATCTGTGATGCTGTGCAGTCAGCAGGCTCTCTGTCAGTTGTACTTATTATTTTTAATAACTCTGGTTCATGAGAGTTTCTTCTGTGTGTTTAAGCAGGAAGATCCTAGTTATCCCATCCAAAGGCTCTCTTCTTCCTGTTTGCATTGTGCGCCAGTGAGCTGGCCCTTCATTTTCCATGCTGTAAACCTAAAGGCCTCTATTTTTATTGTCAGCAAAAGGAATCCCACACAAAACAAATCATGCTACGGGCTCAGAGTGCCAGTTCCACCCTCGATGCCCACTCCCCGCCTTGTAGCCACATGCCTGAGTTTATTTCAGTTCTCTTAGTAGCTAGCCTACAGGACGTCAAATAAAACAGTTGCATGTTCTTTCCTGATTTATTAACATTGACACTACCCATTAGGTCCCTGTTGTGACAGACAAGGGGATGGTTACTCATACAATGTCCCAGGTGTGTGTGTGTGTGTGTGTGTGTGTGTGTGTCTGCATCCCTCCCTCCCTGCCTCCGCCCACCTCCCACTTTCTTTCTTTCTTTCTCTTCTGATGTTAGGATAGGAAGAGTTGTATTCCTGAGCAGGTGGCTTAATTTGTCTTTAGGACTCTGGGGACCAGACAGCCAAGCTTGGGGCTCTCCCATTTCCACTTTCTGTAAATTCCGGCCTTGCCTCTTGTATTAGAAGACAGGACAGAAGAGGAAGCAATCCCCACCTAAGAAGGCCTTCTCTTCTCTCTTCTCTTCTCTCCTCTCCTCTGTCCCTCTACCCTTTCCCTCCCTCCCTTTTTTCTTCCCTCCCTCCCTCCCTTCCTCCATTTTTCCTCCCTCCCTCCCTCCCCCTCCCTGTCTTCTCCCTCTTTTCCTTCCTTCCCACCTTTCTTTTTTTCCTGTTATTTCATCTAGCTCTGCACACGAAGTGGCTGGATTCAGGGAATGTCAGCATAGGATGCTTGCTCACCTCTAATAGTCTCGGAGGAGCCGTGACTCAGAGTAACCTACCCCCCCCTCCAGCCTGAAAGGAGGACCTGTGAAGGTCATATCCCTTCCCTTCCTGCACGGAAAGCACCGGGCTTGAAATAGCCTAGTGTGGCAGCATGCCCTGTGTAATTAAAGACGATTTTTTTTCCTGCTAAAGACACAAGGCCGTGAGAGGATTTACCTCGAGTCCATTCAGATTTCTGGGTTAGACCTTGTAAAAGGATGTCCCGAAGTCAGTGCCTTGCCTAGCTGCCTTCAAGCCTAGGCCTGCAGATGTTTAATAAGAGCCAGAGAGCCTCAGTTCATGGAGGTACATTGGGCTCCCTCCTGAACCTCTCATTGTCCTAGCGTGGAGCCCAGAGAATGGGAGTTTTGGAGCCACAAATGGTTACCTGGTAACAGGTGGTCTGGAGTCTTGAACCCATCTTTCTAAGGCTACCACAGCCTATTTCATTGATGCTACCAACAGCCAGCAAGGTGCTGATTCTCTCCCTTTTATTTATCTCTATATTTGTAAAAGCAGCACAAGACTAGTCCTTTCTTTTATAGGGAGAACACCCCTCATCTGACAACCAAAAATAAAAAAATTAAAAATATATTAAAAAAAAATGCTTCAACATCTGCAACTTTTCAAACCTGTATGACACCACAAAAGGAAAATTCCACTTTGTGAAACTTTGTGTCATGCACAAAATCACTGGAAATGGTATATACATTTCTTTTCAGGATGTGTGATATGATGTATATGAAATATAAATGAATTTCATGTTCGGGCTTGATTTGCATCCCCACGCTACCGCACTGTGTGATGGCAACTGGGCCCTATCTGAGAAGGTGATCCAGAATGCTCTGGCCCCAGGCATTGAGATCTGGGATACTGATAATAGATACTGATAGCCACATCTTACAGAAGTTGCAAATAGCACCCCATAGCACCCTGAAGGTGGGAGTGCCAGGACTGGTCAGAGTGAAGGGAGGGGTCCCAGAGGCCTTCCTTGCTGTTCCCAGTACACAATGCAGGCCTCCTTCCTGGCCTCCCTGCCCCCAGGACCTCCAAGAATAATGACTTTCCCTCTTCGTTTTTTTTGGGGGGGAGGTTGGGGGGGTCAGAGTTCTTGGAAACCTGTGGGATCTTTGAACTCTAAAAGGCCTTAGAATTTAGTTTTGCTTTCCTTTCTCTGTGATCAACAGGTCGGAAATGTTAAAGCTCCCTGGGGAGCTGTGGAATCTTTATTTCAAGGCTTAGTGGTCAGGCACTGGCTGTGTTCTGAGATTTAGGGCTCATGGATGGGTGCTTTATAATGAAGAAGGCTACAGACTGCTGGGAGTACTCAGGACACAACCAAAGGTGCTCCCTCGATCGCTCCCTCCTCCTCTCCCTCTCCTTTCTACCCGTTTTTCTCATCTCTTTCTTCTTTCCTCCCCTCCATTCCTCTCCTCCTTCCCTCCCTTCCTGGCTCCTTGCCCCTTGTAGACTATCTCCAGGATGCAAGCCTGTCTTCTGGGTTTATGGCATGGTCCCTAGGCAGCATAAACACTCAGAAAACTTGTCTCCCATGTCCCAGGAACTTACAAGCTTGGCTCATGGTGGCTGAGCTAGGATAGAGAACACACTATATCCCAGTAGGAGCTGTTTTTGTGCTGTTTAGATGGTGTTGACTGAAAACCATCCTGGTCCACATCTCAGTAATGGTTCCTAATGTGGTGATGGCTGCCTGTTCAGCTGAAGCCAGGGGGTGCCCTTGTGAGTGTGTCCTGAGTTGCCCTGCGGAGCCTGGAATGGCTTTGCTGTGAACATGAACAATGAATGGAGTATTGCCTTGCTTGACTTTTCTGATGGGTTTGCTCCTATGCACAGCAGAGAGTCTTCTTTTTCCCATCAAGTAACTATGGAGAAGCAGAAGTATCTGCTGAGGCCCAGCACTGGCCCTCTGAGAACTGGGGAATGTTCAGTAACTCAGAAGGGTTGAGACTACCATGCTGCAGCTCTGGGCTCCTCTTCCCCACCATAGCTCCTGATCTAAGCACTAAGCATTCTCCCCACTCCCTCTCTCTCTGTCTCTCTCCCACTCTCTCATTTTAATTTGTTTTGTATTCATTCATTTATTTATTTCTGTGTGTGGAGGCAGGGAGAGGTTGGCATGAGGGAGGTGGAGTTTGCCATGGTCAGAGGACACCTTGTGGAGCTGGTTCTCTTTCTACTATGTGGGTGCAGAAAATTGACAAAATTGACCTTGGGTTGTCAGACTTGGCAATGATTACCTGCTGGGATTTTAACTCACTAGGATGTATGCCCAAGAGCTAGTGGCTCCATAGGATCTCCCCCAGGATTCCTTTTGCTCCTTTCTAGGAATGTGTACAACAGAGCCCCAGTCAGTCTGAAATTGGCCTCAACCACAACCGGGCCGTCGATATCATTTTTTTATACATAACACCCTTTGGGGTTGATTTGGTCTGCAGTGGAAATTGTGCAGTTTCCAGAGTTCTCACTGATCTCAGCGGCTTGTAAGAGGCAGGTTTATTCTTTCCTTAGGCCCAGTGCCATTTCTTACCCTACCTTTGGCCTTAAACCTAGAGAGCCCAAGACAAACCTAAGTTCATAATGGGGCCTAGGCCAAGTATTGGGACCTGTTTGCAGAAAGGATGGAAGCAAAATCTGGCTCTCAGAGCCTCAGAGGGACCAATGTAGATCCCAATTATCAACCCCAGATACTATCAATGCTGGATTCATGCATTCTAAAATAATTAGCTAATGACGTTGGACTTAGCTAATGCAATGCCTGAAATGTGAGTCACTCCATTACAGGTGCGGACAACAGTGAGCAGGCTCCATTGCCATGGTAACAGGAACATTGTCTTGGTCTCAAACCAGGAAGAATCTGCTTTCAATCCTCTGGAATGAGGACGTATCCCACACTGGCATACAGCTGTCCTCCTCTAGGCTGCTCCTCATGCCATGGACTGTCACTGTCACCTGGACAGTTGTCCTATCACACCACACACAGCTGAGCTCCCTTTCTTGCCACTTGTGTCTCATCGTGCTCTAGATGCCCAATGTGAAGTCTCAGTAACTGAATTTTCTCCAGGCAGGGCAGGATGACAAGGTGACAAGAGCTAGGCTTTCAAAGTCTGATGGATTTGGCTCAAGTTCCGACTCTCACTTGTGAGAATGTTTTTCTCCCTCGGCTGCTGCATCCTTCTGAGTGAACGGGAATGGGTCCTAATTCATCGGGCTATTGGAAAGACTGAGGTCAAGCGTGTTCAAGTGCTTGGCACATCTCTCAGGAAGAGGTAGTTCTCTTGAATGCTGTCTCCCTGAAGTTACCCCAGGGAAGTCAAAAGTCCCGAGAGACAACTGTGCCCAAGACAGAAGCCTAAAATTCTGAGCTCTCCACCATGGGCCTGGTGAGCCTTGGCTGGTTGGTGATGTGTCAGTCTGGCATTCTTAGGGAAGCAAACTTCAGGAGCTGATTCTGCTTGATATCAGCAACTGGGAGTTACTCTCCAGAAACTGGAGACTTGGGGCAGAGCCTGGGTACTGGGAGAACTACTCAGCCATGGAAGGCGAGGCAGTGGGCACGGCGGGAGCACTCACAGCAAAGGCAGTGTGGTCAGGTTGGCTGGTTGGCTGGCTAAACTCTGAGTATATCTTTCCTCTCCCAGGCTCATGGTTCAGAGGGTCTGCACAGAGCATCATAAGCACAGGACATGTGCCTTCCCTTTGGAGCCCCCAGGGGCCCCTTTTGGCTAGTTGTGGGGTTGAGGCTGGTACCCGGAACAATAACAACAGAGAAATAGCCCACTGGGGAGAAATAATTTTCTTTAAAAGGAATGAGGAAAGTGTCTTTGGCAGCAGCAGCAGCACAGATGACTGTCAGATCTTGGAAGGGAGATCTAGGCTTCTTTTCCGAGATGGGGAGACTTGGATGAGGCGAACTTACAAGACCATTCTGTTTCTAATAGGAGGAGTCTAGTTATTAAAGGGGACAACAGTTTCTCTGGGAAGTGGTAAGAATTAACATTGTTAGCCACTTCTGTTTCTCCTTGCTCCCTTAAAACCTGGTACTCCCAGTAGTTGAAAAGTATGTTTAATTTTTAACAAAAATACTTAGAGAAAATTAGAGACCCCAAATATATCTGTTCCAAAATCTACCACCTGTATCTTTAAGATCAACTTAACAGGGCTATAGTTTTCAGGAAAAGAAAGTTCATTTTGCATGTATAGATGGCTAAGCTGCATGTTGTGGACGCATGCCTGTGATCCTGGTACTTGGGACACTGAAGCAGGAAGATCACGGATTTGAAGCTAGCCTAGGAAAAACAAACAACAGACAATAACACATATAGATGAATGACTGTACGAATGAGCAGGCCATCGTAACCAGCATTTGAGACATGGACAGTACCACAGGGAACTGGTTGTACTCACCCCAGGGTTCTAAAACCTGAGGGTGCTCAAGTCCCTTCCACAAAAAAAGTATCGTATCTGCATATAACTTAGGCATAGTCACCCGTCTACTCTAAATCACCCAGAGATTATTTACAGCGAATATAGGATAAGTGCTACATAAATCATTGTGGCTCCATAGCATTCGGGGAATAATTACCAAAGCCTACTTGTTCAGTACAAATGCAACTTACTTCCTGAATGTTTTTCAGCCCTCCTTTGGTTGAATGTTGAATGACTGCTCATGTCAAATGCTTTCCCAAGTTCTCATTTGCAGTCATTTTTACCTCTTCTGTTCCTACCTGTCTCCCCAGGTCACTTTTCTCCTAAAGATTAGCTTTGTCTGTTCTCCAATTTCATAGAAATGAGTCATGTAATTGAGTTTAGATTCTTTTGTACTAGACAATGTCTAAAATTGATTCTGAGAATTTCCTATTGTTGGTAATTTTTTTAATGCTAAGTAGAGTCCCATTAGTTGAATTTACTTCAGTCTGGTTATCTGTTTGTCAATTGATGAACCCTTGGGTTCTTTCCAGTTTTTAGCTATTATGAATAATTCTGCTATGGACATTTGTGCACCGGTCTATCAGACAGAGTTTTGTTCCTCAAACAAATACCTTGACATGTGACTGCTAATGACATAGTAAGTATAAAAGGTTAACTTCGTGAGAAATGGTGAAAATGGTTTTAAAAGGAGTCTGCCCCCATGTGCTTGTCACATGTGGCAAAGAACTTTTATTTATGCTACCTTCTCGCCAGCACTAAGACAGTTTTTTTTTTTTCCCCAGCTCATTTTAGTGAGTTTGGACTTGTGTTTTCCTAAAGATGGATGATGCTGGACATTTTCCATGCAATCAGCACCTTTTCTGGATGCAGCGGGTTACAAGCACTGCCAAATGCCATTCAGAAATAATGTAGGACTTGGCATCAAAGACCTCTGCTGCTCCTCCTCTCTGTTCCCTTTCTTCCTAGTTCTCCTGGACATAACCACTGTTCTGTGGTTCATATGCCTTTTCCATGAGTGTTTTCAATTCTCATTAGCATGTATACATACAAAACAGTATTAAGCAATGTCATGTGTGTTTTGAAGCCGCCACGAAATCTTCCATTCTGTGTTTATACTTTTGCAATTTGCCCCCTCTCCCCATTCTGAGGTTTGTCCACGTTGATAGATGTAGACCTAGTTTATTTTACCCATCTCCAAGTTCTCCAATGTTCACCTTCTACCTGTATCCCTATCGGTGGGTATTTTAATGTTTATCCTACACTAGTCTCCTTGTAGAATTCTGTGCCCATTCCTCTGGGGCTGGTACCTAGAAGGAGCGTGTCCTTCGGAGATGTACATCTGGACTTTGCTAGATAGTGCCAAGCGGTTTCAGAGAGGTTCCAAAAATATATGCTGCCACCCACAGAGCGCCAGAATTTCCACTTCCCTCGCCAAGCTTGTCAGGCTGGTTTCTGCCATCTGACGGCTTGCAGAGCAGCACTGTGGGTTTGCCTTACTTACATTTGCCTGTCCTTTGTTGCTAATAAGGTTGGGGACTCTTCATATGTCAGTACCCCAAGTATGTGTTCCCTCCCCTCAGCCTCCCATACCTACACAGCCCAACTTATCTATCATGCTAGCTTTCAATTCTTGTTTGATCAAGCATTCTCTGCTATGGTATTTTTGTCATGAAAATTTCCACTGTAATCGAATCAAATTTACTCACCTACGCTTTTTGTTTTTTATGTCTTAAGAAATCCTTTCTTATCTGTAGGTCACAGTATGGCCTAAAGTTCATATGGTTTTTTTTTTTAAAAAAAAAAATTTTAGTGTTTGGTATGTGACAGATTTTTGATCTCTGTGTAATTTCTTGGATGGTTGTTGACCATGTGGCAGAAAGAGAATCACATTCGTTTCATGATTAAGTAAGACTGTCTGAGCGGAGGTGCATACCTTCAATCCCAACACTTGGGAAACAGAGGCAGGCAGAATGTAAGGTCTGCAGAGCGAATTCCAGGACAGCCTGGGCTTCCTAAACAGACCCTTGTCTCAAAAACAACAAAAAATCAAAGATTGTCATTCCATTATTATTGAAAACATTTTTTCTCTCTTCATGGATATAGTCCTTTGGGGAAATGGGGTACTGGAGTTTGAATCCAGACTTTGTAGGCAAATGTTCTACCACTGAGCCACACCCCAGGCCCTTCTCACTGATTTGATGGGCCCTTGGCTGTATTTTTCACATATCTGTGGTGTATTCCTGAGATTGGTGTTCTGGCTAGAAGGGCAGGGCTGTTTGCACAGCAACTGCTCATTGTTTTCATTATCATGATGTTATAAGATTTCTCTGAAGGAACAAGTCCCTCATTCTTCTCAGTTGTTTCTGGATATTCATGACCCTCACTCTTTCAGCTGAATTCCAGAACTAGCTCCTTGGTCTAGGAACACCTTTTGTGATAGATATTAGAATGGTACTGTATTTTGCTTATGTGTTTATTTTTGAGACCATCTTGCTGTGCAGCTCTAACTGGCCTGCAACTTACTGTGTATACCCTGACAGCTTAAACTTGTGGGTGAGCCTCCTGCTTCTGCCTTCTGAGAGTGTACACCACCATACCTGACTGGCACTATGTTCCCTGATTGTATTGGCCCAATGGGTAAGCTTGATTGTAAGGCATATCCTTAGGCATGTCTGCGAGGGCATTTCCTGAGGAGGCTGGCATGCAGGGGAGCAACTGAGGACAAAGACAGGCCCCGACTGTGGGTGGTGTGCTATCTAATGTGTTGAAGGCCTAGGTACAGTGAAAGAGAAACACCTGGATGGCCAGTGGGAACGCAGGCATTGTCGTCCTCTTCTTCCTGGCTGCCTGTGAAGGGAGCTACTTTGCTCTGCCCTGCCACACCTTCTTTCCACGATAGACTGAAATCTCAGAAACAGTGAGCAAATAGGTCCTTCCCTTAAACTCTTTTGCTCAAGTATATTAAAACTAAGTTTTTAAAATAACCATACTAAATAGTGCAGTTCGTTCTGATTTTTTTTGTATATGTATATTTCTCACATTCTTATCCACCCTTTCTTCATTCCTATTCACTCTCTCTCTCTCTCTCTCTCTCTCTCTCTCTCTCTCTCTCTCTCTCTTTCTGTGTGTGTGTGTATACCTTCAATCTACATATACAGCTCACATATGTGTCATAATGACAATAAACTGACAAACCCAGGGAGTTGATATCAGAGAAGTTTGTTGGAGAATTTGGAAAAGCCTGAAAAAGCAGAGCAGAAAATGTTTCTAATGATGTAAGCAGAGCTCAGTGAGTGATTCTGGTGAGAGCTCAGAAGAGCAGAATGTCTGCAGGAAGACTGCAAGCAGTCAAGGCTCTGGAGAGTTGGGATGGGAGTGAGGAACAGACCACTAGGAACTGGACCAGAAACTACTCATGTTCCATTCTGGCACAAACTCCTTTACATTCTGTCCATGCCCTAAGACTTTGTGGGAGGAGGAGTTTAAAGGTGATGGGCTAATTAATTTGGAAGAAAAAAATTCTCAGGCAGTCCAGAGTGTAGCATCATCCTTTCTGACTATTTTTAGCCAAATTCTCAGTGGAGATTAAAAGCACAAAGGAAAGTAGAAAGAATTTAAAAAAAAAAAAAAGAATAACCATAATTTGCCTAGAAACATGAGTGTAAAGTTGGGCCTAAGATGGTGTGGCTTCTGAAAAGATTAAAGCTAAGAAAAATAAATCAAGTATTTTATAATAACAGTAGGGAAGATGGCTTGAGGGTACCTCAGGATTAACCAAACCCATTTCAGGCTGAAGGGTCAGAAAGAATAAACTCATTAAAAAGACGTTCTCTTCCTGTGAGAAGGCATATCTGGGGCACCTTACTGACAAAGGACTGCCTAGGAAACTGTTTCTTCACGAGTCAGTACACTGCAGCCTACAGCCTGCTTCTCAGGCATGGAGAGCCCACTGCTTTCCTGACTCAAAATGCCCAACTCAAGCTGGTGTGAGGCATTGCCATTATCAACATGATGCTGATTTTGCAAGTGTGCCAAAAGAGAGTTACTGGTTATGGAAGTTTCCACTCAGACATCAAAGAAAGGCTCCAGAGACTATGAGAGATATGGTCAGGACACCTTTAGGCAGCTCCTAAAGAGGGCTATATGTGAAATTATGAAGGTGTAGTTTAAGCTGCAGCAGAGACCCAAGATGTTGGAGACGTGAGTAATGTGGGGGTGTCTGCCAAGGAAAGCTGCCAGCCCCAAAGTGAAGCCACGTGAGCTGTTCCAGGCAAAGCCGTATGGTCGGAGCTGCAGAAGCCTGCTGGATGGAGCTCATCTCATGTCACCCTGTTCTGTATGCTCAACATGGAGTCACAGACGTTACTGTTTGCCCTGTAGGTCTTGGTCTAGCTTTGGTGTGGTCCTTCCTTGATGTTCTCCCCTTTTCTCTTTTAGAATGGGACCATCTACTCTGTGCTACTATTTAAGTATGCAGCTATTTTCTTTTATTTAATGTTACAGGCACTTACTGTTAATATTTTGCCTTGAGTCTCACAGGAAACTTTGAACTTGGCTTTTGTACAATGCTAGAATTTGAGACTATGGGGACTCTGGGAGATGAACTGAACGCATTTTGCATGAGATTGGACGTGAGATTTTTTTACGACCCAGGAGGAATACTGTGGTTTGAATATGAAATATCCCCCATAGGTTTATTGTTAAAGGCTTACTGTCTGGTCAACGGCACTATTTTGGAAATTTCTGCAAACTTTAGGAGGAAAGGCCTAACTGGAGGTAGTCAATCACAGAGAGATATTCCTGGGAGCTATCTCTTGGCCTGACAATGCCTTCTGTCTATGCTTCCTGTTCCCCAAGAGTTGAGTAGTCTTAGCTACACACTTACAAAGTTTAGACCTGACCTTCCTATCACCACATACACCTTCCCCAACCATAACCCCATTCACTACTGCCAGGCAGCATATTGATTATGTTCAGTTATAGCAGAGTCTGCTGTAAATTTTCCTTGTAGAAGAATCCTCTTGTAACTGGATTTTTTCTTGGCCTCTGCTCCTTTGATTGAAAAAACAAAACAACAAAACCAGCAATGAAGAGAAGAAGAAATAATGATGAGAACATTTGGGGGAGTTCCTTCTGTCCCTTGTTCCTTCCTAGATGTTTCAGCCCACCTTTCAATTTGTCCCCTCATACTGTCAGCCCGTGTCACAGTCTTTACCAGGATGGAAGGGATTCCCAGGGTTGGTCTGTATAACAGCTGTCATCTTGAGATCTTCCTCTAAACTGTCCCCCAGTTTTCTTTGCTTCTCTCTTGTTTGGGGGGGCATTTTGGAGTCCCACCTCTTCTGTTTCCTTGGTTTTCTGCTGTTTTAAAAGCATCACTACCCAGTAGATTTCTTCAAAGGAAACAAATCTGTTCTGAGCCTGCAACCGTGGACAGTTCCTAAATGCCATATTTCAATCTGAGCTCTGGATATCCCTGAGACAAGAGCTCTAGACTCCTTCCTGGCACTGGGGAGGTCAGATCACTGGCTGACATGGTTAGAAGAAGTCTTACTTCCACAGGATCCGTGCCTGGGAGCCTTCTAGGGCCTTTCTGAGTTTTTATATTTAAAAACCAGCTCATTTCTCTCATCCTCCCCTGCAGTGTACAGCTTTCTCCTCCTCAGACCGCTGTCCATTTATCCATCTGCTTTCCGCCGTCTAAAACTTTGTTTACGTATGCCATAACATTGTCGGCTCTCTTGTCTTATCTTATTTTCCTCTTTGTGGCTTTGTATCTAATTCTTTTCAAGTCATTTTAATTGAATTTCAGGAGAGCATGGAGTTAGACAATCTGCTTCCATTCAACCATTTTAACCCTAAGTATTTATTTTGTCTATTGATTGTTGCCAGTTCATAGAAACACTGATAGTTTTTATTAATATACCTTGAGCTGTCCCATTACTTCTGATTGTATGATTTTTTGGATCTTAAAGCAGACAATTATATTGCAGGAGGATGTCAGCAGTTTCTCCCTTTATAATCCTTTAGATTTCTCATTTCTTTTTCTTTTTTTTTTTTTTCCTTTTCGGTTGTTTCAATACAGTATTTAAAAATCGATGGTCGTGAATAGCCTTTTTTTTTAATTCTTGATTTTAACAGAAAAGTACCTAGTGTTTTCCATTAAGTGCAAAGTGTACTATGACTGCGCTAGTTTACGCTTTATGAGACCTAAGAAATTCCCTTCTATTCCTAATTTGTGGGGAGCTTTCATCTCACAGGTGTAATGACTTCAGTCAGATCCAGTGTTTACTCTGAATGTAGGTTAGTTAGCTTGCGCATGCGCCTACCCAGGGCACGCAAGCTGTAAGGTGCTGCAGCTACCAGAGAAGAATGGAGAGGGGAAGGGACTGCCATGCTGTCTGAGCCAGCACAAAGGTGCTAATGGTGGACAAGGAGCCACTTAGTAGGAAGGAAAGCCTTAAAGAAACAGAAAGGAAGCCCAAAGTGTCGGGGGAAAGTACATTTAGAAAAGAAAGAGGGAAGGAAAGAAATCAGACTGTCCAGAATGAGTTAGAAAAGCTGGCAGATTTACATAGCTATCAAGCTGTGTGTGGCCCAGTAAGCTACTGGCCTAGTGGTGGGGATTCTGGGGCAAAAAGTACTATCTCATCAAGGGACTTGTATTTTTGTATTTTTTTGTGTTCTTAGATTTTTAGCATATATTTTATTTATTTATCATTATTGTGGGGGGGTGTGGTATGTGTGTAAACATGTGTTTGAAGCATTTCTGTGGAGGTCAGAGAACAACTTAGTGGAGTCACTTCTCCCTCCATCTTTACATGGGTTCCACCATTGAACTCTGGTCCTTGTGCTTGTGTGGCAAGTGCCTGTAGCTGCTGAGACATCTCAGTGGCCCAGCCTGTGCATATTTTTTTTGTAATCCTTTAATGTGTTGAGTTTGATGAGTTTTCTGATGTTTTCACACTTCTGCATATCTAGAATTTGCTAATGCTTATTTCAAATTTTTACACTTAACATGCTAAGTGGGGTTAGGAGGCAGACTTTTACATTTCTCTCATGTTATTTTCCTTTGAAGTTGTCTAAAAAGTTGCTGTCGGGTGTTTATAATGGAGTCGAATGTTTTCATCTTGATTCCTGGGCAAGACTGTTAGCTATTGTTTGTTCCTTAAACATTTGCAAAAACTTAACAGGAAAATTACACAGGACTATTAAGGTTTTAAACCTAGATATTTGATCCTTAGATCAATTCCTTTGAAGGTTATCGATTTTTGCGGGTTTTCTATTTCCTCTTGAGTCAATTTGGATATTTTTATTTTTCTGGAAAGTCATCATCAGTGGCAAGAGATAACAGACAAACTGATAGTTCTGGGACTTGTTGAAAAAAATAGCATCTTTACCTTATTCCTACAATACCTATAAAGTAGAGAAAGATCAAAGGCAAAGCATGCTGAGAATTTGTGTTATTCCGAAGGAAAAAGATCTATTGATTAACACTGTGCTTGAAGTCAAGTGTCCATGTTTAAAATGTCAGTGTAACCACCTACATAGTATAAATGGACTCTATAAATGCCAGGTTTGTAAAGGGAGATAGGAAATAAAATATAGTCAATGTAACAAGGTAAGGCACGGCAGAAGGGACAAAATGCAGACAAAGTCTGGTAAGGAGAAGCATGTCTTTAAGTGGTTTGGCAATGGCCCTTTGAAGACCTGAATGAATGGATGCTCCCTTGGCACCTATATACTGAGTAATCATCCTTGCACAAATCCCTCATATACCTGTTACTACTACCCGTCATGTACCTGTGACTACCCACCATGCATCTGTGACTACCCATTTGCTGTCTTTTTCTTCTGCAAGAAGTCACATCCCTTCCCACACCACACTGGGCCATTTGTCTGTGTGTTCAGGCACCTGACACAGTAAATGTTTGAGTAAGCATGATGCATAAATATAAACAGACATGTCAATAATTTCTGAAACACGCTGCTCAGCCAGGCTGACCTGCTTCAAGGAAGCAGTTTAATGTCTAGTTGATCAATGAGTCAGGTACCGGAGGAAGAACACACAGCCTTGAATTCAGCTGGGGAAGCGAGTCGGTATGATATGTCTCATTCAAAAGTCCTCTGAGCCCTGCAACTGTCTCTGTGGCTGTGAGAAACTCTATGCTAGCTTCTATTCCCTGGAGGCTACATTGCATTGGTAAAATAGCCCATATGCTTAAATTTGGTGTTTCTCAAACATGAATGTGCTCATAGGTCACTGTGTTGTACTTTTTAGAATGTAGATCAGATGATGGAGGAGGCTGGAGATGTCTAAATATTACCTTTAGGACAGGCTCAGTGGTGGCTATTCTCTGGCTACGCTTTATACAAGAGGTACAGGCTGTCATTTGTACTTAGATTCTCCCCCTGGTGCTCAGTGGCCAAAAGTGGGATGGGATGGGGAGAATAAGTTAAATTTTAAGTTCTTTTGACTTCTTTGGTAGGGTGTATCAAGCATCCAGTCCTGTGCTGGCTACAGTAGGGTATCCCTCATCCTTAAACCTCATATTAGCACACCTGCTTTCTCGAGCTCTGCCTGGGGCTGTGGGGTGGGACTCACTCCTTAGGTGGCTGCACAGCGACCACCCCTTCTGAGTTTTCCTGTTTCTCAGGCTGAGCCACGCAGCCTGTCAGGACATGTTGCATCCTGGGAAGCTCTCGTCGCTGCAATTCACATGCCACTTGTCTTTGATCTCCGGCTCCACCACGCATTATCCACACAATCAAAATCCCATTTCCTTGTCTCACTTCAGCTCCTTCTAGCCTGTTGTCACTCTGGCCCCCAGGCAGGAATGCCACCTTTTGTTTTTTTTATATCAAATGCCAGCTCTGGGAAGCCTTGCTTGGTATACTAGGGATGATGACACAGATTGAAGAGTGACACTCACTTTCCTCTTTTTATTTTAGTTCCTAGTGTTTAGACAAATGACATAGAACCGGTAGGAAGTGCCTTCAACTGCAGATAAACCACAGGCACGTCAATCTTGGGGCCATAGCACCTGCCCTTACAAGTCTAGTTGTCTGAGCCTCCTCAGTCCTCGCTGTGGCTCCTGCTCAGGACCAGCATTGGTGACCAATCTCTTTTTTACCTGGTGGCTCTGTGGAGTGAGGTGGAGGGGTGGGTGACAGGTGGGGATGTGTGTTTATGGACAGAAAGCTGCTTCTGCCAGGGAGTAATGGAACTTTCTGAGGTTGTGCTTCTGCCCTAAGGCTTCATAGAAAGCTTATTTTCCGCCAAAAAGATCCTCTAGCATGGCCAGAAAAGCTGTCATTTGAATACCCCTGGGGCTGACTCCAAGTCCTGAGCAAAGAAACCTGTCTTGGCTCTTCTTTGGCCACAATCTCTGCCAGTGGAAGCTGTGGTCAATTCAGAGTCGGCAGAGGTGATGCAGTATTAGATGATTAGAGGTGATTACAATCAGAGAAGAGGACAGCATAAAGGCTGCAAGGGACCATGGGTTTTGGTGGATCTGCATGCTGGTATGTTATAGAGCCACACCCTTTCCTGATTTCTCAAGCCTAGCTCTGTAAACATAATGTGAACTCAGCACAGAGTTTGTGGGGTCCTGGTTATCAACAGCATCCTATATTACCATAGAGGATTATTTTGGGTCTAGTTCATAAGTGTAGAAATCTCATCACTTGCCCAAGGAGATGGTGAAGCTAGGATTCCAACCTAGATCCATTTGCTTCTAAAGCAGCAGGACTCAGTCACCTGGTGGCCTGCTCTCCTTTGGTGCCCATTGGCTTGCTGACTGGAAGCACCCCATTGAATTGTCTTTAGTGAGTCTCTGTCCCAGCTGGATTACTCCTCAGAGTTCAGGGCTGAACTAGTAGGAATTCCAAATGTCAGCCCAGATTGTTTAAGGTGTCAAGTTAGGATGGGAAAGTCCCCTTTTTCTTAGAGAAAAAGGTGTAATTCTGTCTTCTCTGTGTTCTTCTGCTACATTGACTCCCATCTCCTAGACCATACCTCAAAAATTCTGAGCCTATGATTGAACTGCAAACTGCAGCCAATGGAACACTGGCAATTCAACCATACCTGTAAGTTTTCCTTGCAACATCAAAACAACCACAACTTTAGAAAGCAAAACTCAGTTTTAAAACAATCCATTCTCTTTAAAATCAATACTAAGACTATTACTTTCACATTACAAAGCTTGGCTAGCAATCCTTATATATGAAATGCATGACAGTGCAGCTTTTAATACCTCATTAAAGAGACACTGTTTTAAATCCTACCCTTTATACATATGGTTTCTAGGATCTTTGGAGACCTGTTTTCTTGGGTTGGCTCATGCCACATGTTGTTGTCTAAATGACTCTAACCCTGAGCTACCAATTTTAAGACAACTTTCTGTTACCAATGTTACAAATTTTAATCCTACCCAATAATTTATAAGCCAATAATCTATAACCAAGACATGCAGAACATATTTATACTTTTAAAACCAGTCCAAAACAAAAATGATATTTAGACTAAACAAACTTTTCTTACTTTTTCTAGCTGTAATTTCAAGAGAGGAGCACCTAGCCACCTGCTGAACCCTGTAAACACTGTCACAGAGTTTTTTCTAGGAAAAACCACCACCAGCTTCCTTATCATAGAAGCCAAAAAGTTGCTTGCCCCTTTAAGAACAGCTCATGCAGACAATCATTTCCTGGAAAGGCTTCTTCAGCGAGCTTCACTCCTAGCTACAGGTGCAGGGTAACTTATCAGTTTCTGTTGTGCACATTAAGACTGCCATTTAAACAAGTTAAACTAAATCAAAGGATGGATTGCCAGCAGATAAAGTTGTAACCATTTTTTTTCTTTTGAACATGAAACACAGAATAACAATCATTCAAACAATGAAACAAAAACAGACAATTGACACACATGGACAGATTGGTCAAATGGACCAGAGTTCTCAAAGTGCTGTGCTAAGGCACACTTAGATGACTACTATTGTGTAAATCTGGACTGTTCTCTCAAGGGTCACCTGTGGAAGGCTTAGTCCCCAACCTCTGGTCCTATTAGTAGACTGTAGAATCTTCAGGATCTGGAACCTAGTAGAAGTTAGCTCATTTGAGGCTTACCATTGATGGAGATAACTGGGACTCCAGCTTTTCCTTCCTCTTTCCCTAGTTGGTCTTCAGATGACCACAAGGTGAGCAGTTTTCTCTGCCACTCCTGCCAAGATGCTCCCTGCTCCATAGGATCAAAAGTTATGGAGGAAAAATCTCTTATGCCATGAACCAAAATATACCTTTTTGTCAGAGTGTCAGAAAGCTAACATAATCGTCTATGGACAAGATGTTCAGTCCCAACACTTCTAAGGAGAGAAGCCCTTTCCTATGTGTTTTCTCTTTGTTCATGATTGTGGTAAGGAGAGGGTTCTGAGTAGAGCTGGGTGACAGGATGCCCCAGCAGCCAGCAGCTAGGGTGAATATCCTTGCTGGATTTTCATTGTGAATATCCTTGCTGAATTTTCATTGTAACCATTTTTATGATTACTATATGTTTCTAGCAAATGTTAACTAATTTCCTATTTGAAGGTAGATATAACATTTCATTTTCAACTATTCTTTAAAGGAAAAAAAAAGCATGAGTCCATTAAAAAGATTAGCAAAGAAGAAAAGCTATACTGAATTTGCTGAGAATTATAATGGTGGTCAAAGGAAAGACAGGCTCTTGGAAGTAAGTGGATCTAGGGATTAAAGGTCACTGGCTGCAGGGTCAAATGGACCAGAATTCAAACCTGTAAATAGTGTGACTTTGGACAAGTCATTTCATGTATTTGAGCTGTGGGTGACTCCATCATAAAACAATGATATTAAGAGTAAGTGAGCTTCTTGAGTGTCGTCAAGCGTTTGGCCCAATGCCTGACAGTCATTGTCAGGGGTAGTTGCTGCTACATGAAATTCTCATCAGCATGACATACTGACCCAGAGGCTGGCATTCCTGGACTAACAATGGGTATAGGCCAGCCATGGACCTGGGAGCTTGTGGAGACTAAGCACTCTGTCAACAGCATTCTAGAAACTGCCATCTGTGTAGAATTTGGTGTCAGGATTTTGCTAGTCAGGGGCCAGACAGCAAGGGAGGATCATTCTAATGTGCATTCTATAGCTGGAGAGGAAGAGTAGCTGGCGTAGAAGCAAATGGGATAGCTCAGTGGATTGTGGCGGTTGCTGCCAAACCTGATGACCTGAGTTCAGTTCCCAGAACCCACATGTTAGAAGAAGAGAACCAACTCCAACAAGTTGTCCTCTGACCTTCCATGTGCAGACCATGGTGTGTGCATCCTTCACACTAAGTGAATAAATAAATAATAAAGAATCTTTAAAAAGTCATTAGCATATCTGATCCTGCTTTCCTTAGCAGGTCAGTTTGTGATATCACCCTTCAGCCGATGTTTGGGAAGTTCTCACTATTTCCTAGTGACGTAGTAGTCCATCTCTTAAACTATTCCCATACATGTGGTTAGTGCCAGACACCTGCTTTTCTTCTGAGAACCTTCAGCTTGGCTACGATGCTAGGCACACAGTGCCTGTGTAACCAGTCTCTAGTAATAATCCAGGACTCTTGGATTAGAGAAGATTGCTCTTGGGTAAGAGGACTCATTACATAGGCAGGAGGATCTGAGTTCAGATTCTCAGCAACAAAAAGAGCCAGGCATGGCCACTCCTGTGTTTGTTATCTCAACTCTGTGAGAGGAGGAGGCAGGAGGATCTCTGGGGCTTGCTTGTGTAAAGGCTCAGTGAGAAATCCTGTCTTAAGGGAATAAGGCGAAGAGCCATAGAGCAGGACACCTGATGTCCTTTTCTGACATCCTCCTGTGTGTGGAGGGCCTGGGAGTGGGGCAAACACTGGACCTGGAGCTTTCTTAGTAAATAGTGATTATGATTACACATTCTGTCATAATCACTGCTGGGAGAATTCAGCATGCCCCCACATGACTCTACTGGTGGGGGGGAGGATTTCCCTGGGGAGGACTCAACTCATTGACTCAGAGATTTATCTCCACAGCCATTCACAGAGTTTGTTTTCTATTCTGTTGTTGAAATAGCACTTAGTCAGGAGCAGATACATGTAGTGAGTCTTATGAGTTCTATTAGCTAAACATCAAACCCAGGACTGGTCTAGAGGAACCACAATAGTCCATTTCTGTCTTCAGATTGAAACCAGTCTTGGCACCAACAAAAAGCCTTCCTAAAGCCAAACAGGAAGAGGCACCATGAGGCAAGTGCTGCTCCTGAGGAGGGCCAGCCTCTCAATAGCGTATAAGGTGGGGTTTGCTTCTTGGGGTACTGGTGTGATATCACTTCGTTTCTCACTGAACAGTTAGTCCAGAAAGTCCTGTTGGGGCTTTTCACACATGGCTCATGCCTCAACTGTGACTCATACTAAAAAGCATTGAAGGATAGAGAACATCTCAGATTAGTGACCAGAGAAAAGGCAATGTCAGAGACACCACACCCTGGTCGTTAGTCACCTGTAACCATGACCCCCGTCTGAGATAGTGTCAAGATTAAGGAATGTTGAGATCTGCTTCCCTCCAGGGAACCTGACTCACTTCAGAAATATACTTTTCAACCAGGGTTCAGAATACCGGGAAGGGTTTACAACCTGATCTCACCCATTTGAGCCAGGGTCTTGAAAACAGAGCAGATTTCCTATAGTGACAAAACAAACAAACAAACAAACAACCCTGCCCCAACACAAGGACAGGACTAGGAACATTTGCAGACACCCTTGGCTTAAGATTGGAGGTACAGTGTCAGTTTTTTCTGTGGCAACCATTGGTGGGGGTAGCCTCTGTTCAGAGTCCCCTCTAGGCAGTCAGGAGAGAGACTTAGAGAAGTGGACCCATTTGACCAGTTGGAAAACTGAGGGAACTAGAGTATAATAGCAGACAGAGGACACCCAGCTGTCAAGAGATGGATGCTTGAGTCAATCAGATCTCACTAGAACATTCTAGTAAGGATAATGGTAGGATCCAGAGTCAGAGAGCAGGAGCTATGGCATGCAGCCTGTACACAAGAGGAGAACAGTCATCGATGCTTCATGTCCATCCATCCAATTAAATCTTACCAAGTGTATGGCTATTAATAACAACATCTCTATTATTTCTGTTGTCATGGGGACTGCCTATTCCAGACATTGTCCAGAGAGATCGAGTGTCTTGCCTAAACTGAGTGTGGATTTGAACCAAGCACCCAAGTTCATAGTAGTTGTTGCCGGTATATTGCATGGGTTTGATAAGCTAGCAAGGTCACCATAGTGTCATGCTCAATGGCAGTGATCTTCTAGGCTTTAACCTTTACTTTTTTCACCAATAGACCATGAAATGAATAGAAAACTACTTAAAAAGTGAACCTCTTAGGCCACCCACATCCTCATGTGGGGTTCATCTCAGTGCTGCAAGCGTTCCGGGAACCCCCTGGTTTTCTACACTTTGGGAAACCCCAGTTCATAGTCGTTGTTTCCTCTGCAAACCACAGAGGAAAGCTATCACCCCAGGGTTTCTGCACCACCGTTCCCCAAAGCCATTTCTGTCCTCAGAGCATGTATGTCCTGAAACTGACACAAACCATTTTCAGGTTCGGCTCAGAGTTGAGATTGTTGAGGAAGTATTCCTCAGCGCACCTCATCTACACACTGACGGCAGCCTGATTCAATGTGGTTGGGGGGCAGCTGATAGTGGCTTTCACAGATCTGTCTTTACTTACTTCCCAGAAACATGAAAAAATGTTTGTTTGTTTGTTTGTTTGTTTGTTTGTTAGAAGAGGTCTTAGCAGATGTAACTACATTAAGGCTCTTGAGATTGCCCTGGGTTATCTGGGTAAACCTTAATGTAATCACAGGTGTCCTCAGTGAGGGGGCTGAGATGGAGATAGGAGTTCACATGATTAAGGAAGAGCATGCCCAGGGAGGCAGAGGCTGAAGTGACACAGCAGTAAGAGGAGCAAGCAGTTACAAGGAGCTGAAGGAGGCACGAGCAGACTTCTATTACTTCTCAGTGGACATCCTACTCAAGTTGACTTCTAAGGAAAAAGGACTTTCCAGATTGATGTAACAGAACTTTCCCTAGAAGTACGGCTTTCAGACAAGGTTTGGTCTGGTTGCTTAGTGAATATTAGCACACTATGACGTTTTTGCCCTTGCTTCTTCCTTCTCTTTTCTTTCACCCTGTCTTCTCCATTGACTCTATTTCTTGGTGAGCTGTCCAGAAGCCCACCTACAGCTTCAAACTTGCTTGTCATCATAATATTTCTTTTCCCTACCAATTCCAACCAGGGTCTAAGGATTCATTCTCATAGATCTGTCTTGGGTCATGGGCACATCACTGAAATAGTCGCTCTGGCCAGGGCACAAGATCTGCTAATTAGTCAAGGTGAAATCATTGGTCTCATAAGCTGTGAGCATTGAAAACAGAAACTTGTGGATCTCTCACCAGTGGGGGGGGGGGGTTGCACATGATTGCCAGTGGCAGGGAGATGCTGCATGGATCTGGGTGATACAGGCTGCTACTTCTTGCCCTGTGGCTGCAAAACCCAATAAGATGCCTTGGGATCCCACAGTGGCTTCTATGCCACCACACAGATTGCTCTGGCTATTCAGGAGACTTCAGGCCATGTTCCCCTCTACTTCAGCCTCTGCTGGCAGGGGAATCTGCCTTCATTTGTTGGGGGAATCCTACAATGGCAGCAGCTGCCATCCTGCAGGGGATGGGGGAGCATTCATTTGAAAGCCCCATTATCAAAGCATCTTTGAACTTCTGTTGGGCTTATGTGACTAATGTTGGATGTGGGGAGGGAGGCCTGTTCTGGGAAACGGGAGAAGGAAGCATGGACCAGCACTCTCCTACAATAGGGCGTTCTTTGACACTCTCTTGGTGGGGAGTGGGGTCTACTCCCTGGAAGGGCTGGAGCAACAAAGGAACTGCTGTGGCTGGATGGGAAAAATAAAAATTTGAAAAGGCTTCCTGCCCCCTTCATCTTTGTGCACCCCCCTTATTCTCACTTGCAATTGGGCACTCTCAGCCTGGAATCTAAAGGAAACCTTTCATCAAGGAGGGTGACCACTTGTCAAGCCATGTTCCGTGGTGGGCAAGAGGCTGCCATGATGGACGGGGAAAGCTGATTGAACAGAGTTTTAGAACCAAATGCACAAGAACCTGCCTAAAGTGTGACATCTGATCAACAGACTACAGCTCTGACAAAGTCCCTGGGCCACCTGGGTTCCCATCCAGGTGGCCTGCTCTCTTGTGTGTTCATATCCCAGCACAAGCAGTTGAATTGAATCTGAGCTGATTTCTCAGCCAGCTGCCCATGACCATAGAACCCGGATGGCTTCAGGTGACCTGCCTCAAGTGAGGACATGACTACTAAATGACATAATGCATGGGCATGGAAGTGTGTAGGACACAAGCTTATTGTCCTCCCCAAACTGAAGTGTAGCTGCCCGTGGACCACTGAAAACATCAGGCATCAGGGTCTGGAAGGGTTTCCCAGCACTGCCAGGCAGATCCACTCAAACACCCAGTGCCCTGTGCAGCAGACACCTTGGCGCATATGGTCATTTGTCTCAGGGTATCTCAGATGTGTCAGGATTTCCTAGAGTTATTGTCTCCGTGGCTTGGAGCACAGATGGTGGTGTTGGCAATGTTGCTGGGCACTTGCAGCACAGAAGTCAAATAAGTGATTCACTGTGTCCGACAGAGCAGGTGGAAGGGGAATGGGTTATAGGGATATAGGGACTCTCCTGGGGTGAGGGCTCTTAGACACACACACACACACAAAACAGAGAGAGAGAGAGAGAGAGAGAGAGAGAGAGAGAGAAACAGAAGTACCCAGATCCTTCAGCCTATCATGAGATGGGTGTGGAGGGAGCAGGCTCTGACTTTCCTCAGAATGACAGTGAAGTGGTGTCAGCAGGCCCTGACTGGCTGTTACTTTAGGGGAAACCCCATTACACTAACATTGTGTCACAATTAGCTTCAGCTGTCAACTTGACACAACCCAGAGTCACCTGGGAAGACTGAATCTCAACTGAGAAATTGCTTCCATCAGATTGGCCTGTAGGCGTGTCTTTGGGGGCATTTTCATGATGTTAAGGGCCGTAGCCTGCTGCATGCAGTGCCTGGGCTGTGTAATAAAGGTAGTTGAGCAAGCTAGTAAATAGCCTTCCTCTGTGGTTTCTGCTTCAAACTTCTGCTTTGGCTTCCCTGAATTATGGACTGTAACCTATAAGCCAAATAAAACCTTCCCTCCTCCCCAAGTTGTTCTTGGTCAGTATGTTACCACAGCAACACAGAAACCAAACTAGTACTTCTAGAGTCACACACCCCCTCTCCCCAGCACCTTCTTGACCTGCTCTGGGAACTACAGCCAAAGACAAAGGCACAGGAGCAAAGTTTGCTTTTGTTGAGCATGAAAGATACATTCTTTCAGGGTGCTTCTCCTGATATCTTCACAGGACACAGGATGTCCTGAGAGCCCTGGTCTTTCAGCCAGACTGTGCTGTCTGCTATAGGACTCATCACAGACAGGAGAACTTCTGGTCACTAAGATCCTGAGGGACAGTGAACATTGTGGAAACTGAGTCCCCAAGCTCACTAGAAATTAACATCAGCTTCTGGAAGCTCAGCATGTCTTGAAGAGGGAAGGGGAGACAGGTACTGAGGTAGGTGCCACTTAAGCTGGCTAGTTCTGGAATTCAGTGACTCCAAAACAGCCAACCCAGTTGCCAAGCAGAAATATTCGTGTCACTTGAAATTATTCACATGGATTTCACATCCATCTCCATGGCTTCTGCACATCAGTTGTCTTTCATGTGCTTTGCAAGTTTTATGCTGGGCATTGTGGAGAACATCTGTAATCCCAGCATTTGGGAGGTCGAGACAAATGAGCTTGGGCTACAGAGGGAGACCTTGTTTTAAAAAACACAAACCCTTGAACTGGAGAGATGGCTCAGTGACTAAAAGTGTTTCTGTTGAAAGTGTGGGGTTCAAATACCCAGAAGCCCCGTAAAAATCCAGGTCCTTAGCCATGCACATACCTGCAAACTCAGGACTGGGGTGTGGGATGGGTAGGAGGATTACTGGGGTTTACTGGCCGCTAGTCTAGCTTCAAGTTCAATGAGAGAACCTGTGTCAATAAAGATAGTGACACACACAGACACACACACACACACTCAAAACAAAGTCTTATATCTTCTATGAGCCAGGAGTGCTATCCTGATCAATTACAAAACCCACGTTAAAATTCTTAACACAGTGTTAAGCATTTCTCTTTCACTCTAGAGAAGAGTGAACTCGAAAAGTTCAAGGGTGAGCTTTCTGAGGGAATGGATTTGAGTCAGGTTCACGGGGAGCTAACTCTGGCCTTGGTGGTAGGCTTCACCAGTGCATATAAGCCTTGGTGTGTTGATAATGGATAGAGTCTGTCTGTGTTGATAGATTGTTTGTTGGTTGTTGGTGATGGTGGTTTTCTTTGTTTGTTTTTTCCAAGACAGTTGGTGCTAGCCTCCAACTCAATATCCCCAAGGAGCACATGCTTATACCACTGTACCTAGCTATGTTGTAGGGTGTTTCAAAGCCAAGCAGCCTCCAGTGGTAGGCACTATAGCTTCCATTCCCATGGGCACTTGCTAATCCTTGGAACTTGTCTGTAGTGTGTTACATGAAAAGAATTCATGTTTGTGGTGGAATTACAGTTGCAGATAAACTGGCCTTAAATTGGCAAGGTAGCATAGATCACTCATTCAGGCTCAAAATGATTATTGGGGTCTTAGAACAGAGATGACAGTGTGAACAGGGTGTAATCTAACATGAATGGCTTTAAAAATGGAGGAAAGCCCCTGGCCAGGACTGGGAATCATTCAGAAACAGGGAAAGAAAAGACAGCCCCCAGGGGGAACGAAGTCTATGATCTTGACCTATGATTGTCGCAGTAATCAGAGGCTAGAAGAGTGTTATCCAGGACACATGGAGACTGTTGCAGCAGCTATGGGAGCTAACCCAGCCAGCACCACTGTGACAATAAATGTCTTCAAGCACCTGAGGGGGCGAGCAGAACGACTCTGATTCAGAAATGCTAGCTACTCAGAGTGCTGTATTGTTTCCCTAGAAATGGAGAGGATGATGGGAGGAGATTGAGGGGAAATGGGTGTCTCCACCCAGTTCAGCTAGCTCTGTGAGGTGGGAAAGAGGGTGGGTGCCAAAGCTGACCCCCACTCCCAACCCTGTGCCTCTGGAACTATAACTCTATGTCATCAAGGAATGACATTCTTGTCTGGGCTTGTACATCTTTTGATGGAACTAGAGAAGAAGCCAAACTGTCTTTAGCTATACTATAAAAGAGAATATATATAAAAACCTCAATAAAACACTGAAATGTCAGTCACAGCAGGATTGGAGTCAAGACCTCAGCAAGGAGAGCTAGAGAACAGCAGGGTGCCCTTGGGACAGTTTGTGGGAGTCGTGGTTGTGGAGGAGAGGCCAGGGAGCCCAGCCTGTGCTGCAGGCCACCAAGCCTGGGATCTGGGCCAGGGACATAGCCCCTGGTTTCTTGGGCCCAACCCTGCACTGTAATTCTGTTTATTTCATTGAATATGAAATCCATATGGTTCTAATTTAATCCGTTTGGCCATCATCTTGGTGTAGCTTAAGAGCCAGCAACTACTCCAAGCCTTTGAATTTGTTCTGGGGAAGGTGGAAAGCTGTGCTCTTCCAGGATTCAGGGGGTAACCACAAGCTTCACGTTTGATTTCAGGGGCAGTCTCCAGGAGTCCAGGGAAGGAGGTAAATGAATAAAGTTGGTTCTGATTCTGGTACAGGACCCCAGGCTGGGTCTGGCAGGAGGAGATTTTGGACTTTGCAGTAGATCTGAATACCAGAGGGCACCCTTTGGGTCTCAGCTTAGGTCACAGGTGTGCTTAGTGCCAAGCATCCCTGTATCCCCTGATACAGCGTGATCACATGAGAGCTATAGGCTTGGCTTTGCTTTGTTGGGTAGCAGCTGGCCATATCTGGAGCAGATGAAGGTTTGCAGAGTGACCTAACTTGACTGTTCCATGACGGGCTTGTCTGGTTGGTTCCGACTGCTGTACGGAGGTCAGCAACTGTCAGCATGCACTTGAACCGTATGCCCCAGAGGTTATACAAACATGGGCCCCACTTGGGAGCTTCTGCTTTAGGAAGTCCGAGTTACCCCAGAGCCTGCATTTTCTAATAGATTCCCTGGTGAGGTAATGCTGCTGCTGGTAATCTGACAATCACACTTGAGACTGTTAATCCAGAATCAAAATAGTGTATGTCAAATGTAAAGAAATACAGATAACACATGTAAACATGGGTTACCTGTTTAGGGGTGAAGACCTCTTCTTAGAGCTGAATACTCTAGATTATCAACTGTGATTTGTTTTTTTATCCCCAAGGTGAAAATAATGTTTCCATTTATCATATAATAAAATGAACTGTTTGACATATAGTCCTAAAAATTTTAACACATAAAGATCCAAATAGCCACCCCAATAGCCAGGATGTAGAAATTCCATCACTTCCAAAATGTCCCTCCTGTGAGTTCCAGGCCAGCCTGGTCTACATATCAAATTCCAGGCCAGCCAAGGCTACATAGTGAGATCCTGTCTCAATTTTTTTCTTTCCGAATGCCTTTTCACTCACACCTCCCCCATCCAAACCCCTGGTGCCTTCCCCATCCTCATGGCTTTGTCTGAGAATGTTACATGAATGGAATAGCACACTATGTGACCTTTGACACCAGCTTCTTAGCATGTGGTGCCTGTGTTCAGTCAGCTTGAGGTCTGTGGTTGAGATGCAAAGAAGAGAAAAAGGTCTGGGTTGCCTCTGTTTCCTTCAAAGGCAAGACCAAAACAACTCCCGTCAGGCTCCACATCTTAATGGTCCCATCTCTTCCAGATGGATAGGAGACCAAGCCCCCTACCCTCAGGCCTTTGGGGGACATTTAAGATCCAAATTCAAGTCACTACTCTGAAGATTCTCGAATCACACTTTGCATGCACACTTGCTTTTATTTCTCATGAATGAACAACTAAAGCAGGCTTGCCAAGTCTGATAGCAAGCGTGTGCTTGGCATGATGGGAAACCACCATCAACTGCTGTTGAGTACCTACATCATGTTGCATGTCCTGGGCCACATTTGAAGGTTCCTAATACTCTACAACCTGCATCGTCACTTGGAACCAACAATCTTCTTGATTCAAGCCTTTCCAGATCACACTTGATTTCAGAATGAGTCTCGAAAAGGCTCAGAGACCTGACAAGGCACTGGCTTCATCTAGGACCCTTCTATCTGGAGGCTGTGTGCATTTTCGGTGGTTGGGTGGCTTGAATCATGGGAACTCATTCCATTATCCATGTTTTAAATTTAGGAACCAAAAAATTCTATGCTTCAGTGGAGCTTCCGTTATGTCCAAGAGGACTAGTAAACAACAGGAAAAGAGACACATCCCAGAATCAGGGGTAGAAGGCTCTAGATTGCCCCCCTCTACTGCACACAAGCCTTTTAAACTGGAAGCCCCAGTGGATGGAGTAACTTGACAAATGTCATTCAGTTGGCAGGTGGCCTCTTGACTCTGCTTAAGACAGACAGAGACAGAAGGGCAACTTTGTTTCTAGAAGCATCCTTAGTAATAACCCACAAGCTTCTTCTCCATGAAGCTTAATGGGTTGAGCATTTGCAGTCTTATATACCTGGACAAGATACTCAAGCAGCCTTGCTGCTTGGCCTCAGGTCCACCCCAGGTAGGAGCTGCCTTTAGGAGGGAACCTGTGCAGCCAGCAAGGCCTCAGCTGACACCAGAGTGGGTGACTTAATGGAGAAGAAGATTCCTAAGAACAGAATTCTTCTCTGGAGGCCGTCCCACCCCTCTCGAGGGAAGGAGCCCAGCTGTCCTGGAAGGCTGTGGACATGCTTTTCCGATTGCAGAATACTTCTCTCTCATTTTGAATATCATTTGTTTGGTTGCCACGGCAACGTCAAGGCTCTATTTTAATGCTAACCTGCGTGGTTGCAACTTTCTATATATAAATGCTGCTTTGCACACTGAATTAGCAGATGCCACGAGGAAACCGTGGATATGGGGACTGTGGCAGAAAATGACCAGCCTGTCAGATTTGTATGAGGACTGACTGCAGGACTAAGGTGAGTGGGAATCCTGGTACTTCTTCAGTCATTTTTTCAAGCAGATGCCCCAGACTAGGAAGAGTAGGTACAGCTGCTGACCGGCCAACTCCTGCAGACATGGAAGGCTTCCTTGAATAGGAAGTGGACTATGCTAGGAGTGGACTCTGCTTTGTATGGACTTCAGTGATTCTTTGCTTTCTCTGATCCTTATGACTTTAGGAAGTCTGGGTTCCACGGTGACCAAGGCTCCAAAAAGCAAAGGAAGCCACTCAGATAGGATAGGTACCCGAGATGGAGGTGTTCCTGGTTTCTATGGACTTACCTCAGTTCTCCGATTTGAATCTTTCTTATTTTTTTTTTTTCTTCATTTCATCATGTGGTAGAGGCTCTAATTGAGTAGAGTTTTCAGGGCAAGTCTGAAAAGATCTTTTGGAACCAACTGGTATCATTCTCCTATTTGAAAGAATAGAGAGGTGACATGTTCTGGTGACATGTTCTGACAGAGGTCATACAACAAGTGGGGCAAGAAAATTGGAGTTCCACGTGGACCCTCCAATGCTTCAGAGTCGCATTGTGCACTTTCTGCTCTGAGGTCAGGGCAGCATACTGAGTGCACACATCAGTCAGGGGAGCTGCAAAGGGGAAATGCAGTCAGGAATATGCTTCTCTGTGTTCGAGTTGGAGAAATGTAACGAACACACAATTCTATAATGAGATCCAGAAGACAGACTTTGAGAAAAGGCATAAAGTTCAAGTGCAGAAAACTTGTATTTATATGGATTCATGCACTTTCTACATGGGACAGTTTTGCCATGGGCAATTTTTCCGAGGCTTCATTTCCCTAGGGACGCACAGACGATGTTGAACATCTTCCCACGGCTCTGCAGTGAGTTGGGGTCACAGTACGGGTGATCCCATGGAGAACAGATTTGGGATGTAATGGGGATGTGACATATCTGAGGACAGCATGCTTGCTTTGCAAACTTCAAGCATCCACAAGTGTCGGGCTGCAATCCTATTCTCCAGTAGCTGACATGGGAGGATTGTAGCCAAGCCAGAGTTCTCCCTGGATCTCCTTTCTTAGTATGGTGCAACACACAGAGCAGTTACTGCTAGAGTATCACCTTTTGCTGCCCTCTCTCATAATATCAGACATAAGCAAATATCTTATGTCTGAAGACATCGGCCCCATTCTTTCCATTGTTTTGTGTGAAATTTGGTCTCGCTGTTTTGCTCAGGCTGTTCTTGAACTCCAGGACTTAAGTGTTCTTCCTGCCTCAGCCTACTGAATAGATAGAGCTACAGGTGCGTGCTACTGCTCCCTGCCTGCAATCTCACTCTCATCTCTTCCACCTTCTCTCTCTCCCCACCTCACCTCTTCTCTCTCTATCTCCCTTTCTCTCTCTTTCCCCCTTCCTTTCTTACAGTATTTCAAAATATAACCCAGACTGGAATCTACAGTTCTCCTGTCTCTGCCTCCCAAGTGCTGGTCACAGACTTGATGAGGTGCCTACCCCACCCAGCTCTAAAGGAAACTGATTCAGTAAAGTGAGGTTGTATCTGGGGATCAGTGCATCTTGAACTTTGAGTCCCAAGCCATGCATTGCGTGTTAGTCAGTGTCTAGCATGAAAAACAAATTGTCCTTGTGCTTGGGTGTAGCAAGAGTCAGTGTATATTTCAGTTCATGAAGGGAAATATGGTGGGGTTTTTTTGTTTTTGTTTGTTTGTTTGTTTGTTTTGTGGGAGGTTTTTTTTGTCATTTACCAGACTTTCAAAATAAATGAAAGTTTGGAAGCTGCCGGCCTCCAGTGCAGTAGTGACCAAATGAACCCAGGCTCCCTCCAAAATAGCTGTAGATTCCCTTTCCAGTGAAAATCTGGCTCTCCAGGAGGGAGAAGGGCAGGTTTGGGTAGGGTCAGTGTGCAGGACCATTTGGAGAAGCCCATGTAGAAGCACAGACAGGGTCAAGCTGCCCAGCTGGGAAGTGACTAGTCTGGTGAATGGAATGTAGTCATCTGTTCCCTTGGACCTGCAAGCAAGAATCATAACACCTGCAGTGCCCAGGCCCCTCAGGACTTCTTCAGACAACATCCTCAGGCAAGACATCTTGTGACCCAAGCCCATAGAGATTTCTGTCACTGTCACTCTAGGTCATGGGACACTCATCCCTGTGCCCCTAAGGCCTGTATGAGAGAATTCCTCATTCCTCCTGGGAGAGTCCAATCCAAACTCCCTCCCACTAGACTCTGTGTTCCCCAAGTGCTGGCTTTTTCTTTCCCCTCATGTGACTCTCTGATCTTATGGTTACTGTCATCTCTCCATGCATCTGCCATCACCCAGGATGCTATGCCAGGCACATATACTTACCCTATTTTGGCATCCTCACATACCTACCTTGATGAACATTGTCTTCAGCTGATGGGTGAGAAACCAAGCAGGACAGATCTTCCAGGGTATCTTCTGCCCACGAAAATGTGTCTTGTGCTTCTCACAGAGGAAAGGTTAGACCAGGCTGGGGAACAAGGCTCAGGGGTGAGCAGGAAGCTGGCCACATATGTGTAGTTCTTGGAAAGTGCCCCATTGATAGCCCAGAAACCAGCATTCAGCTATGCCCACTAGGATCAGTGGTAAGAGGTCCTGGCCAGAAAGCTGGACAGTATGGGCAGATCTACTGCCGACAGCCTGGGTACTGGGCTCTTTAAAACCAAAAGCATCTCTTCAAATGACAGGGTATGGAGATGGCCAACAGATAAAAGCAGCAGGCACAGCTGGTGGTGACCAGTGGGCAAAATCAAGGGCAGAATCGTGAGATTTGTGACTTTATTGTAATTTTGATTTTAGTTTTCCATGACATATACACACAGTTTCATTTAAATACTTTTGAGCAGGTCACCAACATCTTAAAATCAGGACTTTTCACCACGAAAATTCAGAACTTTTCACCACGAAAATTCAGAGTTCCAGTTTCTCTCACAAAAATTAGATGCTATGGTTACACCCAGCCTGCTGTCCAGTGGCGCTCTGACGTGCTGCAGCTGACTTTCCAGTGTGCTTCCCAATTTGCCTCAAGTTCCCACCATCTCTGCCGAGATCACCGTCGTTGAGGCCAGTATGTGGTCATCATATTTCACGTGTGTGTGTGTGTGTGTGTGTGTGTGTGTGTGTGTGTGTGTGTGTGCTCGCAAGCTCGCGCAGCAAGGACTGGTGGTGCCTGTCCATAATGGGATTGTGCACTTGACTGCAGTTGCCCCTTGGAGGCCAGAAGAGGGTGTCAGATGCCAAGGAGCTTGTAAGCCACCTAATGTGGGTGCAAGGAATGGAACTCAAATCCTCTGTAAGAGCAATATGTGCTCCTAACCACTGAGCCACCCATCCAGCCCCTTAATCCCTTTTTGGATTAAGAGTATTCCACACGGCTACCTGTAGATTCACTGATGTAAGCTGATGGATGTCTTAGTCTGCTTTGTGTCCCTCAAATACAGTACAGCAGAATAAGTAAGTTACAAAGACTAGACCTTTACTTGATACATAGTTGCAGGGTTAGGGAAATTCAAAACCATGGCAGCAGCTTCTGGTTCGGGGACTTCTTAGGATGTCCTTCCATAGCAGAAGGCAGAAAGGCAATAGTCTAAGAGTGACACACAAGAAGAAGCCAGCCCTGTTTGGTTACCAAGCCCAACTTTGGGGTAACTAAGCCACTCCTGATAGCAACATTAATCTATCTGTGAAGGATGGGCCTCACGGCCTAATCAGCGCTTAGAGGCCCAGCTCTGAGCATTGTTGTGTTGGGTATCAAGTCTCTAATGTGAAAACTCATAGGGGTGTATTCAAACTTAAAGCGCGCGCGCGCACACACACACACACACACACAAAACTGGCATCTCCACCTTACCCTTAAAGACAGTTACTTGACTGCCTTCCCATAGGACCAGCAGTGTGTAGCCCTAATAACACTGCCTGAGAACTATGTCTCATTCTGAAGGACCAGGTGGGCTGCTCAAGCTTATCAAGGGTAGCCAAGCATTCAGAGGAGCCAGAATGTCTTTAGATGAAAATATGATACCAATCCCTTTTTGTAGAGCTGGTGGGTAGGCGGTTCAAGATAGGATTTCTTTGTGTATCCCTGGCCGTTCTGGACCTATCTCTGTAGACCAGGCTGGCCTCGAACTCACAGAGATCCTTCTCTGTATTCTTTCCCAAGTGTCAGGAGTAAAGGTGTGTGCTACCTCTGTCTTGCATGCTATCAGCTCTTTATAACATCTAGGCAATGGTCAACCACAGGTTGATTTCAAATCTCATACTGGAATCTCACATCACATTTCATAATCACTGGGTCACCTCTAGCCACCTCTCTGGCTAAGGGCTTTGATTGCTTCAGTAGACAGTCTATGTGTGAGCCTTTTCCAAATTGTGTACTTGGAGAATTGACCCAAGGCCCTTGAGAAGTTTGCCTCTCAGACACTGATGACTTCCTGGTCTGTTTCTTTTCTATGTGCTTTAGCAAACTGGGGTAGGGGCTAAGTATCTAAGAGCCCTCCTGTTGTGAAACAGACTGGCATATGGGCAATGTAGTCTCCACCTTCTAGATTCTCTCTCTACCCTTGTTTTTGGTGCACAGGTCATTCCAGGAAAAGATGAGGTCCACATGCCTGGTAAGTTGACAAGTACTGTTCAAAGTCTGGGAAGAAGAAGCCTATTTATCTTGCCCACTGCCCCATCTTTCCCCCAATACACACAAGGTTTCATGTACTCTATGCTGGCCTCAAACTCATTATGTGAACCAGGTATGAACTTGAAGTCCCTGTTCCGTCTGCCTCTTCTGAGTGATGAGACTATATGTATATCACTATCCATCACCATGCCTAGTTTATGAGTTCTGAGAATTGAACCTAAGTCTTCATGTGTGTTATGCAGGCATTCCATCAACTGGGCTTCATCTTAGGCTCATGCATTTCTCATGCATATCTGTGTCTGAAGACAAATTTGAAAAGTACACTCTTTTTGTGCCAGGAAGTAGCAGACAAGTGATCATCCCAGGTCATTCAAACCAGAGGAACAATGGCTAGAGAAGTGAAGCAGGGTGGAGCACACCTCCCAGGAGACAGTCCCCTTCTAGGCTTCCGGAATTCAGTGTAGAAAGGAGGAGGCTCCCATGATTAGAGAGTTAGTGTGGGAGCCAAGTTTTCTAGCTACCTCTGCCTTTTGCTTTGGTCAATGAGTAGAAGCTGTCTGCTAGAGCTCCTAGTTGTCAGGCCCCAAACAAAACTGCTTGCAGCTACTTAGCACTCAGTGGCCTTCTAGGAGTTGGGTTCACCCCTGGATGCTGGTAAGAGTTCTTTGTTATAGGAATGTATATGCTGTGATTCTGTTACTTACCCACTTAACAATCCACTTCCCCCTGCTGGTTTCTCTCTCCCCAGTTAACAAGCCTCCTACCAGCAATCACCATCGCCTTCCCTGGGTCAAGTGGATAATGAGGGAGCTGGCTGCCTGGCTTCCTCTACAAACTCGGGTGTTTACCTTGGGAGGTAGCAGAGGCTCAATACATAGACTCAGAGGCAGCCTGGGGTGAAGAGGAATCAGCACTAGACTAGGAGACAGAACACCAGGTTCAAAGCACGCTATGAAGTGAAAATAAGAAGCAGTTCCCCTGAGGTTTCTGTAGGAGTTAAATAAGCCAGTATATGTCAAGCTTCCTGGCCTCTAACAGTGCAGCATCTAGCGGCAACAAACATCAGATCTCCTGGCAAACTACGGGCAGTGGAACTGATTGAAGATATCCAAGGGTGGGAAATGGGAGATGGGAAACTGATCCCTGCATCTCCTTATTCAATCTGTCTCCTTTGGAGGAAAGCGCCTGCATAGGTCATTTCAGGAAGGGTGGCAGGCTTTGTATAATAGTTTGCAGCTCTTGTTAGAGATCCTGGAACAATCAGTGAATACTTTGTACTGGAAATCTCTGTTTTCCAGGCTGTCTTGTATGGCTAGAGCTTTGAGTTTTGCTGCTGAAAAATCGATGAGGATTTGCAGAAGGAAAAATCAAGTTTGCTCAGCCAGCAGCTGTCTGGGATGTCCATGTCCCCACGAGAGTCATATGCCAATGGATCTCTGAGTTCCAGTCTTGTCATTTCCTTGTCCTTCTCCTGCTCCTTCTGTCAACCTTTTCAGTGTCAGGAAGGTTAGTCAGTGTTGCTCTGGGGCGTTCCACATAGCCTATTGGGGCCACCTGGGAAGCACCATTGGGTGAGCCTCAGTTCCCTCAGCTGATGGCAGCTCGGACAGGTCATCCAGAGACCTAACAGATGGTAGAAAGTATTGCAAAGCAGATTCGTTTCTATCAGAGTGTCTGCCCTCTGACTGAATCTGAAACTTCTCTAAGATAGAGAGGCTTACACTACATAGTCCAGGATGGCCTCAGACTCGTGATCTTAGGGCGTCAGCCTTCTGAGTGCTGAGTCTACCATATACCACCATGCTGGCTTGTTTTCTCATTTATTATGTTTTGGGGAGAAAAAAAAAGACAGTTCTGCAACTAGTAGAATGTGATTGGAACTCTAGTGTGTGCTTTTCCTGTGACTGGTTGGAGACCAAGAGCTGGGTTTGGGTGAGGTAGATATCTGAAGGCTGGTGAGTGTTTTGTGGGACTTCTTCTTGGGTTGTACTTCTGCCCCAAGCCCAGAGCAGTCATGATCACCTTGTGCTGGAATTCTCTGTTGGTTGTTCTTTCCAGAAGCTCCTGGAATCTTCCAGGCCCTCTTGTTTGGCTAGAGCTTTGTATTTTAGGGCTAGGGAAACTAGACTGAAGAGGATTCGCAAAAGGGAAAATCAAGTGGGCTCAGACTTCACCCTGTGTTCACAGATGTTTCCTCCCTGGGCCTCTTCCTCCACAGGGCTCTTAAACCACAAACAAATGGGAAGTGGCTGTCAGTGTCACCTTTCCCTGAGGAGTGCTAAGGTCCTCATGGGGTTCTGGCTGCTGCTGTTGACCACAAGCTCATTTTGTAGCCTTGTTAGATTGAAACTTTCACATCAAAGTTCCAGGCAGCCAGAGGGATGCTCTGTCCTGAAACTGGGGAGGCTTGGTGTTCATTCCTAGTCTCTGGCCCTCAGTTTCTTTATCTGTAAAATGGCAAGATGGAATCAAGTGATCATTAAAATATGGCCTCCCACTACAGTGATCATATTCTGAGAGGATGTAGAGAGTCAAGGCATAGGAGTTTCCCTGAGGTGGAAAATCCACCACACAGCATAGCTCACTGTCTATACAAACCACGAAATGACTCACACTTGAGTTGAGACTTCACCATTATCACCTTCCTGGGGTAGATTTATCTCTCAGTGCCTGGAGGTTAAATGGGTGGTGTCTTCCCTTTCATGCCTAAGACAAGCCTTCCTGTTTCTGTCATGCATGAGATATTAACACAGCATACTGGGTATGTCTGCGATTGCACAGTTTTGAGAAAGAGGCTCCCATTTGCAGATTGATAAAAACATAACATAACTTTTAATATATTTAAGGATGATCTTGAATTTTCCATTCTTATACATCTACCTCCAGAGTGCTGGGATTATAGGTGTGTGCCACCATACACAGTTTAAGTGGTGCTGGGATACAACCTCAGGACAGCGCCTGCTAGGCAGGTGCTCTATCGACTGAGCAACAGTCCCCGTCCCGTTAATATTTTTGTTTGTTCCTTGTCTCTTTTTTCAAGACAACAGGGCTTCTGAACTCACAGTATAACTGAAGATGACTCTGGATTTCTAATCCTCCGGCCTCTCCCTCCCGAGATCTCAAGCATGGGCCTTGTTCCAAGATTCATAGTTTGATTTTGGCACTTCTCCAGAACTTCTTGGATGTGGATTTGAGTGAGCAGGTCAGGGCTGTGAGGCTCAACTCATCCACTTCCATCTTTAGGCCACCTCTTTGATCTCAACTGTGTTTTTCCACACTTTCTGTTCCCCTTTCAGAGGTCGTGACTTCTGACAGCGTCCCGAGTTGCTTTTGAATTATTTTCTGAGATGTGCCTTTCCCTTAAGCTTTCAGCTTGGCACTTCCTCATTTGGAGTTGCCTCTCCCACCATCCCAGCCTCCTTTCTTCTCATTCTTGGACAAGACAGGTGGCATGTACCTCTGTACACAACATGGAGATTCCTATTGACCTCAGCTCCATTTTCCCATTGCTGGCAGGTCCCTTTCTTGTGGCTGACTCACAGTTTCTATAACACACACGCCCCTCTGTCCGGTTCCCAATTTCACCTTGGCTTTCAGAACAGGTGAGCAACCTGCCCAAGCTCCTCAAAGCTCACTGTGCTCGCTGCTCCCGGGTTTCCTGGGAACTTCTAGTCTTTAATGGTTGGTATAGAGGGAAGGGTAGGTCCCTTCTACCTGTGTGCCCAGAGGGCTGACAACTCAGGGATCAGGTCACTGCAAATCCTGTCCCTTGGGTTAGAAACCGGGACTGGTGAAGGCGTAACATACATCTGTACTCAGGGGATGGCTGGTGATGTTACAAATGCTGTTTCCCTTCCATAGCCTATCCTTGTTCTGGAAGACATCTTTCTCTATCCCTCTGCTGACCTAGTGGTTCTTGAGTGGTTTCTCTGACTGTCTTTGTTTCTTTTGAGACTGAGTGAGTACATGTTTCCTTGTTTCTCCTCTTAAGAGTGAGCCCGTGAAGTTGACAGGCATTCCCAGAGCAGCTTCAGAATCTTCACCACGAGTCCCACTTGTACTTTTTTATCCTTGCCTCTTTACTTCCCCGTAGTGATTCAGACCTCTGTGTCTGCAGGGAATTCAGGTCTGGCTCTCTGAGATTACAAAAACAACCCGAGACCATTTTCTAGATGTGCCAAACTGCTTTCTATGCAACCTGAGTGCTTCCTAACACGTCCTGAGTTTACAGCGAAGGATCTGCGGGGTAGTTTTAGATCACCTAGACAGGACAGCCTTTAAGTTGTAGTTATTTTTATGTATAATTGGAAAATATAAAACCACAGGTCATATCTGTGATTTCTTAGATGTTATGGTTTTAGACCTAGGCTAACTTTAAATTGGCTATGAGTTAAAAAATGGTGGTGGTGGTGATGGTGGTGGTGTTTTAATAAATCACAGTGTTGCTATGGCACAGGGGCATGACAAGATGTAACAGCAGGCTAAGCATGACTGAAGCTGGGAGTCCCTAAGCAGGAAAACTTTTTAGAATATGTCGGGAGGTGGGATCTAACTCAGGTAGTTAGGCTTGGTAGCAGTCTCCTCTACCCACTGAGCCCTCTCTCCAGTCATTAGGCCTTTTCTGACATGTTCACACTCAGTACTGAGAATCTTTTGTAATGTGGATACCTAGAACCTTTGACATGCTGCATACAGGAACTTGGTTTCCTGTCCCGCAACCTCTGCCCAGCACTCACACCCATAGGCCTGGAGCCTGCTACTCCTAGTGGACGTTTTTTGTTTTGTCTCGTGTTGTTTTGTTTTCTGTCCAATGGCAGCAGCACATCTTGGTATCTCCTCTTTGAGCTCAGGACTTACCAGCCCCTCCTGGGCCTCGAATCAGTTTCTAATCCATCCTCCTCTTTCCAAGATAAGTAGAGGCCACACACTCTGGGTATCAGGGAGTGTTTACTTAGACAAAAAGGGTAAATTATGACTTGCTGGAATCTCTTCTTTGTTGATTTCTGAGATAGTCTCAAAACTGGAATGCAGTAAGTCCCTGTGTAGCCCCTGAATGGTGGGCCTTCGTGAGGAGGGAGGAAGATGGGATAGAGACATAATTCTTGTCTCCTGGAGAAGGACTAGGGTACAGTGCACACCAATAGAAGAGACAGGAAGGAAGATTCAAAGAGCATGGGTCTGAAAGGATTTATTCTCCCGTGTCTTAAGTTCAGCTCCCCAATCTTACCTTACGAATCTTGATACCCCCTATGGGATTTGGCTACACTTTCCACATGCCACCAGCTGCACACACCAAGGGGCAGACTGATCTCCACTGTCCACGAGGAACACTGTAGGTGACTGCCTTCAATTTATGGTAACACAGTTTGAACTTGGATCTAGAGCCAACAAACTCCATGCCTCACCCCTAAATTGGTTTCTACCGTTGCTTGGATCCCTATGTTTGTGGTGTCGGCTTTTCCACTCTTTTTAGAATCAACTTCACTTTCTCCTACTGCCCTCGTCTCGTTGGCTGCCCAGCTGCTTCGTGCTTCTTACATCATGTCCCTGGCACTTGGGTTAAGCTCTTCCTTTTCATTCCTGCTGTGGGGCAAATTCTTTATCTTCTCAGAAGCTTCCCTTCATCCTCCCAGCCCACAGTGATCCCGCCCTCCCTAGATTCTGAAAGCACTTATTGTCTTCAGACTTAGCCTTTTGGCATGGCTACAGTGTGTCTTGAAAGCTGTTTCTCTCCCCCTCTCCCCACCTCTCTTTGTGACTTATCTTTATCTTCCAAATTTTAAGAATTAGGCACTACTGTATTCGTGCCTACTGTTTCGTAGCAGCAGGAAAGGATAATCAGTAACTATTATATATGATTGATCATGTAACCCAGGGGTTACATGTGAAGGAGGTGGTACCTATGACCCTATACCCTGGAGACAGTACGGGGGTGAATAATTTCTCCCCTCATGACTATGAAGCATTTATGAAAATGAGTCATCCATGGCCAGATGTTCTTTCTTATTAATTATCATTATAACACAACACGATTCATCCTGCAGAGGATGGGAGCTAAGTGGCCTACTTCAGTTGATAATTTTCAACTATCAGCCTCTATGGAAATGATTACCAGTCTTTTGCTTTTGAATCGTGAGTTGCCTGCAGTCTCTCCTCTATACCTGAGGCCCTGAATGTAGACATCTCCATGATTACAGATGCCAAATGGAGAGAGCTCGTTAGTTTATTTCTCACCATCAACCTTTAAGAGACCATTAATAAAACTCAAGCAACTTCCCAGACAAAACACAGAATCCATTACCCTGTTACAGATAACCATGTTACAGCAGAGTCTTTCAGATCCTGAAAGATTAGCTGAAGGGAATCCCGAAGGGTAAAATCTTCAGGTCAGAGCATGTATCCTGCTTTACAGAGGCCCAGAGAGATATTTGGCCATGAGCTGGTGGCCATAATGAATTTGCAGTGGCAGCCATTCCTTTGTATGGTCAGTGGTGTGCTGTGGCTTGAGAAGGTATCTACTTCTCTGTGTAACACAGAGCCAAGATGGTACTGAAGAAGCTTCTGTGGTCATTGTGATTTCACAATACTTGAAGAACTGGAAAAGGTGTTTCCATACAGGTCCAGATGCAGTTTTGCTTTTAGTAGCAGAAGATGAGAACCCACTTCCAAGAACAGGAAATCACCATGATCCGATCCGATCCTCTATGTGCATTTGTGCCACAAAGCTAAGGGCTTGAGTTCCCCACCAACCCTCTCTCTTATACTTCCCAGAGGTGATGTGATGAGGGGGCTCTGCTTCCAGACAAGGCTCTCCTCTCAGTGGCCAGTTTGAACCACTTGACAGATGCAGGTGCTTTTCTTGTTGTCACTGAGTTTGTTTAATTTTTAAAGTTTTTTCTGTTTTGTTTTGCTTTCTTTCATAAAGACATGGGCACGTGCCTTGACACTTGTGGAAGTCAAAAGATAACTCTTGGAGTCTATTGTCTCTGCTTGAGATTGTGCCTCAGACACTGAACTCAGTTCTTCAGGGTGGCACTTTTACCACCACCACCACCACCACCACCAATCAGGACAATGTTTGTTATCTAGTTCAGGCTGGCCTGGAAACAATCCTCCTGCCTTAGCCTCCAAGTGTTGGGATTACAGGCATATACACTGTGCTCAGGTCTGTGTTTCCTAGCTCTGGTGATCTCGTATCTTCTGTGGCCTCACTGCATTCTCATCTCTGCTCCTCACTCCTTCTCTCTTCTTTATCATTAGGAACCCAATGACTACTCTCGGCCCCTCCTCCCTATTGTTTCAGTCCTTGTTCCTGCTGGCCGCAAGGTATACAGCAATGCCCAGTTACCTTCTTCCCACTCTTACTTCTTGTTCCTTCTCAGGAGCCGGTGTTTTCTCCTCTAGTAATCAGAGAGTGCGATAGAATTCCCCTTGATTTATTAAGATATTTGATCACATGGGATATATGATTCCTTCAAGGGTACCTTGCTCAGACTGAGTGCTGAGTTAAAGACCAGTGGTCATGACTACAGCATATGCCGTGTGTGTGTGTGTGTGTGTGTGTGTGTGTGTGTGTGTGTGTGTGTGTGTAGGCCAGAGGCCAATGTTAAGTGTCTACTTCAATTGTTCTCTACCTTACTTTTTGAGATATAATCTCTTACACCTAGAGCTCTCTGATTGGCTAGACTGGCTAACCAGCAGGCTTCAGGGTTCTGCCTGCCTCTGCCTCATGCCCTCATTTTCCTTATTACTAAGGTTACAGACATATGTGACCATGCCTGGCTTTTCATGTGAGTGGGGGATCCAGACTCAGGTCTTCACGATGGCACAAGGTACACTGACCACTGAACCATCTCCCCAGACCCTAAACAACTTTTTTGTTGTTGTTTATACATTTATCCATCGATGGACACTTGGACTATTTTTGTCATGAACAAGAATGTATAGATATCTCTTCAAAACCTTGCTTTCAGCTCCTTGGGGTATGTATCCAGAAGTAGGGTGACTGGATCTTATGATGACTCTGTTTAAGTCTTAAAGGAAGTAGCTTGCTGTTTTCCATAAGAACACTACCATTTTACACCAGGAATACTCAAGGGTTTTCAATTTTTTTACATCTTCACCAACACTTGTTCTAAAAAAAAGTAGCCAATCCCAAGGGATGCAGGTGACAACCCCCTGTGGTTCTGATTTTCATTTCCCTAATACTTCCATGATGTTATGAATCTCTTTGTCTCCTTGCAGGCCATGTTTATAACTTTGGAAGAATGACCTGTGCTGAGTTTCCACTCGGCTTATTTGTTTTTCATTATCAAATGTAGACTTTTTCTTGTGCTCAGGGTCAGCTGCCTGTCTCCTGTGCTTTCAGCCACTGTGAGAGTAACATCATGGCAACAGCTCTCACCGAGTGCACGTAGTGTCCTCACTCACTCCATCAAGTGCTGTTTTATTTACCTTTTCCATCCTTCCACAACCATTTAGAAAGATACTTGAGTGTCTCTACTTAACATCTGGGAAAAAAATTGAAGCCTCTCTGCCTTGCCTGAGATCTCAGAGTAGTGTATCAGCATCACTGAGACCCTGACTTAACTCCATCACTGGGTGGTAACCTGATTTATATAATTCTCTGTAAAGAACCAGTCAGGGACTGTGGCTTCATGGTAGAATGCTGTCTAGCATACAGAAGGCCCTGAGTTTAGAGTCCTATCACAGAAAAAAACAATCAGTTGCTAAAAATCCCAGAGCTTGTAACAGAAAGTAAACACAGAAATAAACGATGTAAGTGCTAAATCTTCAACGGCTCCAGAAGGCTTCTGTTTGTTTATTTATTTGTCTATCTATGTGCACATCTGTATGTGTATATATGTGTATGTGTACATATGTGTGTGTACATGTGTGAACACAGCTATCTGTGTGTCATGGCATGCCTGTAGAAGTCAGAGGACGAGCTCAGCTGTGAGTCTTTGCCTTTCTCCTCATTTGAGATGATATCTCTTGTTTGTCCTTCCTTACCTCAGGCTACCCGCCCACGATCTTCCAGGGGCTTCCAGCTTTCCTGTCTGTCTTCTGTCTTGCCTAGAACCTCTGTGGTTATAGATATATTCTACTGTGGGTATCTGGTTTTCTTGAGTTCTGAGGATCTGAATTTAGGTTCTCATGCTAGCTCAACAAGCATTCTCCCCACAGAGATGACTCCCCAGCTTCCAGAAAGCTTTTAAACAGAATATCAGATTCATTGGGGATCCCGGTCCCTACCTAACCTCTATAATGGGTAGATACAGTATTGCTCTTGAGCCCAGCCCTGTCCTCATTTATAGCCTTGGGTGATAGGTAGTGAGCATAGATGTAAGGCCAAGGCCAGAGATTAGTTTCACACAATCCTTCTTTCTGGAAATTCTCCATTCTTTTCATACTGGCTTTTATCAGACCTTGGGTTCACACAGCTGGAGCCAGGCCCAAGCCAGAGCCCCAACTTAGGTTTGGGAAGAAGTTGGCTGCAACTTCTCCCAGTAGGGATAAGGCAGGCCCAGAGAGTCCTGTCTAAAATGCAGTAGACAAAAGTGCCCTTGTTTGTAGGCCCCGGAGTGGGCGTCATCTGGTCAGTGACACAGGCTTGGCCATTGTATGCTGTGACCTCAGCCAATTTTTTTTTTAAACTGAGAAAAGGGGTGGGAGGGGAAGTCCTCTAGAAATTGTATCTGGAAAGGCCTGCATGGGCTGTTGATTTCCCAACAGGCACGGGAGCAGATTTGGGAGGAACTGTGCAATGTAGTGGCTTCTTTGTGAAAGAACAGAGATGTCAGTGATGAGAAAAGCCACAGGAACATCCCCCAGGGTGCTCAGCGCACTGGCCCTGGGGCAGCTGCTTGCTTCAGCCACACTTTCCCCAGAGGGTGCCATGCAGAACAAGTTGCCCGGAGCCCAGTTCTGAGCCTGGGGCTTTAGACCAGCCCTGGCGTCTCTTCCATTGCAACTCCCCTTAAGGACCAGCTGCCCACTCATGGTAAGAACCACTCGTGCAGAAGGATGCTTGACCTATCCTTTCTGTCTGTTGTGAAAAATGCCTTTAACAGTGCAGAGAGGATATTCTGAAGACCCTGTGAGATTGGATAGTACTTGGTGAGTCTGGAAGGTCCGTGGACCTTGTGCCAGGAGGGCACATGTGCCCAAGACAAGAGCCGAAAGAGGAGGTATGGGCCAAGTGTAAATGATGGGTTGAAGTGGGGTTGGGGGTGAGGAGCTATGTGGAAAGATGGGAGAAGAAGTATTTGGATAGAGAAGGCTCACCTGCGACAGGTAGTTAAATGCATGTGATGGAGAACAGAGCCGATGTGGATTTATTTATAAGTTTTTATCATTCTTCTTTTTCTATATATATTATATTTTTCTAAATATAAAGCATGGCTTCTTCCTGCCCATCTGGCATCTCCTCCATGCCCCAGATTTACCGAGAAAGTTCTGAGGTGCAAGATCTAGGGAAGAACTGTAAATCTCTGCGTTATGAGAAGGTAAGGGGAGCCTTTGGGTGTCACAGCTCCCCAGATGGTAGTTAGGCACCAGTGACATCTAACTGGGTTTCCAGATTGGCATATGCCTCCTTTCAGTTTGGCAGTGAAAGCTTTTCTGAGATATGGGGATAAAAACCCTTGTTCTGCTGATCCCTGAGCCTGGATGGTCGCCTTTCCTATGACCTGCCCTTTAGCCTAGATTTTGTATGACGCCCCTTACCCCGCTGATGAGGCTTTATGGTTGTGAGATCCAGTTTACATGAAGCCTACTCAGTCCCTGCATGGAATCTTCCTCCACCTTGCTGGACCACTAAGTACCCCTGATTTGAACATTCTTTCCCAGAACTGAACTGGAACCAGGAGAAGACAATAGTACTTGCTACCCAAGAGTGTCCTCTAACCGGGATCTTTGACTTCCCAAGAATATGTATAAGGGGGTTTTGTAATAATAAACAGGGTCTGAATGGTCATGGGGGTGACTTTGACCCACAAATCCAGTGTTGGGGGCAAGACTGGGACTTTGCATTTTTTAGCTATCTCCCAAAGGACACATGTGATGCTAGTTCAGAGGGCCACCCTTGGAGAGTTACTCCTGAAAGGATCACAGGCTAGACCATATCATAACCAAGTGAAGGATGCTCAGGATAGGACTATAGCATGCTATGGAGATGCTGCTGGGCCTGGTCAGACCTGAGGAGGAAAGGAGGACCCACAGAGAACATGCACATTGGTATGCTGAGAGCTAGAAAGGGTTCGAGGCCAGCTTGTAGCAATGTGGGACATGTTGGGTGCAGGACCACTGTTGGGCTGTACAATAGCCATTGTTCAAATGTGTCTGAGGTGTAGTGTAAAGAGTAAACTGGATATGCTCATTCCTTAGGTGACAGGAGCCCACCTAGGGCATGTACAGATGACTCTGGCTTCTGGTGACACATTGATGGGAACAGAGACAGAAGCCCAGGATACCAGGGCAGAAACCAGGCAGCAAGGCAGACAGAGCTGGGTCCTTGAAAGTAGCTTTCACAGGGAAGGGGCAAACCCAGACCTATTAGGACAGAGCTCAGTGTAGTGACAGATGCAATCCTAAGAGGCTGGGCACAGGCAGCGTTTAAGAAGACCATGCTTCTGAATCACATGTCTATACATGAATATGACTTTTTCCCCTTCTTCTACACAAATGGCACATCCTTAAAACAGATAGACTAGCATTTAGAATCATTGAGCATTAGATGATATCTGTTCAAAATAAGCCCTCGCAGACCATCTGGTCCAACTTCCACATTTGAGAGATGAAGAAAACAAGGCCCTCCCAACCAAGATGAGGCGGGTTGCTTAAGATCTCAAAGCAAGGCTGCTACAGCTTCAAACATGGCCCCTGGGAGCACAGCTCACATTCTGTGTGCCTCTTGCATGTTGCTATGGTGTGGTGGTGTGTCCTCCATGGTAAGGTCTTGGCAGTTATTGTCTGTTTGTTTCTTATGCCTCTCTATCAGTGGATCCAAAAGCTTCGCCAAGTGGGGTTGGTAGGATCATACCTATACTGACTCTGGAAACTGCCTGTCAGCTTTCATCTCCCTGCAGGCTAGTGTTTCAGAACCAATTAGGGGAGTCAGGCATCTTTGAACAAAACGGCTGTGAGCACGAGCAGTTGGCACTGCAGAATAACTAGAACGCGTCTCCATGGTGAGACTGGCTACTTCCGCTTTCTTTCGGTGCCTGTGGGCTGCTGCAGCCCACAAGAAGTGACCACAAAGTCAGGCCAGCTGGATGGCAGCCACAGCTGGCAGGCAGCAGCACCTACCTTTATTCCCTAATGAGGCACAGTTGGCCTGTCGCTAAAACGGCACCGACTCCCTGAAGAAACCCCCTCTTGTCCCCAGAGCATCTGCTGGGACAGGGCAATCCCTTGCCCTTGAAGTTCCCTTCCAGTGGGCAGCTGCTTTGCATGCGATGTCGAGCCCGTGGCCAATGGAAAAAAGCAGCCCTCAACTGTCTTTTCTTAATTCTCAAAAATCTCGGATTATGGTTATTGTTAATGTTTTTAGAAGGATATTATTATTTATTATTATTTAATGTGTATACATGAAGGGGGTGGTTACTTACACAGGACTATAAGTGCCTTCAAAGGCCAGAAGAGGACTGTTGGATCTCCAGGAGCTAGAGTTATAGGGGGTTGTGATCTGCCCAGAGTGAGCCCTGGGAACTGAATTTGTGTGCTCAAGAAGAGCAGTATGTGCTGTTAACCATTGAGACATCTCTCTAGCCTCCTATTTAGTGCATTAACCTTTTTAAAATTACATTTTATTTATTTTATGTGCAGCATGCTTCTGTGTATACGTGTGCGTGTGTGTGCGTGTGTGTGTGTGTGTGTGTGTGTGTGTGTGCGTGTGTGTGACACACACACATGTCATGGCATGAGTGGAAGACAGAAGACAACTTGCAAGAGTCTGTTGTGATTTTCCACTATGAGGATCCCAGGGATGGACCTCAACTTGTCAGGCTTGATTGGTGTCCTCCTCTACTCGCTGAGCCATTTCTATAATTGACACATAATTGTCCATATTTATGGGGCATAATGTTAACGATCATATCAGAGGGATTGGCCTATCCATCAACTCAGCTGAATATCATTTCTTTGTGTGGGCAATGTTAAAAAGCCTCTCTGTCAGCTGTTTTGAAATATTCAATTAATTGCTGTCAACCATAGCTGTTCCACTGTGCTCTGGTCCATTAAAAGGCACCCTTCTACCCAGCTGCACCCTAGAATTTTAACATTGCTTGCCACCCCTCTCTTCCCTACACTCTTTTCAGGCTCTAGAACCTCCTTATTTTCTACTTTGAAATCTAATTTTTAGCTTTTGCATATACTTCTGACCGCTTATATCCATTTCTGAATGGAAGAGAGGGCTTAGTAAATTGAATTATGGGATTTTCTTAAGAGGCATAACAATTTGAGAAAAGACTAGAGGTAGCAAAAGTCTGTTTTGGAGCATTGTAAATTTAGCGAGGAAGAAGGGCTGGCCTCACAGCATGGGTCTTGCATAGTGTCCAACCGTTCCTCCCCTAACACTAGTGTTGGCAAGGCTCTCTTTGGCCAGAAATCACAAAGGTGGATTTTGCCCTACCAAGTAAAGAATCCATAAAGTGTCCTTCAAAGTTACTCTATAGAGCTGGAGACAGAAGAACCTAGTTTGTACCTTAACATCTGAAACCTTTTTTTTTTTCCTCATGGGATACCAAAATTTATTAAAGGTAACAATAATAAAACTAATGTTTTGTGAACATCCATGTTCCGGGGCAGGATGTCTCTGCTGGTTTTGTCTATGTGGCTACTGCTTTTACAAGCTGAGCTGAAGATTTAAATGTTTTTGAAGGTCTCCAGTGGTGGCTTTGGGCTCTACTATGAAAGATTTCTTCTAGATTCTAAAACCCTCATTTTAGTGGACTATGGCAATCTCATTTTATAGATAACGAAACCAAGGCCACAGGAAGCACACACTTTGAAATCATTTTGAAACATTGATTCTTTATGCCTGGGCCACTGTGATTTCTGCTAATGCTTTGGTCATCTGCAATTGGAGGTAGACAATGGGAATGGCCCAGCCTGTTGATGTTTCTGGGTATAAGATAGAAGAAAATGTGCCCATCTGCACAGGCTAGGAACTGGGGAGTCTGCTAACAGTTGGTGCTGAGGTTTACATGTGATTAGGCTCATCTGATAATGTGTGTTGAGGAAAGAAACCCTTAAGAGGCAGAAGGTTGTTACGGCATAGGGACATGGTCCCTGGAAGGGATTAATGCTTGTCTCCTTGAGCAGGTTAGTTCTCGCTGAAGACTAGTGCTCTGAAACTGAGATGTCCCATATGTTTGGTCCCTTCTGCATACATACCTTTGGCTTTCTGTCTCTCCACTATGTAGTGACCCCAGTAACTCTATCCTCTGGCATTAGAAAATTGTGGATCAAATAAACTACCTTTCTTCTTTAAATACCTCACCTCAAGCTATTTTGTTATACATAATGACGCACACAATTACATTCATATAATACAATTACATTCCTACAATACAGTTATATGCATACAATACGAAATGGTGCATCACATCACACAGGTTTGCTCAGCTGAAATGCAGAAACACTTGGAAGACTTTGCCTATATAAATGGTTTTGAAGCATCAGGTCTACCCAAACACCAGCAGTGGGACCAAGTAGACAAGTTTTCCTTGGCTCCCCCAGCAAAGGCTTCAAGATGAAGAAAAAGTTCTATCCTGCTGCTAGAGGGGTTCTGTTTTCAGGAATATGTGTTTAACGCCTCTCCCCTCAGGCCCTATGTCTTGTGGTTGTCTGCTCCAACCTCTGGTAGAGGCAGAAGTGACTCTTATATCAAAAATAAAGTTGTGTTACTTGGTCATTGCTGATATTCTGCTAGAAGAAGCAAAAGAAATGGTATCTATCATCTGTTGTTATCCTTGTGGTGCTGCTGGGTAGATGCCAGTAGTAGAAAGGATCTCAGACAAGAGAAGTAGTCTGGAGTTCTTGGCTTGCATTGCCTATTAACTGGCCTAGAACCCATTTGCACTGGCGCTTGCGAAGTACTTCAGCAGTTTCAATGACCCTAATGACTGATGGTCTTTGTGCCTTCTTGTTAACTACTGGAAGTGAACCTTGTGCATGTCCCTTTCCACACAGGGACCAGGTAGAGGTACCTACAAGATGCAGGCTCACCCAGCCCCAGCCCAGGAGACAGCCTCCTGAGATTCTGGCTGTGGCAATACAATCAGGAGGCAAATATGAGTAGCAATTGAGGTGTTCAGAGAACCCTATTTTCCTGCTGGATTTTCCCTTAGCCCAGCTTGCCCCACTTCAGTGGATTCTTGGGCTGAGAATCCCCTGTAGAAACTGACTGTCCACACTGTAGGCGGGAGGCTTCAGTCTTCAGGGAAAAGACAATCAGACACCAAATAGCAAGGGATGAAAAAGGAGCCAACTGAGCAGTGTCTGATGGCTTTGTGGGAGGAAACAGGAGAACACAGAGCGTTGTTTATCTGAGACAGAAGGAACACACTGTATAGCTTAGCCATCAGCTTAGCTAGCCTTGAATTTGTAATTTCCTGCCTCAGCCACCCAAGTGCTACAATTATAGGTGTATAGTAGCACTATGCCTCAGAAGAAGAATTTTTTCTAGGAAACCTGTTTAGTTAATTTTGTGTTGTTGTAACCAGATTCTGTATAAAGAAATCAAAATGAGGTTTATCCAGCTCATGGTTTTGGAGGTCTGGAAACATAGCGCTCCCATCAGCTCCTGATACGGCCTTTTGCTAAGACATAATATGAGTGAGGTCATGCGGAGGATAAGTGTGTGTGTGTGTGTGTGTGTGTGTGTGTGTGTGTGTGTGTGTGTGTGAGCATATGAGTGTGTGAATGTAGGTGAGTGTATATGAGTGTGCATGAATGTGTGAATGAGTGAGAGTATGTGTGAATGCTTGTATGAATGTATGTGTGAGTGTGTGAATGTGCAGGTGTGAGAGTATGTGTATTAATGTCTATGTGTAAGAGAGGAGAGAGAGAGAGAGAGAGAGAGGAGAGAGAGAGAGAGAATATGTGTGCCACCTCTTAAACATCCTACCCCTCTCAGCGTTGTTCCACCAGAGGACTATGGTAACAGGATGAAACTTTAGGGAACAAACCAGAGCAGATAGAAGAGAAGAGCAGGAGCCTACCTCTGACTCTCTTGCGGCTTTATATTTTCTGTTATTACTTGAGGTGATGGTCACATGTTTTAAAACCTCTATATAAACAACTTGCAGACTTAAGTCTCTAACCAAATTTTTAATTATGCATGTTTATTTGCATGCATGCCTGTGTGTGTGTGTGTGTGCATGCATGAGTGCATATGTATAGGTATGTGTAGGGAGATCAGAGACATGTTTTCCAAGTCAGTTCTTCCCTTCCACCTTGTTGAGGCAGGGTTTCTTTTGTTTTAGCTACAGAACTGCAAACTTCACACTTGCTGGTTTTCTTGCCTAGAGTTTCTGTTGCTGAGATAAAACGCCATAACCAGAAGAAGCTTGATGAAGAAAGGGTTTACTTCATCTTACATTTCTGTTTTATGTTCCATCCGTGGAAATCAGGGCAGGATCCCAAGGCAGGAACCTGGCAGCAGGAACTGAAGCAGAGGTCATGGGGGGCTGCTGCTTACTGAATTGCTCTCTATGGCTGGTTCAGCCTGCTTGCTTAGACAACCCAGGATTATCAGCCCAGGGGTGGCACCACCCACAGTGATCATTAATCAAGAAGATGCCCAACAGACTTGCCTAGAGTCCCGTTTCATGGACCATTTTCTCATTTGAAAGTCCTTCCTAGAGTTCTCTAATCTGTATCAAGTTTGTGTAAAGCTGACCAACACACTGGCCCATGAGCTTTTGGGCAATTCTTCTGCCCATGCCTCCCACCTTGCTGTAGACTATAGATGCGTGCTACCACATCCAACTTTTTATATGAGTTGCTGGGATTAAACATGGGTTGTCAAACTTATGTGGCTAACACATTTAGCAACTGAACCACCTCCCTGGCCCTTTCAGATCATTCTTATACATAAGTGCATGTTTGTGCAGGTGTACTGACCTGTGCATAAATACATGTGTGTGCAAGTGTACCCACCTGTGCATAAATGCACATGTGTGCAGCTGTAACCACCTGTGGGAGTACATATGAAGGCTGGCATTCAGGTGTTCCTATTTTAGTGCTTCTCCACCTTGTCTTTAGGGTCTGATTAGCTCACACATTGGCCAGAGTGTCCGGATAGCCAGCCCCTGGGATCTTCCTGTCTCCTCCAAGTGCTGAAATTACAGATCTGCAACAGCTATGCTCGACTTTTACAGGAGCTGTAAGGACCTGAGCTCAGGTCTGCATGCTCACACAGCAAGCGCTTCACCACTGGGCAATCTCCCACCAGTTGCTACCAGTGGTCAACCTAGGTCCCTTTGACTGACTTCCTCTTTCTTCATATTAATTTCTCCTAAACTTCCAGACATTGGAGAGCATCTTCCAAGCACCCTGTGCCTGCAGGTTCCAGCACCTGCTCATTGGGAATATTTAGGAGGGAAATTGGGCTTCCACTGAACACCATGGGCTTTATCTTTACCGTTTCCAAAGCATCTGTGTAACTCCACCACGATTGGGTTGTTTTCAGTGGCATATTCTCAGGAAATACTTGTGGAGACTTTTTGTGGATGTTTTTTTCTTGAGACAGTGTCTTCCTCGGAAGTTCTGGATATCCTGGAACCTCTTTTGTAGGCCAGGCCTCAGATTCATGCGACTACTCCTGCCTCTGGTTCCCAAGTGCTGGAGTTACAGGCATAAGCCACCATGCCTGGTGTAGATGCCCAGTAACACAAGCAAAGAGATACACATAGGTTATGGTGTAAATGCTTTGGAAAGTTAGACAAGGAGAGCAAGCATCTGTCGGGGTCTGGAATCAGGTCCTTGTAGACAGTGAGAGACACAATTTCTTTCCCCTTTGCTATAGAAGAGGAGTGATATTCTGAGAGTCTTTGTCTGTTGATGATTATGTTTCTGTCACTTCTTCTCCAAAAAGAAACCTTGGCTGCATGTAAAATTCTAGCCCATAATATGCTAGAGGGCTCTTTTGTTTTCCTTTGAAAAAAAAAAAAAAAAAGGTCCCACTGTATAGCCCAGGCTGGCCTTGAACTCAGGTATCTTTCTGCCTTCCCAACCCAGAACACTGGAATTACAGGTTTGTCCTATGACACCCAGCTTAAATCCATTCCGCTTTCTTTTTGTAGTTGCTATTTTATCTGTTTAAGACAGGGCCTGCTATGTAGCTGAGAGCAGTCCTGAATGTGCAATTCTCCTGCCTTAGCCTTGATGAAATGCCCACTTCACATCTGTTTGAAGCTCAGTTTCCAGCATTCGTTCATTCAGCCATTCATTAATTCACTCACTCATTCAATGTTCCGGGCGGTGGGCTGAGACTAAACTGAACAAGAGGCGTGTGTCACTGCCTTCTTGAGTTTCATCTGTAGTTTGTTTCCCTGTTTATGGGGATATTAGCTACCTGGTTCCCTTCTTCTGGCCAAGTCTCTGAATTACTGACTTTCAGAAGAACATGAAGACAACCCCACCAGAGTCCAGCCTAATGCTATGAAAATAGTCACTCTCAGATGCACTGTGCCACCCTTAGGGGCACCCTACTTCCTCTACAGTCCCCTCCTGTGACTTGCAATTTCTGAGTAGATAGAGCTGACGGAACAGTAGCTTCATCAACGAGATAAAGAGATGTTCAGCATTATTGTAAACCAAAAGTTGAAGTTGGTGACATCATTGCCGGAGGCAGGGCCACCATGGGTAGCTATCTTTGTGTGGGAGAGTCCTCCTACCATGAACAGGTGTCCAATAGAAAGAATAGCCCAGCCAGTCTATTTTGTTTGTTTGAGAAAGGGGCTCAATATGTAGCCCAGGCTGGCCTTGAACTCATGACTGCTGTCTTGGTACTGAGATTATACCCAGGTGTGTCACCTGGCCCAGCTGAGGCTTGGTCTTCCTAGTGTCCCTTTGCTCCTGTGACCTTGCTGATAATGAAAATGGCCGTAGAGGCCACTCCTGACATGATGTTTAGGATTACTCTAGGTGTGCTAGCAATAAACTAATTGCTAATGCCTGAATCCATCAAGCGGCTTCCAGCCATGTCCTGGCTACTTCTGGATGTCCAGCTGGCTACATGGATGGGGAAGGAAGAATGTGCTGGCAAGTCCTTTGTGGAGGAGCCTTCAAGCAGTGCCAATCACAGCACTGGGCTCATTAGCAGTCATTGTCATGGCAACGGGTCTGCCAGAAAGTGGCTCGTTAGGCTGACAACTTCAGAGGTGTTATATATAGATCTGGGGAGGGGTGGGGGGAGAGGGGGTGCAGAGCCCTGTGGATATGCCTTTCTTTAGAGCTCCCATTGCTGCTGGGTTTGGGGTGTGAGAAGACAAGGAACTGGGGACCTTAAAACTCTCTGATACGCTGCTAAATCAAGTGTCTGGAGGCCACCCGTGAACACCTGCAGGTAGCGTTCGCTCGCTCACTGCTTCAGAAGGTAAGAGGCAGGTGCTCCTAGAAGCATCCCGCAGGTGGAGACGGTGTCCCAGGATGAACTTGAACGTGAAGAGTGAAGGAGGCTCTGGGGAGCTTACTAGGGGGGTCGGGACTTACTGGAGGCTGTAGATACGTCCTCAAGTCTTTCTTTAAATAGTCTGAAGAGGGCATGGGGTTAGGGAATAAGATCCTTCTCTTTCATAAGTGGCTGTACCACTCAACACCGCCTCGTTTACAAATCATATGTATTGAAGTTTTAGATTCCCTCCTGCTGTCTATTTCAGGGGTGATGGTTTCTCTCAGTTGCTCCCACTAATGCTGTATCAGAGTAGCTCTGGAGTGTAGTGAACCAAGGACTCAGGATGCAAACTGCCTTGATCTGGTGGTGACACACCAGAGGTTTAGCATGTGCTGAGCTGCCCCATCACACTTGGTTTTTGTTTGGGGTATTGTGTGTTTTGCTGGGTTTTGTTTTGCTTTGGTGTGTGTGTGTGTGTGTGTGTGTGTGTGTGTGTGTGTGTGTGTGGGATGTGTGTGTTTGGTGATTGATTTTTAGATGTTTTCTTTGGGCTTTTGTTTACTTGAGACAGGGACTCATTATGTAGCCTAGCCTGGCCTCAGACTCACGAGGTAGCCCAGGCTAATACTGAGTTGACCATCCTCCTGTCTCAGCCTCTTGAATGCTGGGATTACTGGTGTGTGCCACCAAGTCCTGATGGAGCATTTCTTTTTGAACTTGGAGTGATATCCCTTGCTTTCTTGCTTTCTTGCTTGCTTGCTATTTTCCAAAAGGAGTCAGTACTACCATTAGGAGAAATGGTTTTTTTTTTTTTTTTTTTTTTTTTTTTTTGTATTTAAAATAAGGAGACAGAGAAGTCAGCCGGCAGCCAGGGGAATGAACGTGACGTCTGGTGAGGGTGGTGATATTTTTGCGCATCTCCTGGGAAGGCATATGCTCCTTTGGAGACTGTGAGACAAGCAGGAGGTTCAGGCCTGAGCTGTCATTCCCCTTGTGGGAGTCATATCTCAGGTGGACAAGTGCTGACATGGAGCTGAGTGTTGGCTGTTGGCAGGAGATGGGCTGAAGGTAACTTGGCATCCAGTAACTGGACAGAATTTTCTAGAAGCAAGCTAATTTTAGTTGGTTGGTTTGATTGACTGAGTGAGTGATGTTTTTGTGTTCTTGGACTGAACCCAGAGCCCCCGAGTCTATACTCTGCCAATAAGCAATACTCTTAGCCTCAAAGCAATACTTTAAAGTTGTTTGGTTTAACCATTTAATTATCTATACAATACTGTGCAATCATTAATCCTCTAACTGTGACAGCCCTTACTTTAAAATAGGAATAAAAGCATCATTAATACAGATATCTTACAAAGATAAGTAAAGCACTTGACTCAGGGCCTTGTGTACTAAAGACATTTAGGGATAGGAGTCCTTATAGTTGCATAGAAATCAGACCTACAGTCAAATCTCTGTGGAGAACCCTACTGGATTGGCCTTGTTTGGTTTCTGTTTGTTTCTTTGCTATGGGAGAGATTGGACACAGGTCTATGCTTCTGCTAAGCAAGCACCCTATATTCCTAGCCTTTGGTGTCTGAAGGCAGTCTCACTGTGTTTCTCAAACTAGCCTTGAACAGGTGATCCTCCTGCCTCAGCTTCCTGGGTGCCAGGATTACAGTTGTGTAGGCATCTAGCTTAGACTGGGATTTTACAAGCTCTTGCTATTACATATGAAGTAGGGTAAGGTTCAAGAGTTTATAGCACTATTATTTACAAAGGCTCCAAAGTGGAAACAATGCAAGTGTCCATGAAAGGTTCAATGTATAAACAAGTGTGCCACGTCTATTCATACAGTATAATAGTACACAGAATTTTAAAAATAGTGTGCTATCTGGTGTGACACCACAGAAGATCTTTATACCTATTTGAAGGAGGGACAAAAGGCTGAAGCCTTCCCTCATATCCTCAGAGTCTGAGCCTATGTGTACAGTTAAGCATGTTGTTTCTTTGACAAATGAAGGGAGAATGGGAAGGACCAAAACCCAGCCTTGCACTCTGGCCTGGTGATGGCTCCTTCCAGAGGCAGAGACAGTTTTATAATTCCAGCAGAGACATCCCATGTGCTGCACTCAGAAAGCCTCCCCTAGCAGGAACCTTCACCATCACACACCGCACTCGGCTCCCCCTGATCTTGTCTGTTCTAGGGGTTGTGACCCTACTATGCACTTCCTTCTGCTCTTCTTTCCTCTTCCCATGGGAAAGAGGCAAGCAAAGTAAGGAAAGGAGACACAAGGACCAGGGGGAGGAAAGTGTCTTAGTTGGGTTTCTATTGCTGTGACAAAATACCAAGACCAAAATTAACTGGGGTGGGGGAGTTTCAGTGTACAACTCTCGGGTCACACTCCTGTCATCAAGGGAAGTCAGGGAAGGAACCTGGAAATAGAAACTGAGGTAGAGAGCATGTATACTGATTTTCTTTCTTTTTTTAAAATGTTAATCAAAGGCTTTATAAGTTTGGTAAGGCTCAATAACAAGATGCCCATACAATCAGAAGTGTAACCCAACACCCAACCTAGATATACCAACTACCTTTGACTGGCGGAGACACGTGAACATTCACCTCCATGCCATGTTCCCCCGCCCCTCTCTCTCTTTCTCTCTCTCTCTCTCTTCTTCTCACTCTCTCTCTCTCTTTCTCTCTCATCTCCTAGCTCCTCCTCTCCTTCTCTTCCTCCTCTCCTTCCTCCTCTTCCTCTCCTTATTCCTCCCACCTTAGCTCCTCCTACATATCACCCTTCCTGTTAAAATGATTACTGATTTTCTACTCATGGCATGCTCAACTTACTTGCTTATAGAACCTAGGCTCACCAGCCCAGGGGCAGCACTGCCCACAGTAAGTTGGGCCCTCCCACATCTATTATAAATCAAGAAAATGCACCACAGGTTTTCCTGCAGGCCAATCTAATGGGGACTTCCTTTCAATTGAAATTCCCCTTTCCAAATAACCCTAGTTTGTGCCAAGTTGACGTATAACCAACCAGCACAAAAGGGAAGAATGTAACCAGGAAGGGAACTAATTAGGGAAGAAATTCAAGGGATTCCTTAATTGCTAGGTGGTCATGCACACTCTACCCGTCCGGGGGCTGTGGGCAGATCTCTCAGAAGACCTCTGTTCCTGCCCCTCTGAGGCCGTAAGAGTGAGGAGCACTGATCCTCAGGGGCTCTTACATGAGAGCTGTCAGGTGATGTGGTGATAAAATTGTGCCTTTGCATGTTTTTAAAAGTTTTGTTTTTATTTTATGCATGTGTTTACCTCCATGTGTGTCTGAACATCACATGTATGTCTGAACATTACATGTGTGTCTGCACATCACATGTATGCAATGCCTATAGAGCCCAGAAGAAGACATAAGATCCTCTGAATCTAGAGTTACAGACCTATGTATGTTTTTGTGAGCCATCATGTGGGTTCTGGGAACCTAGCCTGGGTTCTCTGCAAGAGCAGCAAACACTATTAACTTCTGAGCCATCTCTCTAGCCCTGCTGTATATTCTTCAAAGACAGTTTGTATTGTGATTAATATGTATATGTATATATATATTATATATAATTGACCATGCATAGCATTTATCACTCATTATAGTGTGTCTCCATGACAACTCCCTATTTTAGGCCATTTCTCTCTCTGTTCTCTCTCTCTCTCTCTCTCTCTCTCTCTCTCTCTCTCTCCACACACACAGAGAGAGAGAGAGAGAGAGGAGAGACCCACACCTAGAGAGAGAGAGAGAGAGAGAGAGAGAGAGAGAGAGAGAGAGAGAGACCCTGTATTCATCTTCCAGACCATATCCCTCTGTAGTCACTAGTGTATTCTGTGGCATTGCCTGCCCTGGACATGTCACATAATGGAAAGAGACCACATGTGGCCTTTGTGACCTGAGTTCTTTCACTTAGCATGATGACTTTAAGGCCCAGCCATGATGTAGTGAGATCCAGAACCCTATTCCTTTTCATTCCTGTAGTAATATTCCACTGCATGGCTGTCCCATATTTTATCCAGAGCCTTAAGGATGGTCCTTTGTGTTGTCTCCACTGTTTGCCTTTGCAAATACTTCTGCCTTGAATGCCCTTGTGCACTTTGTTCGGAGGCTTGTTTTCATTCCCGAGGGGAAAGGATCCCTCAGTTGTCTCCAGCATCTTCTGACTCCTGATTTCTGGGGGTCAGCTAACAAGAAAGACTTTTTCCTAAGAAAGAAAAAGATGAGGGGGCTGCAGCAGGCTCTGGAGATGAAGGCAAGGCAGTCCGATGGCCAGCAGGGAGAGCCAGCCAATTGGTGGCTGTGCTTCCCCAAGTGTGGAAACAGCCTTAGCACAGCATATCAGCTACTTTAGGAACTAGGCCCAGCCATTGGCTGCTCTCCCTGTCCCAGCACTATGCCTCAGTGCTTCCCCCAGAGATCCCTGCACTCCCTAGAGAGGAGAGACCTCAAGACAGTGTACCTCAGTGGTCACCCATGTCCTTATGTGTAAACTGAGGCTTCCTATGAGCTCACGCGTTAGACAAATAGACTAATCAGAGTCATTCCAAAGAGAAAGTACTGAAAATCTGAGGAGGGTCAGGCTCCTTCAGTTCCTTCAAAGCTGGGCCTCTGGGGTATCAGCAGGCTCAGTTCACTCTCTCTTAGCCCACAGGACTCTTCCCTGAGCAGCTTTCCCAACATTAGTCAGCTCCAGCTCCAGATGGTACTGGTGTCCCTTTCAACCATTCCTTGAGTAGTGTTGGCATCAGAAACCTCAGAGAACATCCACTAAAGGTGATGTTTCAGACATGCTGAAGGAGCAGTTGGAGGGGAGATCAGTATGTCTGTCTGGATGTCTCAGAGGGTAGAGCCTGGGAGAGACGGTAGAGCCAGCATCTGTGTACCCCTTCCGGTGAGATTCCCCCCATCTCCTGAGCAGTCCTGGAGGTGTACCCTCTTTGGGGCTCTGAGTGTGTTATGATGGATCCGCCCTAGCAGGGCCCACACCTGGGCCGACTTTAGCATCTTTTGCTTCATAGACATGAAAATAGCCTGACTGAGTCACTTGCCTGAGGTCAAGCAGTGGCTGCTTGGCTGAGGTAGCCTTGGCACCAGGGATGCTTTGAGCCTGAGGCTGTTTATACTGCATCCCTGGATCCTCTCTGTGCAGTGCCTTCCTGTGAGCTGTTAGTCTTACTTAACCACCTTCAACAGCTTCCCAGGCCTCACCACGGATCCATCTATGGTACTCCTTGATGTTAGGCTCAAGGAAAGACAACCAGGCGTTTCGTCCCTCTGGGTCTAGGAGACTCCCCAGCAAAAACATTTCTCTTCAGCACCCCCTGCCTACCACTACCTTCACTTTATTCCCAGAGCCCTGTGTATGCAGGATCTTGTTCTCTCTCTCTCTCTCTCTCTCTCTCTCTCTCTCTCTCTCTCTCTCTCAATCTCTCTCTCTCTCTCTCTCTCTCCCTCCGTCCCTCCCTCCCTCCCTTCCCTTCCTTCCCCTCTCCCTCTCCCTCTCCCTCTCCCTCTCCCTCTCCCTCTCCCTCTCCCTCTCCCTCTCCCTCTCCCTCTCCCTCCTTTCCTTCCCTCCTCCATGCCTCCCTTGCTTTCTTCTTTTCTCTCTCTTCTCATTCATTAACTTCTTGGTTTTATTGAGATAGGTTCTTTGTGTAGCCTAGGCTGGCCTCATGACCTCCCACCTTGCCACCCCCCCAACCGAGTGCTGGAATCACAGGCCTGCCCCATCCCACCTGGCTTTTCACTCCCTCTCTGCTCATCATTACACTATTTGTATTGCCTGTATTCTGGTCATCGCCCAGGCCAGGAGACACTAGGGAGGTGTGCAGGGCCGTGTGCAGGGCCGTGTGCGGGGCCGACCGTGTTTTTGGGTTTATTTGTGCTTGGTGTTCAGTCTGTGCCAGTGAGGACTCCACGGCACTTTCAGCTGCTGTGTACCTCAGTGTCACCTGTCTAGAGCGTGGTCTTTCACACATGATCAAAGACAAGCTGTGGGCTCAGCAGGCACCTGTGCAGGAGACACACCTCTGAGAGCAGAGAAAGAGTTGTGAGAATTCATAACAGGCACCATGGCTACACAGAGGGCTGAAGGGGGCCATGTTTACTCCCAGCAGCACAGGGGATTTGCGCTTTCCTTTTATGGTACAGAAGCCAGCACAGGATGCTGAGACAAAGCCCTGGAGAAGCAGACAGGAGAGGGGCATCAGAGTGCACACTTCATTGCTCCAGTTTCAACCATGATCCTGTTTCCCTGCATATTAGTCCTTGGTAACCAAAGGAGCTGCTCCTGTGTACACAGCAGGGGACACTGAGGACACTGAGGACCTGGTGGCTGACCCTTGTGTTTCTAAACAGGTTTTGCTAAGAAACGCTCGGACTTTTGTGGCTAGAATTCTGATTTCTGTCCATTTACCTTCTCCAAAAGGCACAGCAATTGTGTGTGCTAATTTAGATCCTCTGTCTTTATTTTTTAAATGTTCTTTTGCTGAGAGCCTTTATTTCTGTGTTTACTGGAGACTTACATGAAAAATATAAGTAGAAAAAGGATAATAAAAATCACCCATAATCCCACCACTGAGGAATCACAGATGCTGTTACAACATGTACCTGCCTTATGCCTAATGCTCCTGCTTATATATTCTTCTGTCTTTTAAGATGAATATTATTATGTAAGGCTAACAAGAATCAAGCCTATGGTGTCTGGCTTATCTTAAAAATTCTGGTTCCCTTTGCCACGGTGACACGGCACTTGGAGAGAGAAACCGAAGCCAGCTCTCGCAGACTCTCAGCATTTATTATAGAATGTTTTACACTTCGTTCTGCCACGACTTGCATTAATTACTTCTGCTAGGTTTGCACAGCAGGCCTGGGGCTGTCTGCTACTGTACTCAGTGGTCCTGTGGTGTGTAGACTGCACAGTCCACAGCAGGTGTAGACTGCAGTCCACAATAGGGCGTGTGGAGTGACAGACCCCCTGGCAAGTGCAGCCCCCTGTGATTAATTTTTGCAGGGTCTGATAGGGAAGAAGGGCAGTTCTTTTGTCTGCTCTGGCGGATCCATGCCTTCTGGAGGGCACCCTCATACTACATGTCACCAGCCCCCAAAGAGGCCTGCAGGCCATCCTATCTCACTTGAGTGATTTCAAAGTGGTTTTGTGGTTCAAAACAGTTGTGAAAATGGCAAATGTGTCTGACCCTTGCCTTTTTCTTCAACAGAAGCCTGGGATGGTCCCCCCTCCGCCAGGAGAGGAGAGCCAGACGGTCATCCTTCCACCTGGCTGGCACAGCTACTTGTCTCCTCAGGGCCGCCGTTACTATGTCAACACGACTACCAATGGTGAGTCCTGCTCAGGAGCAGCCTTTTCTAACTCCCAGATGTCTCCCTCTTCTTAAGGGTGCTTTTCTCCCTCCCTCTTCATTCTCTGATTTGGGGGCTTTTTCTTGATAAATTTGACCCAAGGAAAAGTAAGCTGGCATCTTAACCCCTTGGCTCTAGAATTGTTTGACATATGACTAGGGCTACGGCAGAGTCCTGCTTGTCCCTGGTGCTAGATGTTAGGGCCTGGATCTGTATTCTGGAAGCAGCTCCAAAGGAGTCCTTCCTTCAAGATTCCCAGAATCCCTGACACCTCACACCTACCTTCACTTGAACTCAACTTTAGGATCTGCAACAGCACTGTTCAGAAATGACCTCAGAAGCTAGTTCTATAGGCCACGGTAATCCACATGGTCTAGGAACTCTGAATGTTCTCATGGTACTGGGGATCCAGAACAGAGACTGCAAACACTCTCCTTAATTTTTCTATAACACCTTTTTCTCAACTGAAGTATCTCACTGGCTGTAGCTTTGTGGATTGTCCATTTGGCAATGGTGGAGCTATGTGGGGATCATTCATCCTCTCCCTTAGCTCTGAGACCCTGAACCCCACCCCCACCCTTCATCTCCATACTTTGTCCTATCTTTTTCCTTCCTTCCTCTCTTCTCTCCTCATTCTTTTGAAACAGGGTCTCATTTGGTAAGCCAGGCTGTTCTGAATTCACCATATACCCCAGACTGGTCTTGAATGCATGGTAGTTCTCCTGTGACAGAAAGCCTCCCAGGTGCTAGGATTAGAAGCCTACATCCAGCCACCAAACCACTCCCCACATATCTCTGGGTTGAATAGGACTGGAACTCCATGCCCCCAAGTAGTTAAAATGTCCTGGACCTCCAAAATGACTACAATGTGGAGATGATTTTTCAATGTTGTGCATATGGCTGGTCTTATTACAAGTTAAGCAAGACACTGTTCAGGTTGAAGGCAGATGAATAAGGCTTCTGAAATGTCCTGATCTCCCTATGTCCCCAAAGACTTTACCTCGAGAAAATCAGGGGATGTGACAGAAGGGAAATTGGATTTGGTGGACATCCTAAACACATGCACTCAAGCAGAGTGTGAACTTCTGCCTGTTCTCCAGTCTTGACTCTACCTCTGTCTTCTATGTCCATACGACTTCATACCTCTATCTTGCCACCTGGGGTGTGGATGTTGTTAATATGACTTCTGGTTTTGAGCCTGTACTGAGAGGGGGTGCCGGTGAGAAGACAGGCAGCAGCCAATACACAGCTGCTACTTAGGGTGGCTGGCTTGTCCATACCACAAGCACCCTAACCTGCTTGCTCAGCAGGGTGACCTCCTTGAAGAGAGGTGACCAAGGTTTCTAGGAAAAAGGAAGTAGAGCTGTTTTTAGCTGTTCTAATCTCACACTTCCTCAAAACAGATATGCCAGCAGCTCCGCCATGCTCAGGGAGCCTAGATGTTTCAGGGGTGCCTGTGACTGTTTGAATGCACCTCCCCTTGGGAAGCAACTACTTCAGTGCTGTTCCCTGGGGGAGTGGGTGTCTGAACACAGATCTCCATCTGTGCAGTGCAGAGTTTCGACTGGATGAGCTCAAGAGCAAGAATTTGGGTGGATTTGTTCTTGTTTCAAATTAGACAGTCTGTTGCAAAGGAAAATAGAGAAAGTGCCTTTCTAGGTGTTCTCTGTCTTTCTCTGTGTGTCTCTCTCTGTCTCTCTGTCTCTGACTCTCTCTCTGCTAAAGAATAGTACATTCTCAGGGTTTAAACATCAGTGAATAAAAATGAGATTCAAATCAACAATAAAAATTCCCAGTTGTTGGGGGCTGGAAAGCTGGCTTTGTGGTTAAGAGCACTGGCTATTCTTTCAGAGGACCTGATCTCAATTCCCAGCACCCAGTAGGCAGCTCACAACTGTCTGTAACTCCAGTTCCAGGAGATCCAACACTCTCACACAGACAAATGTGCAGGAAAGACACCAATGGGATAAGTTATTTCTCTGAGATAAAATGAGCCATTTCCAAGTGACATTAGAGCGGATATAACAGCAGGTTTATTGGGAAACCACTCTGGGGCTGATGACTTCACTGGTCCCAAGGAATGAAGTCAGGGAAGTCACCATAAGGAGGAAAATAGAGGAGAGGGAGGAGAGAAAGAGAGAAAGAATACTACGTGCAGAGAGAGGAAGAGAAGAGAGAACAGGGGAGAGACAAAAATGTTAGAGTATATAGCAAACAGCCTCTGGCGGGGGGAGGGCAGCCCAGCCCCTGGGCTGGAAAATTCAGGATTGAGGGCAGAGTATGACAGGTAGGAACTGAGGGGTACTGGGAGAACCTGGAGACCAAGTCTCCTTTGGTATGTTAAATATGCACCTCATCTTTTTGTTTCAGGGTCTGAAACCCAACACAGAGCACATAAAAAAATTTTTTTAATTAATTTTAAAATTTATATTTAAAACCCCCAGTCACTATCACTTATATCCTTTGAGACATTTATGTTCTCTATCTTCTAAGCATAGACATGCCAGTGTTTTAAATATAAACTACAAATGCAATCCACTCTATCCTTTAAATCATGAAAACATCTTATTGTAGATATTGTTCTATGCTTTGAGTATTTCCATCTAACTCCTTCCTTTTAATCACTGTGCATTAGGAATGTGCTGCTGTTAATTTAATTACTATTCTACTTATGAATGGAAACACGGCCACATTTTATATCCACAGATGGTATCTGACAGCTTCCTTCCAGGATTCTGACTTTTTATATACCAATAGGTCAGAGCTTCCTTGGGTTGTGGAATATAGGGTGCTCCTCGGTTGGCAAGCAGATTCTCTAACAGACCAGGTGCTAATTAGGTTAAATCGGGAAGGTCAGGGTCTCTGTCACAGCTCAACTTTATCACTATAGCAATGACAGTCATGCAGAGAGTATGTATCTCAGCGAGTGCAGCTATGTCCTAATAAATCTTTACATATGGCAAAAGGGGAGGGACTTTATGATTGGACACTGGAATAGGAATGACGGGTAACTCTTATGTGTTATGAGATCTTACTGTTTCTATTTTTTAACATTCAAAACTGCAAAAATGATTTTGAGTCATTAGTTCACCAGCCTATGGCAGTAGGGTAGCTGATTGCTAGGTTACCTGGTGGATCCAGTAGGTCTGGCCCTTTCCCACTTTCGCCTTTTACTGACTAATTCTCACTCCTTGATCTTGCACCTGAATGCAGGCCAGCTTCACCCACTCATTAAATGGTGGTTGAATTCACTGTCAATCTGCTCAATTCAACATACACTTGTTGAGCGTTAAACACGTACCATGAAAAATGGCCTTGCCCCTAAACTGCTTATTTGCTCATAGTGGACACAGATCTTAAAGCTTTGATTTCATGCTTGAGGGCACTGGAGTGTGTGTGTGTGTGTGTGTGTGTGTGTGTGTGTGTGTGTGTGTGTTGCAGGGGACTGGACCCCACGTTCTAGGCAAGTACTGTATTGATTGAGTGCTATACCATCAGCAGATTTTAAATGCATACCTGCTTAATCACCCATGAGACGGGCCATGAACAGGTCTGCAGTATTTGAAGAGAACTATGGGATCTGCCATGCTCTCTGGAAACAACAAAAGACCTGGAAGGGGCAAGAGGGGAAATGCCTCTCTCAGCAGCCCCTGAGCATCATTAAGGATGGTCAAGAAGAGAAACAAGCAGCTTTTCTCCTTCCAAAGCCCCTCTTGGGTGTTTTTTTTTTTAGTCTGCTGCCCCCTCCCCCATTTGGAAACAGCCTGCCTGTCTGGAGCAGAGCACCTAGCAGAAGGGACCTTTGTTTGCATATTTGCCTCTGCTTCACATCCTGTTTCCTGACGCCTCTGAGTTGGTACCTCACTGCTAGACTCCCCTTTCTGTCCCAACTTGTCTCATGCCAGCCCCTCCATGTGTCCAGGTGGCAGTTCATGGACAAGTCAGACCTGCCCCCTGCTTCAAGCCATTGTGTACACACTTCTCATTCTCCCTGAGGACAGTTTCCAAATACCCTCAAGTGATCTCTGATAAAAATAAATAAATAAATAAAAACAAACAAACAAACAAAAATCCCCACAAAATTCCCACAGATGCCTCATCCTTTACGGATATCGGGTTGTGTTTGCCTAGAACCTACAGTTCATCCTGCTGTGGACTTTAAGTCATTTCTAATTATGTATAAACAGCAATTCACTATGTAAATAGTTGCTACTCTATGTTTTTTGAGGGAATTGTGACAAGAGATTTAAAAAGCCTGTGCGTGTTCAGACCATATGCAGATGTCTTCCCTAAGCTCAAGCCCCTCTGTGCTAGTAGAATCCACCAGTGTGGAACCCAAGGATCCCACGAGCTGCCTGGATTTCTTCCTGACCCCTAATCCCTAATCTGCCTTCCTCCAAAGATGCTTGGAAATAACAGGTATTCTGTGCAAAGCCTCATTTACATCAGTGTCTCCTTCCTCTGATAATCTCCTTCCTTTCACATCCATTTAGTATTTCATGGATGAAGGTCTGCGCCCTGCTTGCCAGCTTGGGCTGTGGGTGTGCAAAACCAAATGAGACACAGACCTGCCCTCAGAGACTGCAGCTCCAAAGTGTCAGAGACAGGCAGGCATCTACAAGCATTACAGGCGTGACAAAGTTGGGTGGGAGCTACAGGGAGAAACCTGTCACCTGTGCTTGGGGGGAGGCAAAGAGGACTCTAAGGAGGGGCCTAACCAAGACAGAGGCATCTAACCAAGGTTGTAGCCCAAGCAGAGGGCAAGGCAACGGAAGAAGGCAAGCTGATGGGCTTGGCAGTGGTTAGAAACACGGAAGTGAGCAAGAGCCATGCGTGTGCAAGTGCGTGTGGTGTGAGATCGACATCACACTTCACTCGGTAGGAAACGGGAGGCAATGGAAGTTTTCAAACAGTGGCAGGAGCCCATCACAACCTTACAGCAAGACTTCTCATGCATCAGTGAAGGGATTGAGAGCAGTGAGCCCCAAGTCGACAGCCTAAATGAAAAGAGAAATAATGAGGTCAGCCCAATTTACAGCGGTGGCCTCAAAGAGGAGGGCCAAACACTGTCAGACAGGATGTGGCAGGCTGGTGGCAGGGAGCTTGCCTGCCTCCTGGCTTTCTGCCTTGTGTGGCAATCATGAAGTAATGGGAGATACTAGGAGGCCAGCTGGAAGGAAGGAGGCAATTCGTGCTGCATGCTTGGTTCCTTGTCCATGCTGCATGCTTGGTTCCTTGCTACATGTTCAGAAAGATGGCCAGCACGTCACCCGTGCTCAAAGGACATCCAAGCCACTGCTGGAAGTCCAGAAAATCCTCTGAGTGCGTGGTCCAGCATGCAGAGAGCAGAATAGATTCCACTCCTGCTGGCCACCATTGTGCAGTGACCACATGCACAACTGAGTAGGGTGTTCTAGATTTGCATGTCTTTAGAATTTCTTTTTTAAGGCACAAACACACCACTCAGTGCAAGCCTGCAGGAGAGAGCTCTGAAGATGGAGTTAAAGAGGCCAAGATAGGAGGAATAAGTCCATGCAAGGTGCTGTTGTAACAAGCAAGGGAACAAAGAGCATAGAGGGAGGGAAAGCCAGGGACAAACAGAAATACAGGCAATGTTTACAATAGGAGGACCATGTAAGTCCCTGGGGAGACACAGATGATTTACTGAATGGTGTTAGTGAATGAGCTGGATGCCCAGCTGGAGCTTTGGTGGGTAAGCCACTACAATCCTGGTTTTATGTAGACTCTCCAGTAACTCCAGCAGGTCATGCATGAGTCACTAACCAAAGTCTTATCCCCTTCACTTTCCCACAGCTCTGCCTTTCTAGGCATTTCATCAAGCAGAGTAGTTCTGAGTACCACCATAGGAGTCCAGGGACTCCAGTGGCAGGATGCATGTCTTAAACAGGCTCTGAGTTCCTCCAAAGTTGCTTCAGGCTAAATTGGGGTATTGTGTACTGTGGTTCCTGGCTGGTGAGCTGTTCTCAGAAGCCTATTCTATTCATTCAGGGGCCTAGTTAATGTTAAGGGTCTGTGTTGGACCAGTTTAATCAAAGGTCAAAAGGTAGGTAGCTTGAAAACAATGGAAAAATCTGGAGGCTGGGAAATCCAAAATCGAAGTGCCTGAAGATTGGCTGTCCAGTGGCAGCCTGCCCTCCGATTGCTAGAGGTGCGCTATCTTACTGCACTCAAGTGGAAAGAAAGATGGCCAAGCTTCCATGGGCTGTTTTATAACAACATGGATCCCAAGTGAGTGGGAGCTCTCATGACCTAATCACCCCTCAAGTCCCCACCTCTTAGCACCACTACATTGGGCACTGAGGTTCAGTGTGTACATAGGCTATAAGTAGCAGGGCCTCTGGTGCATCAGCTAACTGTTTCAAGAGACCTGGCACAACAGTGCTGATTCCTATAGTGTTAGAAGCTGTGGTGGTTTGCATATCCTTGGCCCAGGGTATGGCACTATTAGGAGGTATGGCCTTGTTGGAGTGGGTGTGGCCTTATTAGAGGAAGTGTGTCACTGTGAGGGTTTGCCTTGAGACCCTCCTAGCTGCCCCTAAGCCGTTTTCTCCTGTTTGCCCTGGAACAAGATGTAGAACTCTGAGCTACTTCTCCAGCACTGTATCTGCCTGGTCACTGCCATGCTTCCTGCCTTGATGATAATGGACTGAACCTCTGAACCTGTAAGCCAATTCCGATTAAATTTTGTTCTTATAAGACTTATCTTGGTCATGGTGTCTCTTGACAGCAGTGGAAACTGTAACTTGGAAGTTCCATCACTTAGCTGGCCTTTTTGATATTGTGTGATACATATATTGCCATTTGAACAGTGGAGAAACATTTGAAACTAGCATAGAAAGCCAGGATCAGTTCTGGTTATGTAGATTTGGTTATGTATGAGTCACTATTTTACAGCATATTTACTAATCTTCATATGCATTAAACCAAGTCATTCCATTTATTTTTCTGTCTTTCATCCCTAAAGAAAGAGAATAATTTGAGGTAATATCTTAGCCCTGTTCTCCTAGAATGCAGAGCCTGAGGAAAGGATTAAGTGCTGAGACCTTATTAGGAGATAATGAGCCCCAAGCAGTAAGATAGTGAAGGCGAGGCCAGGGAAGATGTCAAACCATGCAGCTCAGTGTCTGGCAGTGACATGCAGGGTGGGCAGCAGCCACTGAGGAGGTCTATTGACTTCTTTAGAAGGATTGTGGAGGAGTCTGCACACTTTGGAAATCTCCTGCTTCCCATTGGCCAGACTCCACCTCCTCACCTACCCCTACCCCAACCCCTGCTTGGAGAGCTGTTTCTCCATCCTTTGGTTAGACCACTTGACTCCAAACAGCCTATCAAAAAGCCCAACTCCACCCTTCCCACATTAATACTTCTAGTTCCAAGATGAGGTCTTAGTTGAATAGGAGTCACTTTGATAGGGACGTGAGCAGGACTCTAACATCAATGTGTCTATGTAGAGACAGCTTTAGATGGAGAGCCACATGAATGCATCCTTGGTATTACACAAGGGTTCAGTGGCTGATGACTTTACTCAACACCCATCCCAAGGGGATCTTCCAAATCATGTAACACCGGAGGCACTAAATTAAGGCCCATGAGCCAAATTCACTTCACATTTTAAGAGCATAGCCATGCCCCTGTGTTCTTAGTAGAACTAGCAAAGTCAAAACTCTTCAATGTCTGGTTTTGGCAGAAAAGATGATCCGTGGCCTAACAGAGCCTAACAATGTAACATATTCAGAAATGGGTTTCTCCATGTACAAAGAGCCTCTGCCCAAAGTCACCAGCCCATTGTAGTCAGGCTATGACTGGACACCCAGGATTCAGCACTCAGAAGTGGGAGCATGGGTGGTCGTGACTATCAGTGGTGGTTACTAAACTTAGTATAAGGGTAAATGACTCCACATTTTCTTAGATAAGAACGCTCACTGGAAATGACAATTTTAAGGGATGACTGCTTGTCTTACGAAGCATCAAGTAAAACCTAGGAGAGCTAGAATTTGTTCCATATCCTCTTTTGACAAGGAATTGGTGTCCCTAAATGTTTTATTATGTTTGTGAGTGAGACTTGAAGTGGATGTAAGCCAGGGACTGAGCTCTTGTGTTTATTTGCCAAATAGTCAGTAGTTTTCTTGATTTCTTATTTTAATTTTCCTTTAAGTGAATGGGTTCCCATTTGACTTTATTACACTAGAAACTAATGAGTTTCTAGGTAGGCTTTCCACAAAACTAGTAATTGTGCAAGCCATTCTTTGAGCTGTACTTGGTTCAAAGTAATTGGATACTTTTTCAGCCCTCAAGATAGGATGGACCTGACAGCTCTCCCTCAATAAAAGTTGCCCAGAAAAGCATCTGCACCAAACCATCCGTCTGTGGGTTTTTTTCTTCTGTCCATCTGTATTACACAAAGTAATACTAGAGTAATGCTTTTGATTGGCATATTTGGTTAATTAAATTGTGCATTGTGCTCTTATTTGTATGAGTGTATGGGCATAGAGAGCCCTTATTTTGGCTCTATTTTTTTAATTGAAAATAGATCCTTTCTTCACATAAAACGCCTCAACCAGCATCCCTCCCTCTACTCCTCCCAGTCTCCCTCCTGCCATACTTTCCCTCTTCCTTGCCACTCCCCTTATTTTTTAAGGGAGTCCCAGTGGAAAGTGTTAAACACAAAAGCATGCTTTTATTCTTGGTGTAGCTTTTGCTTTCTCCTCCTGAGCGTCCATTTTAATTTGTATTGTTTAGGTAATACTTAAGTACACAGCACAACCCTCATTTTCCACCAAATTTTAAGGCCAAGCAATCTGTTGTTTATGGTAAAGACTAAGTGAATTTGAAGCCATTCAATATGCCAACATGCTAGCATCCAAAGACAAAGAGGGAAGACTGTGTTCTTCACTCGATTCTCAGAAGTCAAGTTATTTTGAATTATTTAGTGAAGAATGCAATGCTGCACCCCATTGGTTGTTAGCTGGAGCTAGCAGTCAGCAGCAAATGGTCCAGACACCACTGCACTAAAAAGAAATGTGAGGATGCTAGCCCCATGTTCCCCTTCTTGCTTTATGCCCAAGAAAACTGAAAACCCACATCCACACTGAAACCTGGGCACTCACACACACAGCATCACCATCTCCACAACCTGAGCCCCGGTACCCAGCAATCAGGGAGGGGTAGACAAAACGAGGTATGAGCACACAACTGAACTCAGAGTTCTATAGAGAAGAAGGAAGCAGAGTTGACATCCACTTCAACAAGGATGATCCTTGAAAAATCACACCAAGTCAAGACAAACACAGAGGGCTACATTCTGAGGGATTCAGTTTGTATGAGATACTTAAAATAAGCAAATCCATAGAAACGGAAAGTAGATGAGTGGTTGCCAGGGGCTGCAGGATGGGTGAGTAGCAGCTGCTAATGAGCACAGGGTTAAGGTGATAGAAATGTACTATAATTAGGTAATGGTGAGGGCTGCACACTCCAGAAACAGACTAAAGCCACTGTATCATAAGCTCTTACAGGTTAAGTTCTATAATATATGAATTGCATTGCAATAAAGAATTGTTTTTTAAAAGCACACATGTGTGAGGATGCTTGATGCTCTGTGACATTCTTGATTGCAATTCCTTAGAGGCTCTTTTTTGGGGATTCCTAATTTATAACTTCCAAATTTTGGTGCATGTCAAAAGTGTCAGGGAGTGTCATTTGCTCAAAATACCAAGACAGAGAGAGGGCCTGCCATACACTTGTCGAATCCCAAACTGTATTAGGAAAAGAGTAAAACATTTCACTTCATATTCTTAAGTGCTTCCTAATTGTTGCCACTTACTATTTTTTCTAACTGCAAGGAGACTTAGTAACAACAAAATTGACACAGACATCGTTGTGTTGTCACTGTGATAAAGAACCTGAGATAATCAACTGATAGAGAAGAAAGGTTTATTTAGACTCAAGGCTCCAGAACACACTGTGGTGGGAGTGTGTGGCCAGGAGGCACATTCACCTCATGGTGGGCAAGAAACAAAAAGAAAGATGGAAAGAGGTTGGATTCCTAGTGTTCCCTGCTAGGGAATGCTATACTTCCTGTGACCTCACTTCCTGATGTTCTTCTACTAGACACTGGTTTGAGATAGAATCTCATTGTGTAGCTCTGGCTGCCCTAGACCTCACTATGTAGACCAGGCTATCCTCGAACTGTCTACTTGCTTGCCTGTCTCTTGAGTGCTGGCCCCACTGAACCACTGAAAGTTCCACTACCTCCTAATAACACCCCAAGTTGAAGAACAGGCCTTCTCACGTGACTCTTTGGTAGTATGGGGTGGAGCTGGGGGAAGGGGGTATGGGCTTATCAGAGCCAAACTGGAGCAGTAACGGGAATGGAATGTAAAGTTGAGGTGTGAAGTTAAATCTGACATGAAAAACACAGTAAAAAAAAAAAATTGCAGCATTTGTCATCATTCTGAGGCTAAAGGTCAGATATTTATAAACCATCGAAGTTAAAGCAGAAACCCCCAAAGAGCTGCTTGAAGACAAATAACTCAGTTTTATGGTGACAAGATTTCGAATGAGTAAGAACTTGCCAGGACAGGCTCTTCACCTGCCTGCTGTTTATGGTCCTGAGGTCGCTGGCGTAGCTGACTCGAGTGTGCTTCCAGCCTTTATTCTTGTCAGTGTAGGCAGAAGTCCTAACAGCGTCTATCATCTCAAAGCCTTTAAGTCCACAGCTATTGTTTGCAGCTCAGCATTTCCTGGTAGGAACATTTGCTTTCACTGTTACATGTACCCAGTACCCTGGCAGGTGGACAAGATAAAATCCAAGGAACTTGAGTCTGATGGATGTGTGTGTGTGTTGTGTGTGTGTGTGTGTGTGTGTGTGTGTGTGTGTTTGTGTATGTGTTTATATTTATATATATCATAGTGGCTTAAAGAGCAGTCAAGGCTTCTTTTTCCATTTTTCTCTTTTTGGAAGCTTTGTTGTTGTGGTGGTGGTGGTGTTTTGTTTTGTTTTGTGTGAGCAGGGTCTCTGTTTTGGTTAGGAAGTATATGCCTACAAGTGGTACTGTCCCTTCCCATTGGTCACACTCCAGAGGTCAGTGGTCTACCAGGCCCAGGAGTGAGCAGTCTGAGAACCTAGCAGAGCTCATTAATACGGTGAGGCATGATCTTTCACAATCATCAATATGACTGGCACGCATTCACTAGAGGCCCTCAGGATGAGTGCGTGCCCATAAAAAGGATGTTTGCTTAGGTTAAGCCTTTTAAAGTGTTAATCTAACATTCCCACTACAGGGTATACAGCCAAGGGAAATAGAGTTGGACTATCAGACACACTGTGTTTATTGAAGCGTTCTTCACATCAGCCACAGCACAGAATCTAACCAAGTGCTCATGGGTGAATGAATAGATAAAAATAATATGGGGCATAGTTGCAATAGAATACTATATGGTCATAAAGAAGATGGAGAAGATGGAGGGTACTGGGCACATGTAACATGACTATAGCTACATGAATGGAACCACAACAGCACCCTGAATTAGGCCAGAATAAGCTAGACAGAGAAAATTGAATAAACATGTTCTCATTCACGTGGGAGCTACCTATTTGGTTTCATGGATGTAGAAAGTGTAATAATAGTCTCAGGTCTAGGAATATAGACGAAGATGGGACAGAGGGAGGATGATTTGCAAAGATGCAGGTTCATAGGAGAAATAAGTTCTAAAGTGAAAATGGTTTGTGGCACTGTTTCATACATTTTTACAGTGAACTGGAAGAAGTCAGAGCATTGCTAAGCCAGAGAGATGATCAACACTGAAGAGACAGTAATGCTAAGAATCCCGACTGAATCATTCGATACTGTGTGCATGATTTCAGTCACCAGATTGTTCCTGGAAAGTATATACCATTATTGTGGGTCAAAATTTGGGAAAGTGCTGGTCTATGATTAAGTTCCTAAGGAAATGGCATCACCCTGTCACAGGTGACTAAGGGACAGAGGAGGTAACAGTCAGGCAGGGCCAGAACTTCTGAAATCCACATGGATTATTCCACTAAGACAGTTAGTAGATGTCTATCCTGGATGGTCTTTAAGCTCGATGCTGCCTGAGAAGCATCATGTACACAGTGTGTGAGAATGTCCAGTTCTGACTATGAAAACTCAGAAGGACATTCATAAACATATGGACCCCTTCTTCTCTCAAAATGTCATAAGGTGTAGCTCTGCCCTAACAGAGATAGATGGGGCTCAGCATATTCCTAAGGTATCTCTCTGCCCAGCTGGGTTTCATGTGTCTATTTTTCACATCCAATCTGTGGATGCTGAAGTTTAGGCCCAGTGTTCAGACAGAGCCTCATGGGTTTGTATCAAGTATTAAAGATCATAGGCCAGCAAGATGGCTTAACAGGGAAAGCATTTGCTGCCAAGCCTGCTGACTTGAGTTTGATTCTTGAGACCTATGTGATGGAAGGAGAGAGCCAACTCCTATAAGCTTCCCTTTGACTTCTATTTGTGGTGTGCACGTTTAAGTAGGCAAGTGCCTGAGCACTTGTATGTATGTGTGAATGCTTGCACACATACATACACAGAAAGAGAGAGAGAAAAGAGAGTCAGAAACACCAGCTTACATAAAGTCAGGATACTATTTACCAATGCACTTGAAATAGAAGGCAGTGAGGGAGGATCAAGAAAGAGAAGAAAAAACAATGTGAGAGAAAGGGAACCTTAGTAGCAAAGGGACCTTCTGACTTATCTGTGCCCTGCCTTTCACTCGCTGTTTCCTCAAACATCTGGCATGTTAGTGTGGATGGAGCATGGCCACGCTGGGACTTGTGGGACCAAAGGGCTGGTAGGAGCCTATGGCTGTAAGAAGACACACAGAGGACAGCAGAGAGAAGCTGTTTGAAGCAAGGTAGACGTTTTGAAGGCGAGGTGCCATGAGATCAGTGAGACGCCATTATCTGCGGGTCCTCTGCTGATACGTGAGTGGGCAAGGACCGCATGACTTGGTTATCAAGCAACAAGCGTCTGCTCAATGCCGTCTCTGTGGCCAGCTCTAATTAGCCATCTGATGGCTTCTTACCAGGGTGGAGTGGGCGAACACCATGCAAATGACTATAAGGAAGGCTTCCTGAAGTCCATATGAGTTGTTCAAGGGAATTTTCCTAGTGGCTTGACTGAGATCTCCTTTCCTGCCTGAGTACACTTCAGAAGGTCCCTTCAAGCTTAAAAAAAAAAAAAATCCTGTGAAACCAAGAATGTCAAGCTTAAAGTGTTTATCACGCACAACTGTGGATGAGTGTGCCTCTGTATGTAAACCTGGCACAATTCCCCCTCCATGGGATCCTTATTGTTGGAAGCAGATCTAGGAGTGGGGTAATGGCTTTTTGTTCTTTCAATCTGAGTTGGAATCCAAAGTAGAATGCTCTTCCAAGAGGTGTGGGAGGCAGAAAACCGGGTGAGAAGTTAGTCATGCAAGGAGCCCATGTTTATTGTGTGCCTACTCCCTGTGAGCGGTGGGCTGAGCCATGCAGAGAGGGTCACTGAGATCCTCACGGGCCTCATCCTCCTTGGCTAGATAATGACCAAAGTCTTGCATGGTGGCTGTTGACTGAAGCTCCTGTCCTTTTGCCATCTGCCCATCTGCATGCTCAGAGATCACTGCCCCCAGAAGAAAGAACTCCTGCAACCATGAGGATCGCTGGACGGACTGTAAGCTCAGTGTCCTGGGAGCAGAGGCTGCCCCTTCTGAAACTGGCTCAACTTAGTAAATGGGTTGGGGTTCTTTGGGGAGGTCCTAGTGATGGCCATGAAAACCTCAGGCTGCTTTGATCTACCTGTTTGTGGACCTGGCTGGTTTCTCTTTTATACCCTCAGAGAATCTTCCCTGTTGGGCTCATACTTCTTTAACTGGGTCTGTCTGGCCAGCTTGGTCTGTCCTCTGCTTGCTGTTGATTGGTGGGTTGCTTGGCTGTGTCTTGTTAGCCTTCCGATTTCCATTACAAAAGCTTTATTTTCTTATTTAGCTTTGTAGGCCAACACTTTCACACTGGTGCTCAGCTCCTTGTATGTCTGCTCTAACACCCATTCACAGCTTACATGGAACAGCCCAGGGCCCCTCCAGTGTGTGTGTGTGTGTGTGTGTGTGTGTGTGTGTGTGTGTGTGTGTGTGTGCAAGATAGCTCTACGATATCTGTACATCTCACACAGGAGCCTGAGCACATTTTAAGACTTTCCCAACATTCTTTTTTTTGGGGGGGGTGTTTGTGTGTTTTCGGGGGGGTTGAGACACAGTTTCTCTGTATAGCCCTGGTTACCTATAACTCTCTCCATAGACCAGGCTGGCCTTGAACTCATAGAGATCTGCCTCCCTTTGCCTCCAGAGTATTATTTTTTACATTTGTGTGTTGAGCGTGTACCTATATTTGTGTGTGTGTGTGTGTGTGTGTGTGTGTGTGTGTGTGTGTGTGTGTTGTCCGCATGTGCACCACAGTACACATATGGAGGTCAGAAGGCAACTTATCAGGTCTCTCTTTCTACCCTGGGGATCAAATTTAGGTCAGCATATCAACCAGCTGCCTTACCTGTTGAGTCATTTTGCTGGCCCTCCGCCTTCATGGTGGAAAGGTAAACAGTGTTACTTCCAGAGCTTCAGGACAGCCTGGTTTGGTTTTGGTGGTGGCCATGTAATAGGGAAGGCTTTGGCAATATGCCGAGCACAGGACCATCTGCAGTGGCTCTAGACAAGATCCTGGAAGGGAAAAGAAGTTTCTATATTTGCCAACAGTGATGCTCATGAGAAGAGGTGGGAGTGGGGTGAACAGTGGGCCCATCCAGTTAGGAGTACTTCCTGGAGTGTTTTCATTCTGCCTTGTTACTTTTGAGTGGACCATGTGTAACACCTGGATGCAGGCAGCAGCTGCAGCAGCTGCAGCTTGGTAGGACAGTGTTCGTCCCTGCCTCTGGCACAGAAGTGCCTGGGAGTTTACCATTCAGGCCCTCAGGCTTCAAAGGACAGAGCTGAGGACCCCAAGCTGAGGGATCAAGCCGGATACTCAGCCTCTCAGAAGGAGTGCCTGGTGATCCTGGGGGTGCTCTGAGCTTTGAGAAGCTCTGCCTGAGGCTCCTGTTCCGGGATTCCCCTGCACAGCATTTGGCTGGGTGGACAGGCTTTTCTGACCTCTTTATAGAGAGGGTTTTGAATCTGTTTTGGCTGTTTCCCGAGGACTCTTTCTGCATTCCACTCTAGAGTCTCCCACTCCATCAGCATGCTGGGTCTTCTCTGTCCCCAGTACCTTTTCTTGACATTAGAAAAGAGTGTGAGAATAGGTTTTTGACTGGGAATTTCTGCGTCTTTTGAAGCACTGGTTAGGATTAGGAAGGTCCTGTGCTCTCAGAGGCGCTCAGGGACGGCAGCATGTCGGCTGGACAGCCTAACTCAGAACCCAGTGTGTTTGCAAGCACCTGTTCGGCTGTGCCTAGGAGAGACTTAATTATTTCTGGTTTCCAAACTAATTTTAGTTCTTTCTGACAATCTCTTCTTTCCTGTGAAGAGCAACACTCTCAGCAGTTTTGAGCATTATTTATAAACATAACGTCACACCTTTTACTGGAAAGTCTTCTACAGGAGGATTAGCAAAGCAGAGCAGCTAACGTTAATAAATGCTGTGCTTCTCAGAAAACAAACAACTCAATAAGGTATTGTGTAAGGAGACAATGCCTCTTTAGGAGATGAGGGGTTTCGGGGCAGTTGCGCCATATGATTTTGAGTGGAGAAGTCACAGACATCCTCCCTGAGACAGGGTCATGGGAGAATATCCCAGATCCAATCGGATACCTCTGGATGGGTTGACTATGTACAGGGTGGTGTGGCTTGTGTCTGCCCTTAAGCTGATTTGGTCTTATTAGAGGACTAGAAAGCTACTTATAGAGGCTTTTAAGAAGGGAAGTTAGAGGCTTTGAGATGCAGAGAGGACTGGAAAAATCAGCCCCCCATCCCTAAGACCTTGGGGAGCCTCATGCCCTCCATTTCTCTCTGAGTTTGCCTCTCATTCCTCAAGTGTCATTTAGAAAGTACCAGCAGTAGAAGGTAGTTATTCCAGATTCCACTTTGTAGGACTCTTAGCTGATCCTAGTAGCAACACTGACGATCTATGAGAGTTTGCTTAGATTATTTATTTATTATTTATGTATTTAAGACAGGGTCTGGCTGTGTAACCCACTCTGGGTTTATACTCAAGACCCTGACCTAAATCATCCTTCAAGATCTCGGCCTGCAGGTATGAGGCATCATGGGAGTTCTTAGAGAAAGGTCTCCATCATATATAGCAAATGGTTTTAACTTTCGTGATGTTGTATAATTCTGATGGTGATTTTTCTTCTTCTATTTCATATTTATGTATGTACAGTGGGCATGTGTATATGCATGTGTTTGAACACACATGTATAAAGATGAGCATGAATGCGGGTGCATGTGTGTATAGAGGCCCTAGGTTGATGTCAGGACTATTTCTTGGCCATTCTTTAACATTGTACTTTAAGGCAAGGTCTCCCAGCCAAACTCAGAACTTGCTCTAGGGATCCCCTGGCTCCACCTTCTGATCTGGGACTACAGGCAAGCTGCCATGCCCACGTGGTATTTATGTAAGCTCTGGGGTCCAAACTCTGGTCTTCTTGCTTGTATGGCAAACATCTTAACCACTGAGCCCTCTCTGCTGCCCTGATTGCCATATTTTAACGTATGGATTATGTTACTTACTTTTCACATATGGATTAGCCAGCTTTTATGATTTCTCCTCTTTGATGCTATACTCTAAAAGGTACTTACCTTTACAAAGTACAGTGATACTTCTTCTGGGTCTTTCGCCTCTGAAATGCTTTCCATCACTTCCGGATTATGTTCCCCCAACACATAAATTTTAATCCACATGGAAATTAATTTCAAAAGATGTATGATAAATAGCTTTCTATTTTGCCTGTTGTTGAGACAGCATCTGCCAACTAGCTCTTGCCACTGCCCTGGAAAGCACCTGCGGACTCTGTGGTGAGCTGGTTCTGTGTGCATGGGTCTGTTGTCCTTTCCATTCCCTGTTGTCTTTATTCCTGTGCCAATCCAGTGAAGATTTCCACTCCACCCAAATATTTCACCTGTGCACTTCAAGAAAGCATTTCACAGCTTCTCCCGAGCATGCTTAGGGAAGCCGTGGAACAAAATGAGAGTTATTTAGACAGGTGCACCATGATCTTATGACCCTTGATTGCTAGTGCATGGGTTGTATATACAGTGTGGATCCTCTGGAGATAGGAGCCAGTCAGCCCTGAGTGAGCTAAATGGTATCGTGTGAGCTTGCATTGTGCTCCTTAACACCATGTGCAGTTTTAAACCTATGGTTTGTTCCTGAAGTTTTCTATTTAACATTTTTGGGCCATGGGTGGCCTTAGGTAAAGGAAGCCATAGCGAGTAAAAGCATACACAAAAGCAGGGTGCTGTTGTCTGTAGTGGGGTGAACTGTGAAAAATAATCATTTTACTTAGGTTCCATTTTCAGGATATGCTTTAAGGGTGTTCTGCCAGCAATTTCTGTACATAAAGCAGCACATACTTTTCCTTCTCATGAAGGTGATGACTTTTGTGTGTGCATAGCAATACACTTTCTACACAGCCTTCCTTGCTCTCCCAGAGGGGAATGCCATTCTGTCTGTATAAAATTACTCCCCAGTAGAGTGGTCACCCTAGAAGGACCAGATTAATCCCATGAATAAAAACATGATGTTTGTTAGTCTAGTTTATGTTTCTCCAATTTCGAGGGAGATTAATAGGTTTTCTTATTTACTGATCAGTATAATTGACTGTATTTTTCTGTAAACTATCCATATATGTATGCCCTTTTCCCTTTTATTCATTTATTCACTTGACATTCTGGGCATTGAGTCGATAGAAGGCAAGCACTATACCATTGAGCTACATCCCAGCCCCTGGTGCTTTTGAAGTAGGGCTGTAACTTTTTGTAATTCACATACTGAGAAGAAAATGGCTTGCTCTGTGTGTTCTCTGACTCTGTCTTGTTCTTACTCCATGTCTTTCTACCTACACATACAACAAGGCCTATCATTTTTGAGTCAGCCACTAGCCATGTTTCTGTAATGGTAGTGTTGAACTGAGTCTTTGTTCATTCATCAAACACTTCCTGATGACCTGATCCACTCTGTCTAGGACACAGGCTGAACTAATTGAGAGTCTCAGCTCTCAGATTGTGTCCATGGTGGGAGGGGTGGGAAAGCAGGTGTATAGTCAAGGTAGGAGGAAGGTCATTCACCCAGCCACTCTGACAGTTCCTCATGTCCTTATCCAGTGTTCAGGAAACCTGGACAACAGTGGACAAGCAGTCCACTGGCTGAACCAGCAGGTCACAGAGACTCCACCCAGTTAGAGTATCCCCTGCCTCTGTAGTCCTGACCCTCTGTGTTATCTTCAACCTGCTCACTGGAACATTCTCCACCTGCAGTGCTCACTGTCTCATTCCTCATCCCCAACTGTTGTAGGACAGACTGAAGACTCGGGCTTGCTATGAGTTCTCAGTACTCTGCTCCAGATTGGTAAAATGTTCTTGGGCCCTAGGACGGATAGCCAAGCTTCACAAAGACAGAGGCTCTCTGGGGACAGATACTATGACCTTGGTAGTTTTCAAAGATCGGAATGGATATAGTGAGCATTTGGGAGTTCCCTAACTTACTGTGTATTACTAGCATTAACTTACCTGATTCTAAGTCTGACATGTCCCATGGGGCTTGTCTAGTCCTGCCAGTGACGGGATTCCATGATGATTTTACAATGGGCTCCCTCGGTTTTCCCCATAGCTGACTCATCACTGAGTTTGCCAAATAAAAACAATCGTTTCTGGGTTCTGTTTGCACTGACTAAACCTAATCCTCAGGCTCAGAGCCTAGGAATCAGCATTTCAGACCAACGGCCCTGGAGACTCTAATGCAAAACTGGCCTCGAGAACTGAGCCAGGAGCATGGGGTACAGCACTTAGGCTCTGGATTGGGAACACCAGGCTTGGGATTGGATAAGGTTTCCTTCTTGGCATCTGCCTTCAGTTTTGTCAAGGGCAACCCAGGGCCTAATAGCTGTGAACTGCCAGTTGGCTGCACACACCTGTTGGTTTAGTGGCAAGACATGCTTTTCCCACATTCAGGTCAACCATCACTACCACCCAAGAGGTGAGCCAAGCCCCATTAAATGCTCTCAGGGTCCCTCAGGGTTTGGGTAGGTCTACAGGTCCTACCCATCTCCAGACCACTGTGCAGCCTCGGACAGTTTAGAGCTGGATGTGCAGAACCAGAAAGGAGTCTCTGAGTCACCCAACTATTGTCCTCAACCTCTATCTTCTGTAAGATGGGAGCAGCTCTCCCTCCCCAGAGACTCTCAGAGTTGTTGCAAAGGCCTTGTGAACTGCAGGCCAGTGGGAAGTAGGGATCATCAAAAACATTTCGGGCTCACTAAAGGATACTCCAATAGCTCAGTCATGCTGAAGAAAGTGTCATAGCTCATCTTTATTCCTGGTGTGGTAAGAAGAATGCATTCTTACCTCTTTCTCTGGGAGCTGTGTTTTATGAAAAGATGAAAACAGAGGTGGGTGCAGTGAGACAGAGGTTTGGTATCTGGGAGGGAGCAGGGTACCCTGAAGCTCCTTGTAGGTCAGAAACCACAGAGCTCTGTACACCCTCCTGGATCTATTTGGAGGTACCAGGTCCCCAACAGATGGAAGCATACACACTTCTCTCAAACATGCCCGGGACGTGGCTCACTATTTAGCAGGGCTGGTCTTGCAGTTCTTTCCAGGAAGGGGCCAGTGGGATGATAGTAGAAAGAAGCACTTGTGTTGTTCTATTTGCTAAGGGTCTGTTCCTGCTAGCAGGACCTGACACCTGCTTTTCTGTGAGCTGGCACAGGAACAATCAGAGTGAAGCAACCCAAGAATGGTCTCTTTATTGAGTTGCCATTGGACAATTCAGGAATGATCTGTACACCCTCGTGAGAACCATGCATGGAGTAGGCCAGTTCTGCAGCTAGGGTCATGGGGACAGCCTCTCTTAGATATTCTGATTCCCCTGACTTTGGCTAAAAGAGACACCCATGAGCTCAGCGGTACCTCATTTTGATGTCAAAGCTGGTAACACCATGGCTGTCTGCCAAGGTCCAGGGGTAGTCTCTACTGTACTCTTGCTGTTGACAGCCTATTTCTAGTATTCCTTCAGAGGTTGCTGAGGAAGAGCCTAGGATTGTCTCAATCTCTCTAGGAGTCGCAGACTGGATAGAGAGAGACAGAAGAGGTGGCCCAGTCCAAGAGACTAGCTCAGAGGCGGTTGTCAGATCATGTTGCTTCGTTGCTCAAAGCACGCCATTCAGAATAAAAGCCAGCATCCTTGCAATGATTAGTAAGATCCACCCAGAGGGTGTATGATGCAGGTACCTGACACCTAATTCAGGCTCATCAGATCTAGAACAGGGCCTGAGAACTGCATTTCTAACACATTGCTGATGATGCTGGTGTTCCAGGCCTCCAGGGGCCATACTTTAGGAATCGTTTCCCATATTGAGCTAACCCATCCATAGATTGCATCTGACCTTATCCTCCCCACCCCCACCCCTGCCCATCATGTCCTCTTCAGCCATTCCATCCTTCTTGCCACTCTTAGGAGATGGCAGGCATGTTTCTGTCTCAGGACTTTCTTGCTTCTTGCTTCTTGGGCCTGGAATTCTCTTCCCTCAGATAAATGCAAGGCTGGTTTCTTCCCAATCATGGTAAGTGGCTTCCAAGATGGCTCCAAGTGTACCCACCCCCTGTTACTCATGTCCCTGCCTTTCCTAGACACTATCAAAAGTGGTCTATGGGACCAGGCAGTCATGATGGAATGTGAGTTATGGGATCAGGCTATAGCAGATGTGTGACTTCTGCCTTGCTCTCTCTTGGCTTGCTTGCTCTGGGGTAAGTTAGCTACCATTTTATTTATACATAGTAGCAATGTTTTGGTTTTTGGTCTTTTGTTTTTGGTTTTTTTTTTTTTGGCTTCTGATGCCATGGCTTCACCTACCAATTCCTGGGAGTGCCTGCACTAGAGTCATCATGCTAAACCCACTTCTAAGTTCTGACCTTCTGAAACCATGTGAGACAATAAACAGACCATATTTTCAGATGCCAATTTTGGAGTAATCAGAGGCATGCAATAGACACCTGATAAACCTCTTCCATGTCTTTCTGTAAACATCCTTCCTCGGGAGGTTTTCCTTGAGTTTTGTACTAACATAGTGGAGGAAAGATTTGTTTTGGCTCATAGTGTCAGAAGTGTTTGTCTCTCATGGCAGTGCAGCCTATAGCATGGCCAACAACAGGAAGTAAATGAAGGAAACATAGGGAGGGGGCAGGGTAAGGTACAGCCACCAAGGATGCATACCAGTGACCTACTTCATCCAAGTGCCACACACACACACACACACACACACACACACACACACACACATCTTGCCTGCTACTGCCTCCCAAGAATATCATGAATTCATCAATGGATTAAGCTATTCACTAAGTCAGAGCCCTCGTGATCTAATCCTCACTGAAAACAGCCTCACAAGCATGTTCAGACGTGTGCTTCACAGATCCTGTAGGCATGTATTAGCCCAGTCATGTTGACAATAGAGATTAGCCATCACAGGCACCTGTTAACACAATAGTGTCTTTCTAATAATACCATCTATCCCCGTCACTGTTTCCTTCTGCTTTTTCTTTCTTCAGATGTGTATTGTGTGCATATGTGTATATGCATGTTTCCATACATTTGGGCACATGTGTGTGGAAGGGTACACCTGTATATGTGCATGCAAGTGGAAGCCCAGCATCGAGGTTGGGAATCATTTCTCTTCTACCTTATTCACGGAGGCAGGGTCCTTCAATCAAACCCAGAGCAGGCTGATGTGACTGGTTTAACCAGCCAGCTTCCAGTGTGGATCCCATCTGCACCCTGAGGCTGAAATGGCAGGCAGGATGCCGTGTCTACCTGGCATCTTACAGGGCTCTAGGGATCTGAACTCCAGTTCTCATGCTTACAAGCGAATGCTTTACCCACTTCCCTGGTTCCCTTGATTTACTCTCTTTATGATGAACCAACACTAGGCCTAATATAATGTGTCTCTTGGTACAACTTCCTCCCAACGGCCCTGTAGGAAAAATTTTCACTAATGCAAATTTACACACACAATATATAATATACGAGATATGATATATGATATATAGCATGTAATATGTAATTATATAATGTAATATGTGGTATATAATATGTGGTATTGTATATTACATATTATATAATTATTATCATATAATGTACAATATATAATATGTAATGTATATTATATAATTATAAATATATAATGCATGCTATATAATATATGATATGTGTGTGTGTGTGTGTGTGTGTGTGTGTGTGTGTGTGTGTTTGTATCAGTTGGGAGATGATGGCCTTTGATACCACACTATCAGATGTCTCCAGGCACAGGCAGCTGTCCAAAAAGAGGAAGTTCTCTCCTGCTTAGAGGCTGGGGTTGGAGTTTAAGGCTCATTCCATTTTAAGAGGCCATTGGGTGTTATGAAGCCAGAGACTCCTAACTAGAAGACATTGAATAGCTACGGGTCCAGAATACCTAGATGCAGGGGAAGAGATTGGAATTACTGTTGGTTTCCGAGGGAAAGTGAGCTGGACTTGCACCCTGGGACTGCAAACACACATTGCAGGGAAGCAGTGACTGCAGATCCAGCATGTGACACTCAGTGAACAGAAGATGTCCTGGATCAGAGCACTGGGGCTCCTGCAGCTCTCCTGGGATGACTGACAGTCCTGGTGCTAGGGAATACCAAGGAGCTGGGCAGCTTGAGGGAAGCTACTCCTGACTAGGAAGGGCCAGGGGATAGAAAGGGAGACCTCAGGGCTGCCATATGCCAAAGCCTGGTCACATGCTGCTGGGACCACCACTAAATAAGGGGCAGAGAGAATGCAAGAAGCACTGGCGGGGGCTGGGAGGAAGCTCAGTTGGTAGAGTGCTTGCCTAGCATACAGCCAGCCCTGGGTTGGGCCCCAGCACTACATAAATTGATCATGGTGGAATATATCAATAAATCCCAGCATTCAGGAGGTAGAAGCAGGATGATCAGAAATTCAGTGGCATCCTTGGCTACATGGCCAACCTGGGCTACATGGGATCTTGTCCCAGGGGTCGGGGGTAGAGGAATCTACTAAGCAATAGAGACAGGCAGAAGAGGACTTCAACGCTTGCTCTTGCTGTCTATTAGCCTAAGGCCTTTGAGGGCAGAACAAAGCTACCACACAGACCTGATGATGAGCTAAGCCATTGGAAGAAAGGGTGAAGACACTTAAAGACACAAAGGCTTGCCGATGGACCCATAGCAAATACTCAAGACCAGTGGAGAGGTCCAGAAGTACCTGTAGCTTCCCCAGTGGAGGCGTGTGCTCCAATGCAGGCAGGCTTAATCTTAGCAAGGGGGTCCAAAAGCCTAGAGTCCACTATGTCAAATATGTCAAATAGCTTCCACCTCACTCACTATCTTAATTGTTTAATCATTATTGTATTAACACATTAAACATAAAATGTTAAGCATTATTGTATTAAATTTAAAAATGCATTATTGTGTATAAAGAAGTATTATATTGTACTTTGAAAGCTGAATTTAGCATAGCATTCAGCTTTTCAATTGTGATCTCTTTTTTTGTTCCCTGAGGGCAAGGCCCTGTAAGCCACTGTGAGGGAACAGCATTCATGGCTGTTGGCATAGGACAGGAGTAAACTCGCTCCCCAGGCTGGCTTCACCCGTGGCCAGTTGTCTACATATGTCTGGCTGCCCTGGTTTCAGTGGACAAGGTCTGAAGGCAGCGGTTGCCTTTAGGAAAGTGTGCTCTGTGGGAGCTGCTCTCCATCGGTGTTGGGTGGGAAAAGGGTCCCTGAGGAATGGCTCACTCCTTCCGTTCTGACCTCACTGAAACTTACACAGTGTCCCCGGCCCTCCTGATGACAGTCACCTTGGAGCAACTCAGGGTCCTAGCAATGGAAGCCCAGAGAATGCTGAAGAGCCTGGATCTGAGCTCTTAGGGCTCTCAACCATCTCTTCAGTCTTGCTTGGACTAGGTCAGGGAGCCTGGTCACTGTAAGCAGATTATAACTTCTCTCCTCACGGCCTCCCTTGAAGGGAGCCAGCAGGGTCTACAGCTGCTTGGGGCACTACCTTGTCTCCTCCTGCTTGGAGGTGGGGCTGAGCACAGCTCCTCAGGCTGGGCCTTTATTTCTTGTTAGCCGCTGTGGTTAGCAGATACCAGGAGGATGGATGGCTGAGGGCAGGAGGTAGGACCCTGTGATGGCCAGAAGATGAAATAGCAGAATCTGTACGGCAGCTGGAGAGGCGAGTGTGTGAGGTGCTCCTCCTTCTAGAATAAGCTCAGTGCCCTCAGCCACCAAAGGAACGGAGTCAGCAGCACAAACAAATGGGACACGGTTCTCTGGGGACCTTCCCTGAGCTTGGTGGAATGGGAGTCTGTTTATCCCTAGATAGCTGAGGGGCACACCAGGTGGGGGTTGCCCATGTACTGTCACAATGTCCAGCCCTGTTGGCTGGCCAGGAGCCATCCGTGAGGAGTCAACCAACCAGGGCTACTGTGCTAAAGGACAAACCACAGATGTCAAGGTGAAAACCTGTGACCATCCAAGGGCTGGAATATGCGTGCTGGGCCCTGGCTCAAGTTCTCAGACAAACCTGAGGCAGATGCCTGTGCAGAAGGGTCAGCAGGGAGGGTGGTGGGAAGGAAGACAGCAAGCAATCAATACTGTGATATTGAAAGCCTTCTGGAGCCTTACTTAGAGCCCTGAGCTGGGGGAGGGGACACCTCAGAATTCTTACTCAGTCCTTTGAGTCCACCACACTGACTAACATTTGCATGTGCCCCTCCATCTCCTGCCCACCCCAGGCATCACCTTGGGTGAGCCACCATCCTGAGAGGAATTCATTGGTTAGGAGCTTCAGGGAGAGGGTACTAAGTTGCCACACCTACTCTGGTGGCTTTTTTAGAGAGTAAACAATATCTGGCCTAGAAAAAGAAAGTAATCTTGGAAGTCTGCATGGAAGAGGAGGCACTTTACATAGGATGGTGGTTTCCAAGTTTGAGAACAGGCAGGGAACAGTCAAGGCATGTTCAGATATCACCAGGCTAACTGGACCTGTAAAGAAGCTGTCTAGACAGAAAGAGGACAGGGCACTGCTGCAGCTTCCTGGAGGATGGGATGCTCTGTCACATTTGTATCTGATTGAGAAGCCACTCAAGGCAAGAGCCAGCATCTACTAGCTCTGGGTGGGCACAGTGGCAGGAAGGTCAGACTGTGTGGGAGAAGCAAGGTCACAAGGACCAGTGACCCCCAACTGGAGGGACATCTCAGGCCCCCAACCAGTTTGATGAGGGAAAGTGGAGCAAATGGTTTCTGCTTTTGGATCTTCAGTTGGGGGAGGCGGGGAGACCAGGACTAAAGAGTAAAGCCAGGGCTGACCCTGTTGATGCTGCAGTTTGACCTCCAAGCAAGCTGACCCCAGGCAGGTGGGAGGGGAAACTTCCTTACTGAGGAGTTAGGTTAGAAGGATATCTACTTCCTAAGGAAGCTCCCCCTTGTTTGCGGTGCTGCGGATGCAACCCAGAGCCTCCCACACTAAGCATGAATCCTCCTGCTACCTCACCTCTGTTTGCTCAAGGTTGTCTCCTCCCCGGTCTAGAGCTGGCCTTCTCCAACCCTGTGCATCCTCTCCCTTTAAGCAGGAAGGGATCATGTGACCCTGTTTAATCAATTCCCCAGAGTCCTCAATTCATGCTTCCTAAAACACAGAGGTTGAGGCAGAAACAGAGGAAGGAATCCAGTTAGATTCCAGTCAGGGGAAGGAACCAAAAGGGAGTTAGTTATGTTTTCATCCTCTGAAACAATTAACTTTTCAGTGATAGTTTTTATTGGAAGTTTTTATATTATATCATCCATATTTTGTTTAATTTAAAAAAATAACCTTGTGTCTGAAGTGTGACAATTTGGCAGTGCCTCCTTTGAGTGCTGATACTGTTGCTGTTGTAAAGTTTGCTTTGAAGAAGGGGAAACTGAGGCTGTGAGTGCCTGAGGAATTGGTTCCGATTGTACTGGTCACCAGAGGCAGAATTGGGGTGCTGACCCCTTCACTTGCTACTGTCATGGAGCTGAATGCCTGGGTTTTCCAGCAATCCCAGAGGATCTGAAAAGACAGTCACATGGAGAGATAGAGTCCAGGGAAGTCATGCTCTCTCTTTCCAAGACAAATGTAGTCAGCAGCCATGAGCAGTGCGCGGCTCACACCTGTAATCCTGGCATTCTGGAGACTGAGACAGGAGGCTCACTACAAGTCTGAGGCTAGACAAACCTTCAGAAAAAAAAAAGAAAAAAAAACTACCAAAAGGTCCCTCACATAACAAAAAGAAATGGACACATAGATACCAAATTGTAGGGAACATCACCCTCTGAGGGGGGATTATGGGTAATGCTTGTTTCTTCGTGACATTCTCAAAGTGTGTATGATGAGAAAGGGTTTTATTTGTTTGTATCCAGACAGAGTCTCACTAGATTGTCCATGATGACCTTAAAAATCATTCTGTGGCCCAAACTTTAAAAACTTGTTTTATTACGTGTATACGTACGTGTGTACATGCATGCATGCATACGTGTGTACGCTCTTTTCATCTACCTTGTGGGTTCCAGGGATCAAAGTCAGGTTGCCAGCAAGCATCTTTTCCTACTAAGCCATCCTGCCATGCTCTGGCTTTAAACTCTTCATTCTCCTGCTTCAGCTTCCCTGGTGTAGGGATTACAGATGTGGGACACCACACCTAACTAAAGAACGTTATTATTTTTACCATCAAATAATGTTGTAAACGAGTCTGCTCTTAGCCCTAAGCTCTGGGAGACAGGAATAGAGCTGGAATGTTGGTTAATTTCTGATCAGCCTGTGTAGCTGAGACTCGGGAGAGGTAACCAGGTAAGACCACTCAAAACTGTAGTTCAACCAAGACATAGAACAAGCTGTACATGGAGCCATATGACTGTCATCTGCACTTGAGGGACTGAGGTAGGAGAGTCACAAGTCACCCTGGCTACATGACAAGACAGTGACTCTAAAAACAGCAAACAACCTAACTAAGGACAGAGCAGCAGAGTCTGAGGTGCCTGGAACTCAACCTTTAGCCGAGAACCATCTTCCTACAGATCAAGGTTCTTGGCTCTGAGCACTGGGGTTTGAGGTTACCATAGGCTTTGAGAAGAAATGCCCGTTTTGCAGCTGGGAATTCTGAGACTAGAGATGGAAGCCCTAGGGACAGGAGTAGAGAGGAATGAAGGGGGTAGAAGATTCTAGCTGTCTAGCTGGAAGCTATATCCTCTGGTCCACCATGTAGAGAAGGAAGGTGACTGCCTCTGGCTCACTCTGCTCTGTGACACTTAGGTTCCATCACAGCATTCTCAAGCTGATCTTGTTTTTCCTTTGACAGAGACCACCTGGGAACGTCCCAGCAGTTCTCCTGGGATTTCAGCCAGCCCTGGCCCTCACAGGAGCTCTCTGCCTCCAACAGGTAAGAGCTACTCAGCAGCTTGGGATAAGTGGGAGGACTGTATACCCACTTTCACTGGGAATCTGAGATTGTGGGTCTTAGGCCCTGAAACCTGCTGTGGTATGTTGTAAACCAGACCTGGAGATGGTCCAGACCATGTCTCTAAAGCCTTCTTCCCAACATGGTGGTCATGCCTAAGCAGAACCAGCTCAAGCTCTGGGAACCTAAGGCTCTTGTCTACTGAGATGCTTAGGATGAGATCTGGCTGGGTGAAGTCAGGGATCAGAGATCTTTCTAGATACAGGGCAGAACAGCTCCACATGGCTCTCATCAGCATTGAGGCACAGAAGCTAAAGGGAGGTTGAGTTTTACAGGGGAATTTTAAAAAAAGAATATTCTGGAAAGGAAATGAGCTTGTTTGTTAGGATGTGCATTATCTGTAGAGATAGCTGAATGGCATTGTTTGAGATATACATTCCTATACTGGGTATGAGAATTATCCAGAAATCTCTTAGGTTCTAGTTCTTAGATGTTATGAAGAGGATTACGGGGCTTGGCAACAGGGGAAACAACAGTTTATTATTTCCCTGTGTTTCCCTCCTCTAGGCAGCCTTCCCTGACTACTCTGTTTGGGGCCCTCCATCTCTCAATCTGTATCAGTGTGTGTGGCCTTAGTGCATTCCAAGTTCTTCTCTCTCTTGAGACTCTCCTTCCATGATGTACTAAGGGTAGGGCTTGGATGTTTCCTAGTGCTTTGGCCTCTACATCTCCACACAGAGCCTGGCTTCCTTGATGCAGAATTCACAGTCATTAGTTGCCTCTTCAGAGACTACTCAGCACACACAGGATGAGTCCTGTGATGTCACGTGTGGGGGATGGAGCACTGGGTGAAATTGACTTGGACCTCTGCAGAGGCCTGGGAGTCACATCACTTAGAAGCACTCCATGGTCCAGCTTCAAGAATGCCAGGCCTCTAGGGGGTTAAGAAGGGTTGGGAGATAAGGAAGAGGGTCAGAGGGACCTGGGCAGTGGCTTCCCACACCTCAGCAGCTTAGCATGGCATTTCCCAAGTCTAAGACCATAGAGTCCTGCACAACCAGCTCCCTAGCAAAGGAGCTTAATGGTGGAGCTCTCTTTGGAGGTTTGATGGACACGCCCTGTTCTGAAAGAGACCTGATGCACCCACACATTTCATAGGGACTCCCACTGTGCTCATTCACAGCATGCTATGTACTTGCCAGCATGCTCATCTCAACTCTGAGAGACTCTTTCTTCCAGGGGGTATTGAGTAGGATCTAAGACTGTCACAGGGAAAGGCACTCATGGGCGACTTCTAGGAAGACTTCAGGGCTCTTGCTTTAAAGGGCACAGGAGAGACCCTCAGCAAAGACTCCTGGGCTTACAGGACTGCAGTGAGAGTTCAGAAACTGTTCTGGGGTACAGAACGTCCATCCAGCACTGCTCACAGTAGGGATCTTGGTCTTTCAGGGGTCTCTGGGCCATGCATGACCCTTGAGGACGGGGAAGGATGGCTTGCCTTCTTTGGTTTCAGACCCATTTTAGTGTGGGGCACACCAGCTATATCATATGCTGACGACTGTATCCCAACTGAATGTAGGCCTCTTTTTCCTTTATTTAAAGTCCAAGTGTGTCTACTATCAGTGGCAGTCTGTAATTTGTGAGATTATTACTTATTTCCTCAGGGTCTTGGCCATGTTGCTTCTGCCAGCAGGCCTCTTACTCATCAGTCATACATTAGTAGCCCAGAGGGTGACCATGAGAGGCCCTGACCTGGCTTCGTGATTTTGATCATGTTAACTGTGGAGCATAAAGATACCTCAGCAGTCCATCGGCCCTCCATCCTCCCTCCTGTTGTCATCTCGACATCCACTCCACCTCCCACCCCACCATCCACCCCTGTTCTAAATTCATCCTGTTACTGTGATAAAACACTCCTATCAAAAGTAATTCAAGGGAGGAAAGGGGTTATTTCAGCTTATAGGTCACAGCCCATCACTGAGGGAGGTCAGGGCGGGAACCTTGGAGGAACACGGCTTGCTGGCTTGCTCACTGGCTCATGATCAGCTGGCTTTCTTACACAGCCTTGGACCACCCGCCTAGGATGGTGTCTCCCACAGTGGGCTCGGCTGTCCTGCACCAATTATAACCAAGCCAATCTGATCTATACAGCTCCTCAGTTGAGGCTTCCCTCTCAGGTGACTCAAGGCTGCATCAAGTTGACAATTAAAGCTAACTAGGATAATTCTCTACCTCCTAACAGACATCATTCTTCCTCTATCCATCTCCCACCCTCCAATCCCATCATCTTCCCTTCATCCACCCTGTTCCCCATCATCCTCCCCCTTTCACCCTCCTCCCTCTTCCATTCAACATCCTCCCTTCGCGTACTTTCACCCATTCTGTATCCCGACCCCCACACTGTTCTCACCCTCTATGCCCCCTAACTCTCCATCTTCCCTCCATCTACTTTCCTCCCTTCCTGCATCCATCCTTCATCCCTCTTCCATCCACCTCATCCATTCTCCATCCTCCCTCTGTCTTCCATCTTCTCTCCATCAATCATCCATCTTCATGGACAGCAGGGTCTGGCATATGCTATTGTCTTCTTTCCTTATGTTCAAATCTAAATCAATAAAGAATGAAGTGGTGGCCACTCTATTTCTCTGTAGGGGACCACAAGGTTTTGTCCCCTAGGTCTTTTTGTCATTTAGTTTCGCAGAGATTGATTATTGTGGGAAGAGAAACAGACACAGCAAGGACCTAAGGTTGCTTCAAAGATGCACCAAATCCTTGGGCTCTTGAGGATGTCACCTTCTGTCATGAAGAAGCAGCAGGGCTAGGTCTCAGCGCTTTCTGTTTCTGTGAAAGTCACTGCTGCAGTATATTAATTTCTTTCATTTTAAATTTTTTATTTATTATTACTGTATGTGTGCATGTCTGTGTGTGTGTAATGTATGAGTGCCAGTGTTTGTGCCACAACATCAGAGGTCAGAGAACAACTTTGGGGAGTTGGTTCTGTCCTTCCCCTGTGACATCCAGCTATCATACTTAGATTGTCAGCTTGCCTAGCAAGTACATTTACTGGCTAAGCCATCTCGTGGACCCTGTCAACCATCGTTATCCCCAAGTATGCCACTGTTTCCCATTCCCAGACATCCTGGGGCACTTGGACAAACAAGCACAAAGGAAATAGGTCAGGCAATCCCTGCACGCTCTGACAAGGAGTGAAAGTGGGGCACTGTGACAGTGGCTGGGGAATCAGAAGACCTCAGCAAAGAAGTGACATTTAGGACAAGATTTGGGGACAGTGAGAAGGAAGGGTTAGGGAGGGGTGGGAGAGGCAATGACTCTGGCCAGGAACAGCCAGGTCAAAGGTGCTAAGGCAGCAACAGCTCAGTCTCATGAGTGGACTTGAGAACAGAAAGGGGCCAGCTGAGGGAGGGGTCAGTGGTCCAGACGGGAGGGAGCTGGGGACAGGGTCTGCTAAGCCAGGTAAGCTGAGAAAGGAACACACTGGATCTCATGTTGCCTGTGGAGCTGCCAGACTGCACTAACAATCAGCTCTCTGTTAGGAGTAGTAAGGTTTTACGTGTGTGTGTGTGTGTGTGTGTGTGTGTGTGTGTGTGTGTGTGTGTGTGTCTATGTCTGTGTGTATGTCTCTGTGTGCATCTCTGTGTCTATGTCTGTGTATCTGTGTGTATGTATCTCTGTGTGTATGCCTGTGTGTGTATTTCCTGTCTTGTCTATGTTCTGTGTTGCTTGTGTCTCTGTGTGTGTATCTCTGTGTCTATGTCTGTGTGCCTGGGTCTATGTCTCTCTGTGTGTGTATGTGTGTGTGTGTCTCTGTGTCATGTCTGTGTCTCTTGTGTATGTGTTTGTGTCTGTGTCTATGTGTGTCTTGTCTGTGTGCATGCATGTGTGTATGCATGTGTGTGTGTGTGTGTGTGTGTGTGTTGTGTTGTGTGTGAAGGGCTGTGTAGACAAACCCATCACATTTCCTGGACCACAAACACAGACATCCCTCTGGTCCTCCTGAAGAAAAACATGGGACACTGGACAATGTTGGGAAACCACAGATTAACCTCACCAGGCTGCTGGTGGAAGGAGTGGAGGCGTGGGGGGGGGGGCTCAGTTTTAATTCCAGGGGCCCTCCTGCCTTCCATGGGATAAAGCTGGTTCACTCCTCTCCTCTCACTATTAGAAAAACCAGCCAGGTTCCCAGCTGGGGAGGAGAGATCTACATATAAACCTGAGCCCTCAGAGCACATTCTTCTTTTTAAATCTTGGGTGATATTTACAGTGACTACTGAGCCAGGGACCTGGCCCACATTGCCTCTTTTAATGTCACCAGAGTTATGAGGCTCTGTGGATTCAGTGGCTTTACTAGGGTTGCCTGCTGCCAGGCTTTCTAAATGAAAAGCCATTCAAACCACAACAGAACTCCTGAGAGCCTTTCAGTAACTGCTGGTAACATCAAAGTCCCTCTCTGGGCTGGTTTAGCACACATTGTGGAAGTATTGGTTTGTGGAGAGAGAAATAGTATCAGGCACAGGGAGAAAAATGCAGTAAAGGCAGTGTGTTCTTTGAGTATCATCCCTGAGTCGCTTGTAGGATAAAGGACATCAGAGAGCAATGCTGTCCTCTCTATAGAGCTTGTGGGGACAATGAACATGGCCAGTATCTCATGCTCAGTACTGAGGCCAATGGCCATTTGTGCTTCTCGTGTGACTAGTACATCTGAGAAACTAAAATTTTAACTTACTTTAATTTAATAACTTTAAAAATCTTTTGGAACAATTTTATGCTTGCAAACAAGTAGAAAAAAAACAGCAGAGCAAGTCTCTGTACACTCTTTTCAAATTTATTTTTGGGGAAGGGGATGGTAGCGTTGGACATGAGACCCAGGGCCTCATGTATGCGAGGCAAGCCCTCTACCACTGAGCTACAGTCTCAGGCTCCCTGTAGAGCCTCGACTCAGTTTCCCCTGTGAGTGTCTCCGACAGCCGGAGTCCATTTGTCAGAATGAGGAAGTGAGCCTCATCTGTTACTCTTAACTAAATGTCAGAGTTCACTTGGACTTCATAAGTTTTCCTTGGATATACTTTTTCTCATCTAGCATGCTTCCCTGAAGCCCTGTAGCATTTATATTTTGTTTAAATTTGGTTTAAAACCCACCTGCAGCCAGTGGTTGGTGCACTAACAAAACAACTGTACTGAGGGATCTCCCGCCGGAGCCTCTGTACCTGGGGTGTGCAAGGAGCTGCTGTTTTTCTTAAAGATGGGAACATCTACCATTTACCAAGGTTGCCCTGGTAGGGCATAGGTGAGAGTGTTTGGGAAAACAAAGTTTAGGGACAGAATTTGCCAGCCTTAGGGACTGGACCAAGTTAGGGATCATCTTTAAGTTTCTGGAAGACCAAGGGGATCCAGGTATAGGGGAAATGCCCAGGATTACCTAGGACCCGCCAGGATTTGGGAGGGGCCTGAGAAGAAGTGAGCCTGGAGAATATGCAGCAGGCAGTTATGTCTGCCCTGAGCAGAGACCCTTGCAGGGCTCCAAGCCAAGCCCTCAAGCTCAGCCCTAGGTCAGGGAGCTCTGGATTCCTCTGCCACTTGGAAGCAGGGCTATCATACATCACAGACTGGCAAGTAGTCAGGCTGAAAGCCTGCTCCACAACCTAAATCAGACCTCCCTGTTGTCATCAAGGGAGGAGAGCATGGTGCTGTCTGTTGAAATGGGGCTGCAGAGCCTTTAGAACCTGTGATCCTGGTATTTGAAGAAGCTGATGTTGTCCTAGGCTTTCACCCCATCACAGCCATAGGAGAAAACCACCATGAACTTCATCTTTGGGAACACAATCTACATCCTAGATAGCCAAGACATACAGTAAGGACCAATTGGCCAGACAGAAGTTTCTAGAACAAAAGGTCATTCTTGTAAAACTACTCTTCTGAATGGCCTAAGGGAGTTGAAGAGGTACCTGCAAGGCATGCTGGGACTGAAAGGAGGCAGAGCTGTGACCACTTATAAACAGGGCACTGGCCTCAGAACCCACTCTAGTGTCTCCTGCAGTTATAGTTGCGTTCTCAAAAGTGAACTCCATAGCAGTCTACATCATCGCCCTAGATGAGTCTATGTGCGTGTATGTGTGTATGTGTGTGTGCTGTGTAAGAGTGCTGGACAGTGCTGCCCATGATACCTATAGCATGCATAAGAACCCCTCAAAAGTGTTCTATTACAACTAGGGAAACATGATGACTCACTATGTTTAATGTAGGGAGAAGTGGATCAATGGATGGATGGATAGATGGTGGATGGATAAGTAGAAGGATGGATAGATGGATGATTAGGTAGATAAGCAGATAGATGGATGGATGTGAGGGAGGGAAGGCAGGAAGAATAGATGGACAGATTTCCAGAACAGTGAGCCCCGGGGCTCGCAGCTTTCTTACCCAGAAGGATAAATTCCTATGCTCATTCCATCGAGATGGAAAGTTAGGCCAGAGCCTGAGATGTTGCATAAGGGTGTCCATGGCTAATCCTCTGTCCTTTTGTTTTCTTGGGCAATAGAAACCTGGAGGCTGGGGCTTGGGAAGGAACTTTTAATAACAGGAAGTGGGGCTGAAAAGAGATGGAAGAGCTCCTGGGAGGGTGAATTCCAAGTGGCGCAGACTTGTTGCTTAGTCTCTCCATGTTTTTCTGTTCCCTCTCTCCCTGCTGCCACCCCACTCTGCCCATCAACCTCACTCTCCATTTTATCACAGTATCTTTCTCCTGTTCTCATTGTTCATGTCCCAAACACGGTCTGACTGGCCATGAGGTGAAGGCCAGTGTGTGGGTACCCGTGTTTATATTTATTTTTGAATTACTACAGTTACCAACCGGTTGGAGCTTTTCATTCCCCTTTTTAAGTCGTAGAAACCCCTGAGTTGGGAGTTTCATGTTTTTTCTCGTGTCCCCATCCTGCTCTATGCTGTGGCTGAGTAATCCTTGACCAACTTCCCCCTCAGAGGCTAGGGGCCCAACAAATGCCCATGTGGGCTTCATTTATCCTGTGGCCAGTGGCTGGTGATTTAGGAGCACAGAGGATGGAGATGTTCATAGGCAAAGGCCCTGGTGTCTCAAGGGCTTTCTTTACACTGTTTGCACTGGTAAGCTTTCTGAATGTGTTTGCCTGGAGTAGAGAGACATGTAACACCACGGGGTCAGAAGGGAACTGCTGTGTGGGGAGAAATGGTTGAATGGAAAATTAGTTTTTCTTCCCAGTAATTGTTTTGACATGAGCAGTAATTAGCCAACAGCTGACAGACTAGAACTGAAGAAAGAACAAGAGGCTGGATTAAAGGCAGGATGCCTGGGCATTAGCTGGCTCCTGGCATGGCTGAGAGCCAGGGGAGCCAGGGTTAGGTGACAGGATGCAGCTTATAGCATGCCTAGTGATTTCTGGGAAGGAAGTGAGTGGGGGTCAGAAGGGCAGCCTCTGCCCTTAAAGAGCTGGAAAACAACCTGTCTAGTCTAGGGACTCGATGATGTCAAAGAGCGTAGTAAGAGAGAGCATGCTTTATTTCGTCACCAGACTGGCTATGATTTGTCTCTGTGGTAGAAAGTGGTCAGAGTATACAGGCTAGAAACGTGCCACATGTTTCTAGGTCTCGGAATAACGTGTGGCTTGCTATTTCTTTAGAACTGTAACAAGTTTATCTTGTGAAACTGTCTGGGCCTGGTGCCTTTTAGTGGAGGTGCACTTTGTAAAGGCCTCCTTCTCCTTCTCTTCCTCCTTCTCCCCCTCGCCTTGTCCCTCTCCACTTCCCCTATATTTCCCCCCATTTTCCTCCCCTCCTTCCTCTTTCCTCTTCCCCTTCCCCTTCTCCTTCTGCTTCTGCTTCCCCTCCCATTTCAAGTGTTCTTGAAATCATTTTGATAATTTGAATCTTATGGAAGGTTGGGACTTTATTAAGTCTATGATTCGAAGTCATGTGCTCTTGCATTAAAAAAAAAAATCTTGCCCATGTTTGCTGTGTTTGAGTGTTCTGATTCCTCAGTCTAAGCATTTGTGGTCACCCTCAAATTAAGCCACTTCATCTCCTTTTCTTATGGCTGTTGCAATTCCCACCACACCCCAAACACACTCGTGCACATGCATACACGCACAATGGCACACACATGGGAGAGGGGGAGAAATAGAGAGTGCTAGCTCTAGGTCGACGATGTCACTCCCATCTCTCAACTCTAATTGCCCTCCCTGGCCCTGCCTCCTGTTTTTCTTGGTTTATTTTATTGGTCATTTAATTTTTTTCCAAGATCTTTAGGGGGAAATGTTTAGTCCATTTAATTTTGTCCCTTTGGACTTGGTGATAGAATAATTGAGGCCATGAATTCTCCTCAAACTATAATGCAGGCTTTATCCATTCACTTTAACATAGCCTTCCTTACTCTTTCCTAAATAATGTGTAATTATGATCTTAAGTTCTCTTTTAGCCTGACAGTCCTTAACTGGGCCTTTTCTTAAGTTTCCAACTATCTGGAAGTTTGAAGGTTGGGAGCCTTGTGTGTTTATTTTTCATTATTAATACCTACTTTTATTGCGCTCTGGTCAAAGAATGTGGCCTGAATTATTTATGCCTTTTGCTGTGCACTGGCAGTTTATTTGTAGCTTAAACATGGCTAACATTTTGAATGTCCCATGGCTTCTTGGCAAATATTCTCTTTGTTTATAGGGAAGGATGTCTTATCCATGTCCTCCACCCAGCACTTTAAATTAAATTACATAGATCTCATTTATCTTCATGTCTGTCTGTGAATCAGCCCCAGAGCTCAAGCAGTGCACCAAGGTTTCCACTGCCATCTTACACTTGCTTTGTGATCTGTGGTGTTCGCTATGTGGGTTGTTCACCTTGAAGCCCTCCAGCTTCAACCCACCAACATGCTAGGATTGCAGATGTGGACCGCCGTGTCTAGCTCCAGCATCTATCTGCCTTCTATATGTTTCCACTGTCCTATTGGAGAAGCAAACTTTCTCCGGTGTCCCACTTGGGCAGTGGGTGTACTGTGGCTGACGTGATAGCCTTCCTGACAGAGCCACTTGCGTCTCTGAGCTGGTTTCCTTAGTCTCTGATGCTTTTAGAGTCTGTGTGTTTCCTCTCCGGCTGCCTCTCTCCTTGAGTTGGTACGATTATTTGGCCAACCATCTGAGAGTTGAATGAGGACCATGGCTGGGGAGCTGGCTAGGCAGAATCGTTCTACTTTCCTCTC